>JACDJE010000236.1:1583986-1630017 GCA_016647715.1 Pavo muticus
AGAGAAAGAAAGAGAAAGGAGAAAAAAGAAAAATCCCAGGTGTTTGCATCCACTAAGATCATCTAGTCCAACCATCAACCCACCACTCATACTCACCAAACCATGTTTCTCAGTGTTATATCTACCCTTTTCCTGAAAACTTGAGAAGAAATTTTTCATAATGTCTAACCTGAACTTCCCCGGTACTTAATAAACATAATAGAGCCAGAGTATTAGACATTTTTTCTCATTGCATCTTCCATGCTTTGACCGCAGTCAAAGCAAAGCAATTCTTTTGACTGAATATACACACAGATCTCAATACATGTTCTTAGAGGTGGTCCCAGAAAAGTTTTGGAATTTACTAATTTCAGAAGCAGTCTGCTCTTAGGAACAGTCCTCAAAGCAGCTTCTACCCAAACCCCATAGAAAAGGGTCCATAAGAAATACTGAAGGAGACCAGAAAAATCTATTTTCCCTTCCCTTCTATCCATAATGAGCAAGATGTTGAGCACATACAAACTCATGTGGTCACTGTGGTTCTGGATTTCAACCAATGCCATCAAAAACACATGCTACCAACAGCTGACAGTTGACACCTTGCACTGGAAGAATGCAGTTCTTTAAGCCAACCATTTAAACAACAGAAATGGAAGCCTGTAGGAGGAGCAGCTGCAAAAAAAATGAACCTATGAAACGCTCTGAGGTACTTGTAAGTCAGCTGAAAACGTTTGAGTTTGAATTGCCATGTAACCTCTAACAGCAATCTGCTGGTAAGTTATAGGCCTATGATTTCAATACAGGACAGATCACAGGCTCACACCCCACACATTTCACTGTGCAAAGGTATCACAGGCAGCTAGGTCCTCAGGTAGCAGAAGAGTCTTCTTGCCTATTGACTGCTTCGGGGGCTTTTAACAAACAGTACTAGCAGCCACTCACAGATGTGGCAGCATGGTTGCAGAGATCAGGAGTTTTAAAAAAGGAAAAAAAACCTGCAGTTAGAACATAGAACAACCATTAAGGAAAGGCTGCAGATCATATCTGGGATACTATATTCAGCTATAATCTGCTTCACATGTAAACATAGTCTTTTCTGGTGGACATGAAATGCACTCCTTACATTCATCAGCACACAAGCATGACAGAATTCAACAGTAATTTCATTCATGAAAAGAATTTTGGCTACTCTTTCATAACCTGTAGTTTTCAAGGCATGTTCATACACTCTGGCTACAGACTTGAGAGAAAAAAAAAGCAGGATTTTTTTTTTTAAGGAAAAAAAAAGACAACCAATTGCAGCTTTTACGCTGCTCCCTAGAAAAGGCAGCTCTCAAACACAAGCATGAAGATTCTCTGAAAAGGAAAGTGCTTACAGAACTTACCTTACAGTAATCCTTTCCCTACCCACATCCACAGCCCCTCACACATTTTGGTGTGTCAGCAGTAGAAAGCACGCTCCCCATTCAATTCAACTCTTCATTTTGGATGAACACTTAAAAAGCCAAATGTATGCAGCAGACTCCAGATGTTGCAGATTGCTGCGTGGGCAAGGAGTGAGGCTGTTCAGCTTCACAGCAAGAAGATAAAATATAGTAAATTACCTTGCCAGGACACCAAAGTGGTACAGATTACTTCTCTTCTTCCATAATCATCTGATGATTAAAGAGCATTTTCCTCATTAAAGCCACTTAGAAGGGATCACTGTTATCAACTCTTCATTTACTCATTAGGCCACATCCAGTTTTTTACTTCTATAATTGCAATTTGATACAAACTCTTTAGCCCTCAGATGCTTTCATGAGAAAGGAAGAGAGCTTTATCACCTACTGAGTAAAAAAATACTGTTTTCATTTAAGGGACCTTGAACTTAAAGCTGCATAATTACAAAGTGAGTTGTTTTTAAAACAGATCAACAAGTCAAAAAACCTGACCAAAGTAAACAAAACAAGACTTAAAAAAATAAAATTCAGAAGGGGCAGCAGTTAGGCAGAGCAAACCAAATCCCATTTGCTAGCTGCTTTCAAACAGCAAAAGTGGTGTCAAAATATAGTAATGCAGGCAAAGAGCTTGGCTGTTTTCTCCCTGAGGTAAGAGGTCTCCATCCTAACATGGAGATAACCAAACCTCTGAAGGAAGGAAATACTATTTTCCTTACTAAAAAATTAAGACACATGCTCCAATTTACAGAGCACATGGGATGAGGAACAACAAACTGGTGTGTGTATAGGGTGTGATGCAGTGTGAAGCAAGGCTGGGACTGCCCCATGCCAGACACAGTCGATTACAGTGGCCCCAGTGCAGGGCACGGCTGGGCCCAGCAGCCGTGTGTGGGCACCTTGTGGAGAGACTGGGGAAGGGAGGGCACAACACTGCGAGTAGCTGGCAATAGAGGATTATTATCCCCTCCCACCCCCTCCCAAAACAAACAAAAAAATCACTCCTTTTCCACCAGAACTGTAGTACAAAATATTCTCATTTAGTATCATGCCCTGAGTACAACCAAGAATCCTAAAATTCAAGAGTGCTGGTCAGTATACAGGAGTAGCAAGTCATCCAGTTAATGTAGAAGTCCTGAAGTAATTTTTCCTACTATACCCACACAAATGAAGATATATATGACTGAAGTGGTTAAGTAAATCAGATCATTTACACTGCTGTTTTTGTACCAAGATGTTAATATTTTGGCTATGCACCTAATTACCCACCATTTCATCTTTATTGGACTGTATTCACATCACATTTAGTTTTCCAAATGAATGCGTACTGTAAGTGCACAATTATCTATAAAGGAAAGAAATTGCTGATGGTGGTTATTTTCAACTATTTCTCCAGAGTGCAGACTCACAGTGTTTCTACAGCAGAGAACTAACCCTATCAACATGAACATCAGATCAGTGTACAAGACCACTTGAGTTACAGACATATACAGCAGCCTCCAAAACACAAGTTTAAAACCGGTGATGATATCACACAGTATTTTGTCCTATAGGAAAAGAAGGTTAAGGGTTGGTAATACTATGGAAAACCTGAGAACAAGTTGCAGTATCAAACATCAGGAAAGATTATTGAAAAATAGATCAGTAGAATGTCCTTATAATCAAGCTGCTGTTGAGTAATGCATAAAATAATGCAGTAACATTTTTAAAATAATGTTTCTAAGAAAGAATTTAAAATTTACAGCCTGGTGAGATTCATCCCATTATGGAGTAAACTGATAGAGAATCTAATTAAAGATAGAATAGCAGAACAGTTGGATAAATATAACTTGATAGGCTCAAGCCAGCATGGCTCCATTAAGGGGGGTAGGATAGAAATCTCAATTCTCTAGCCCAGTAGAGTCTCTCTTTGCAAACACACACATACAAACAAGGGCAGAGGAGTAGAAGAAGGTGGGCTTAATTAACTTCAGCTTTCAAAAAATAATGTAATTAGATTTTTCCTAAAGGATTATTTTTAATTACACATAAGAATATTAATTATTTAGCTTTATGTCACCAGCTGTGTATTATATAGCTTTCCAAGGGGCAAATACCTTGAGTTAGAAACTAATTATGCAATTGGAAATAAAGTTTAGGAATTATCTCTCAAAACTACCACAGATATTTTAAATATGAAATCTCATGGGTCTATCCAGCCAACCATTTGGAAAGGTTAGCAGATAGCAAATGGATGACATTTCCTAGTCATGTCACACTGTTTTCAGTATAGAACATGATAGCAATATGGGACAAAGCCAGGATACAATCTCATGCTCATTTGTGGGCATAAGTAAGATGATAGCAGATAAAATACAAGTTATCTATTACAAGACGTGTCCAGTAAAGAAAGAATTAGAAGCATCCAGACCCTCGGTCCTTCAAAACAGAATATTTTCTTTTGCATGACATTTAGCCCTCACCACAGCTTAACGATGCAAGATGTTTATTAGGAATACATGGAAACTAAGTACTCAAAGAACTGAAAGCTTATCAGTCTCCACTTTGATGTCATCTATACCACATAACAACAAAGAATTACCACAAACTAATTCTTCTCTTCCCTATATTGCTATCTGAGTCACTTTTGAGGCCAGTGAAAAGCCCCATATATTGAAGACAGCAGACCAATTTACCATTGTTAGCTTTATCTGCTTACTGAATTTGAAGCTAGCTTCAGGTAAAGCTGAACTACATCACTGTTAGCATAGGAGAACAGCGGAAACAAAGTCACTGGCAGAAATAAGCATTTGTTTACAATGTGCAATTTCAAAGCTTACTCCCAGTCTAGCAGAGGCAAAATATTTGTTTTGAAAAAACACAACCTCCTGCTCCCCAAGATCTTGCCAAGTCATAGAAAGTCCTCATCAAACCCTCCCCTGGTTCCTTCCCAACATCTGCAGAGAGCATAACCAAGAGGAAGGTGGAAAGCAACCTCTTCCCATTCTCAGATTCCAGGAGCGGCACCCACTCTGAATGCCTTTGGGATCACAAGGTACTGCTAGGGAAACCCTGCTTCCCCCTTTGGTTTGCCCTCTCTAAGCTTCTGATATTTTAAGCCTCATTTCATTATTCTTTGTCCCTCAAATTATCTTATTAAAGGAAGAAGGTCTGAGGTGAATGGAGGCACAGGGCAAGCAAATGATGAAAAAACAATGGAAGAACGGAGTTGGAATATCTAGCTCCAAAGGACTAGTTCTATAAGACACAACAGAACCATCCTGGCTTTTGTCTTTCATTGTAAGTACCCAGGAAAGCTAAAATACTGAAATAACCCATGCTGGAAATGAGGAAAAGCTATATATCCAAAAAAAATCTAGAAAGTGAATTAAGATTAAAAAAAAAAACAACAACAAACCAAAACAAACAAAAAAAAAACCAAACAGCTCAACAATTAGTACTGAACATAGATTAAAAATTCAATGCCACAATGGAAAGAATATGGTATATAGTCTTAATTATCAGTTCCCTGCAGTTAGTCAGGATTTCCCAAATATTCAGACCTACTTATCCTTTGCATGCTTGCACCTCCTAGCAGACTGTACTGGTTTCCTGGATCCTTTTGGCTGATTTCTTAATTCAGAGGTGGCAGGTTGTTTTTGTTGTTTTTTAGTTTGTAAACCTCTAACACAATCCTCTGCAATAAATTTGCTTCTTAAACTTTTGAATTCTCAAAAGGAATTTTTGCTTTCTTTACTTGATGAGATCCATATGGCCTGGCTGAGGAACCAAGCAGATACACCATACATGCTGAATAAACTGAGTCCTGGAAACATCCCTTCACGAGCTACGTTAACTTGCAGTTGTTAGACCTTTACAACTGGAGGGAGTGCCTTCATCTTGGTATTCAATAGCTCTTGAGGAGCTACTTTATCAATTGGTCTAATCATTCTCTGCAGCTATGCTTTGCTCTTCCAAGATGTTTGCTGGCAGGAAGATCACAGTCCAATTGTGTTTTGCGTGACAGGAACTTTATTTTATACTTCCTGTTTGATTATAGTAGATATGTTTCATTCTTGTGTTGTGAGACAAATATGAAGTGATTAATGCACTATCATTCATGAAATTATAGGTCAATAACACATTTGTCTCTTTCCCAAGGTGAAGATATGGTTATTTAATCTTTCCTCATACCAAAGTCATTGAAAAATCTGATTATCCTTCTCTGCTGCTATCAATAATGAAGGGTTTGAATAATGAACTTCAGTGGTAAACATTAACTTATTTCTTATACTTGCAGGAGTGAGAAAAACTAGGTTTTAACTCAACTTAAAAGATGATGTAATCAACCAAGTAGCTACAAGCTAGCCAAAAATGAATAGAACATTTTACAGTACAAACACTTCAGAATAGAGGAATTTTCTGCCTGAAAACTCTTAAAAGACTTCCCTTTTAAAAGATGTGAACATTAGCTTATTTCCAAAAGGTAAGCCACTGAGTAAACCCGCTTTAACTAAATAATCTTGATTATACTTAGAGCATGATTTCAGTCTCCCATTTACTATTCAGAAATATTTACTATTCAGAAATATGCAGTTGTCTCTTTCACATCCACTTCCATATGATAATACTGCTTAACTTTTCAATTACTAAGTTATTCTGGTGAGGAAAAAAAAGCATAAGGAGAACGAAGCATATTCCTCACTCTTCACATCAAAACCCTCACCTCACAGCACCAATCTGAGAAGCTAAATGGACAGACGACCCTTTCTTCACTTATGCTGGGAATCCCAGTTTGACAGACGCAAGGACAATACCTGTCATTAACCTCTGATCGTTGTTGCATCATCTGTGTATGAAAAGAATTTGTGGTCTCAGGCAAGTTAATACACGACACGACCACTGCTAGATTGATCCTTGTCCTGGTTTCAGTCAAAACAGCGTTAATAGCAGGCCAATGTTTTGGTTCTTGTTCTCCGACTTAGAGATGTGGTCTGGGACCATGTCAAATGCCTTGCACAAGTCCAGGTAGACAACATCAGTTGCCCTTGAAATTCCACTTGAAATTGTTGATATTCATGATAATACAAGCAAGCCTCTATAAATTTTCTGTGTTCAGTGCAGTGCTTACCACTTCGTATATGCAACCAGATAAAACTCACGCTAAATGGAAGATTCAAGTGTTTAATCGAGTTGCAGAACCCATACCAAGCATGTATACAGTGGGAATACAGAGCACTGAATGCAGTCATCCAGCAGCAACCACGAATAACTAGAGCTGTAGCAGCACCATGTTCTGATTATACAACATCATACAGGACAACAGCAGTTAAGAGTACAGCTGATCTAACTGAAAATGTATAAGCATCAGCAGGATTTAATGCTTCTTATTTTAGAAGTGTTACAATTCTATCATAGCATGCCATGCATCAAAATCATCCCAAGGAACTCAATTATAGGTGAAATGTGGGATTTTTTTCTTGTGTTTCCGTGCAACATACTCAATAAGATGATGGTATCATTTGATAGCCCTAAGAAACACAGACATAAAAGCATATACATCTTTCTAAGGCATATTATAGAATGATGGCAAAAAAATTAAATACCTGAATTATTAGAAATAAAAGCCAAACACTAATGTGTATTTTAGCTCAGAGAAGCCTGCAAAAAAAACTGTATGGTCTGAAACTGCAGTAGATTAATGTTGCAGCATGTATTGGAATTGTATTACCACAGGCTCAGGAAAACCTTTTAGTGGCTTTCCTTTTGAAATGGCCAAGTCTTGAACATAAACGTCAATCACCAGGAAATACCATAAAGCTCAGAAATAATGAAGATAGATGGATGCTGTCTCAAAAGTAAGTTTGCCAGCTAGATGGCCAGATTAATTAATGATTTACATACAACTCTCTGCTTCCCCTGGTGTCTGGGAAACATTTGGGAGTGTCTTGGCACCTAATTAAAGCTACATTTCTAGGTTCCACATAAGAAAAAGTGTTGTACTTACTCCCTGGAGCATCTCCTTTTACATACAGTTTTGCTGTTATGCTGTTTCACTGTTTTTAAAGGATGAAAACTTAAGATACCTAATAAAATAAGGTCGCTTACCCCTCTTAAAGCTCCCTTTATTATTATTCTTTTACAGGTATTAATTAGCAGTGATGGAATATACTAAAGATTCAACCGAACACTGATCTATTTCTATTTCTAAACAACTCTAATGCATCAAAGCCGTACTGACTGTATAACAGGATCAGACACATCAAGGATAAATTATTTAAAAAATAAATACTACCATAAGATCTTAAAAAAAAGAAAAATACTTACTGGACACAAACAAGGATTTCTTTTACTGTTAATTACCTACAGATGTAGGTTCTGAAAGACTAAGGATAAAAACAAGGAGTAGAATAAAAAAAAAACGAAAAAAGTTATATCAATTGGCAAAAAAAATAGTTATGCTTGTCTATGCATGCCTAATGAATCGTTTGGAAACAACAACAGAAAAATACCACAACAATTTGAGATTCCTTGTAGTGGTTAAAAAAAATGTCTTCCATCCCCCAAGATATTACTTGTACTTGTCTATGAATAGGAAAAAAGGTGAAGTTAGTGACAAGACACAGATCACCAAATAACCTGAGCTGGAAGGGGCCCACAAGGACTATCTAGTCCAACTCCCGGCCTCACACAGCACCACCCAAAATTCAAACCCTGTATCCAAGAACATTGTCTAAATGCTTCTTGTACTCCAGCAGGTTTAGGGCCATGAGCACTGCCTTGGGGAACCTGTTCCAGGGCTTGACCACCATCTGCTGAAGAACCTTTTCCTAACACCTTACCTGATCCTCCTCTGACACAGCTCCACACCACTCCCTCAGATCCTGTCACTATCACTAAAGAACAGAGATTAGCACTGCCCTTCCACTCCCCTAGTGAGGAAGCCATAAGCTGCCATAAGGCCCTCAGCCTTCTATGCTTCAGGCTGAAGAAACCAAGGAACCTCAGCCACTCCTCATACACATTACACTCTAGAGCCATCAACATCTTCATAGTCCTCATTTGGACACTAATAGTTTTATTTTCTTTGTGTATTGTGGCACCCAAACTGCACACAGTGCTTGAGGTAAGGTCACACAGCACAGAGCAGAGTAGGACAGCCCCTTTCCTTACTTGGCTTAGCAGCACTGGGCCTGATGCACTCCAGAGTGTGATTGGCCCTTTTGGCTGCCGGGGCACACTGCAGACTCAGATTCAACTCGACATCAACCAGTATACCCAGATCCTTTTCTGTGGGTCTGCTCTCCAGCCTCTCATCCTCCAGTCTGTATATAGATCCATGGTGCGGTGCAGAATTACTCCTGTTAAACTTCAGGCAGTTGGTGACTGGCTAGCCTTCTAGTTTGTCAAGGTCCCTCTGCATGACCCAGGGCAGATCATGCCTCACCAATCTGGTGGCTTTCAATGATAGAGAGACAACATCAGTGGACCAAGGAAAGGCAACTGATGTCATCTATCTGGACTTGTGCAATGCCTTTGATATGGTCCTGCACCATATTCTCATCTCTAAATGGGAGAGATATAGATTTGAAGGATAGTGGTCACTCAGCAGATAAAGAACTGGCTGATGGTTGTAGCGAGAGCGCTGTTGTCAATGACTCTACATTCAGGTGGAGGCTGGTCACGAGCAGTGTCCCCCAGGGTTCTGCCTTGGGACCCATGTTCTTCAACATCTTTATCAATGCAAGGTCCTGCATCAGGGCAATCCCAAGTACAAATATAAACTGGGCAGAGAATGGCCTGAGAGCAGCCCTGAGGAAAAGGATTTGGAGGTTGTCTATTGATGAGAGGCCCATCATGAGCTGGCAATGTGTGCTTGTGGCCCAGAAGGCCAACTGTGTCCCAGGTTGCATCAAGAGAAGCATGACCAGTAGGTCGAGGGAGGTGATTTTGCCCCTCTACTCTGCTCTTGTGAGACAGTGCTGCATCCAGTTCTGGGGTCCCCAACACAAGAACAACTTTGAGCTGTCGTAGCAGGTCTAGAGGAAGGCCATGAAGATGACCAGAATGCTGAAGCACCCCCCCCCATGAGGACAGGCTGAGAGAGCTGGGGCTCTTCAATCTGAAGAGAAGGCTCTGAGATGATCTTGTAGTGGCCCTGCAGTATTTGTAAGGGTCCTTCAAGAAAGCTGGGTAGGGACTTTTTTTTTATAAGGACATGGCAGTGACAGGACAAGGGGAAATGGCTTTAAACTGGAAGAGTATAGACTTAGACTAGATATTAGGAAGAAGATATTTACTGTGAGAGTGGTGAGACACTGGAACATGACACCCAGAGAGGTTGTGATTGTCCCCTCCCTGGAGGCATTCAAGGCTAGGCTGGATGGGGCTTTGAGCAACCTGGTCTAGTAGGAGGTGCCCCCACCTACAGCAGGAATGTTGGAACTAGATGATCTTAAAGGTCTCATTAAAAAAAAAAGCATTCTACGGCCTCTCTACCCTTGAGGGAGTCAACTCCTCCTAATGTATTGTCATTTGCAAACTTAGTGTACCTTCAAGTCCTGCATCCAATTCATTGATAAAAACATTAAAGAGAACTGGCCCTAAAATGGAGCCCTGCAAAGCCCCACAAGTGACCACTTCACCAGCCTGATGCAACTTCATTTACTATAACCCTTTGGGCCTGACCTGTTAGCTAATTGCCCACCCATCACATTATGTTTTCATCTAGCTTTATGCTGAAGATATCATCCAGAATGATACTGTGAGAAACTATATCAAAAACTTTGTTGAAATCCAAGAAGGTTACATCAACTGGCTTCCCTGGTCAATTCTAATGAATTTAATCTACCTTTATGTAGATTACATGAACAGGACTTTCCTCTTGTAAAAAATGTCTTCACTGTCTTTCAGAGTATTTTTTTTTCCAGTAACTCCCAGAATAATCTCCATAATTTTGCCAGGTACTGAAGTGAGACTGACAGGCTTGTGATTATCAAGAGCTTCATTCTTGCCCTTCCTGAAAATTGAAGCAATGTTTGCCAGCTTCCAGTCAACAAAGTCCTCTCCAGATTCCCAAGCCCATTGAAAAATAATTGAGAGGTCTCAATGACATCAGACAGCTCTTTGATTACCCTAGGATGAATTCCATCAGGACCCATAGACTTCCATGCAAATTCCACACAAGTTTGGAGTTGGCTGGGAGTTAATCATCACCACAGTCACAGTACTGCAACTCAAAGCTGCAGGGATCCCACAACCTATCCTAAGCATCAAAAACAAAGGAATAGGCATTCTTGGCATCCCTAGTTGTGATAAGACCATCCTAATCAAGTTATGAACTAACATTATCCCTGGTCTTCCTTTTGTGGTTTACATACTTACAGCTCTTTTTATTGTCCACAATATGGATGAGCTCCAATTCTAGCTGAGTTTTGGTTGCATTATTTTTTTTTTTTTCCTCTACAGCAGCAAACTGTATCTCTAGAGTTTCCCATGTCACCCAGCCTCACTTCCAGTGACCATCTGTTTGTATCAGATATGTGATGGCCAGTTAATATCTGGCCATTCTTATGAGCGACTTCAACTTGCCAATCTAGAGCTCTCTCTTAGTTCCTTAAAAAAAAATTCACTAATGTTGTCATCCTAGCTAGGCGGCCTATAATAGACTCCCACAATGACATACACTTCATTTGTTTGTCCCTACATCCTTTATCCCAAAGGTTCTCAACCATGTCATCACCAGTTGCCAGCTGCATACTGCCCAACCTCCTCCTTACACACACAGCCACCCCATGCCTCATCTGCCCAACCTATCCCTGTGGTGGCCCAGAACCACACATCGTGACACAAGTCACAGGACTCTTCCCACCAGGTTTCACTTATGCCAATGTCATCGTAGCTCTGAGAACAAGCCAAGTTTTATGGATCCTCTTGTTTTTCCTCATGCTTCATGCATAGGCATAGAAACATTTCAAATGTACTCTGGTGTACCCAGCATCTTATGGAGCAGACTGAAAGATCTCACTATCATATAGCCCCTCAAGTTTTAGCATACCATCCTGTAGCTTATCACCGGCAAACCTGTTTCCCACCCCCCCACTTTCCCTTCATATCCAGTTTAAAGCATATCCATCTGCCCTGCTAACTCCTGTGCAAAACTCTTTTTCTCACTCTGAGAAAGGTGAATCCCATCAGGGACCAAGAGGTGCTGATGTTACATAGATACTCCTATGATCAAGAAATCTAAAAATCTGCCAGAGGCACCAGCCTCAGAGCCGAACACTGACTAGTTGGGACTGCCTGTTCCTTTCAATATTGTTCCCTGCTACTGGAAGGACAGAGGAAAATATTACCTTTGCCCCAATCTTTCAGCCAATTGCCAAATATGATTGTAATTGCCATCTGACTTATGGTTTCTCAAAGCATTGGAGTCTAGACATTTTCCAGTGGTCAATTAATTTTGCTTTCTGCAGATATTTATGATATATTACATCTTTTAGAACATGCTTATAAATTCTGGTCTACAGCTGGGAAAAAATTCAGTTAAATTGAAGACTCATATGAGCAGAGATTAATACCCTGCAGGATTAAGCTGTTAATTAATGACATTTAAAACATCTGTGAGAAGGCCTGTTCTCTTCAATAGCATTCCGGATTGAACTAATTTGGTTACATAGCCACCAGCAGCAACTGGACTATGCTTTATTCATAACTACAACATAAAACAATTATCAATTAAAAAAACATTATTAAGCCAAGAGATACTCAAGATACCAAAGCAAAATCATTTTACTAACATCAAGGTTTCTGAACAGGTTAGACTTAAGCACTAAGCTTTGACTTGAGATGAAATTCTAGCAGACAGTCTGCAAGATATAGCATATGCATGAAAAAAAGAAAAGTTTCAAGATGTGCTAGTGTAAGCTGAATACTCAATTATAAATACTGTGATATGGAAACAACAGAGAAGCAACTGAAAAGAGATAAACTCAAACTTGGATGCATTTTCATCAATTGAAATTAAATATAAAATGTTCAAAATGTCATAGCTATATTGTCACCATCTTCATTATTTAGAATATTTTTCTGATTCAAATAAGAAAACCAAGAAAACAAGGATTTCAAAATGTTTTCTTTTTCTGAGATGTGGTTGCAGGCACTCAAAGCACAACAGAGGAAAGAAAGGAGAAATAACTTAGAGAAACTTCCAATACACATCTAAGTCACCACTCTGCAGTGTTAGAACACTAGTTTTATATTGTGAAGCATCTTTTAGGAATCAAAGAGTGAAGTCTAAAACTATACATACTATGGAAGACTAGATTTTTAGAAACAACTGAAACTGTATTCCTAAATATCCACTAAGCTGACATTTTACAAAATTAAGCCAAAAAAAGCCCAAGAAAATGAATCAACACATAGCATTTGCAAGAAACTATTCATGGAGATCCAGTCAGGCACAAGGGAACATCTTTTTTTTCCCCCCTTTATAATTAATAAAAAGCACCATCTAATACTTTTTTAATTTAAAAAACAAACAAAAAAACCCACATTTACTATCAAGATACATAGGCACATTTACTTTTAAAGCCAATAGGACTTAATTACGTATTTATATATTTCATTATCATTCCTTAATACAGAGATTCACATGTAGGCTCTTCTCTATCTCTTCATTTCTAGAGCTCTTGAATTAAAGCCGAAGGTTTTCCATAAGTATTAAAAGATACTTTTTGGTTGTTTTTAATAACACAGTGTGTGTTCAAGAAAAAAGCCAAACAATTGTTTATATACACTTCACTAAAAGAGTAGTAGCTTTTAGGATTGATACCATATGTGACGTAGAGTTGCTATTTCAGAAGTAAGATCCGAAGAACAGAACAGATCTCAAGTCAAGAGCTGCATTGTTCAATCCTGAAAACATTAAAAGAGAAACAGAAGCCACTAGAACAGTGTACTTAAAAACAACAAATGAAAGGCACAGTAATGATCTGAGGCCCATATAGAAAATTTTTACTTCTTTCCCTACAAGAGATAAAAGCAAAATCTGTTGTTAGTAGAAAAATATCTCGAAAGAGTTTAAGCCATAAACCCAACTCACAGCCACCTTAGATGAGCTACAGACAGGTTTTTGAGTCCTTTTTTGCTCATAGCCTTCAATCAGAAGCTTAGAAAAATCAAGCTCTCAAGAAAAATCCTTATTAAGCTCTCCAGCAAGTCTGCCAGACAAAGCCTGCCACATTCAAGCCATTCAGTAACAGACTTTTTGGCAGCTTTGAAACAGCTCTCTGTTGAGTACCCTCACGCTAAAACCACAAACACCAGTTGACCCCAGGCTTTCTACTACCAATCCAACTGCTCTCACTACATGAGACAAGAGGCTTTAGAAACAGCTATAGAGCCTACTCTCACCTTCTTGACTCATTCAGGAAGCACCGACCAGAACAAAAGAAAGCTCAGAAAAGTCCAGAAAGCTCTTCTTCACCACCCCAAAACCTCCTCTAAACCATCTGCCTCCCCCACAGAGGTATTACTTCTTCTATTGCCTACAGCTGCTTCCCACTCTGCTGGCTAACAGAGCAGATGTGAAGCAGTTACTTCTCACTGACACAGCACATCAGGTATCTTGCCTTAATTCATTAGTCTCCACAGTGAAATGTTTCCATTATACCTTCTTCATCAGATTTTCAGTAAAAAGAAAGAAAAAAGAGGGTGTCCAAGAAAGAATTTCACTCAGAGTTTTCTCTGGGAGCACAACTGTTTGCCTTAGTGATGTTGTCTGTACGAATTCTAGTTACAAGAAGGCTCTAGTTGCCTAAGCTGTTGACTTAGAACTTTTAATGTAGAAATAAATCCTGTGCCCAAGTACTCTTACCTGTAATGGTTATTAATTGTAATTAGCAAATTAGCCAATTTTATCTCCAAGTAGAGTATTAGTAGTTGTTAGAAAACTCTCAATAAACTGGTTTGTGTTATTCCTCTGACTCTTGGATGATTCCATTGTGATAGCAACACCTGCTGACTAGGGGAGGCACTACTCAGGAGATAGATTTGCCTCCCTCAAAGCCCCCACTGAGTGGGACAAGACAAGGGGGTTATAAAGATGATCAAAGGGCTGAATAATCCTTCTTATGCAGAAAGACTGAGGGAGCTGCGCTTGTTCAGTGTGCAGATAGCTCCAGGGAGATCTCATTGCAGCCTTCCAGTTCTTGCAGGAAGCTTATAAGCAGGAAGGGAACCAAACTTTTACGGTCTAAAAGGATAAGGGGGAATGGTTTTAAGCTAAAGGAAGAGAGATTTAAATTAGTTGATAGGAAGAAATTCTTTACTCAGACGACGCTGAGGAACTGGAGCAGGTTGCCCAGAGAAGCTGTAGATGTCCCATCTCTGGAGATTGTTCAAGGCCGAGTCGGATGGGATCCTCAGCAGACTGATCTAGTAGTTGGAAACCTTGCTCGTGGCAGGAGGTTGGAGCTCTATAATCTTTAAAGTCCCTTCCAACCTGAGCCATTCTTTATTACAAACATTATTTAGATAGGTCAACATCTGTCAGAAACAGTTCCTTTCAAATCCTCCACAAAGAAAAAGTCAAAGAAAGCTTAAAAGCAATACCCAAAGCATCTGTGATGAGAATACCACTGAAATCTTGTAACCTAATTAAATACAATATTTCATGCTTTCTATAAGTTATAGCTACACCACACATATGATGCAGGGAATGTATAGAGTGCCAGGAGTATGAAAGAAAGGTTATCACTTGAGATGACTGCATTGTCTGCATTATTCACTGCATACCTATTGTGCTTGACCTACCACTGTTACAGCTGACTGATTCTTCTAAAAAGGACAGCAGTGTTATTATAAACTCAGTATATATAAATACATGAAGCAAGTCTTATGTTTTAAATACAGTCACATACTACAGTGAAGACCTAAGATATTTGCTTTACTTAAATGTATTCCCTTATAATATATCTCTAATTTTATCTGTGGCTATTTAAAAAGAGGAATTGAGATAATAAATCAAAAAACAACAATTTTGCTTGTCAGTGACAGATGGGCTCCATGGTAGTATAGGTTTCCTCCCTCAAAAATTATTTTCTTTCTAAATAGCCATAAACTCATTAGTTATAATCATAATCAGCGTCAGTTTAAACATTTTTGGTAGTTGACTACTTATTTCATGTGCATTTTAAAGCCCTGTGAACACCAGTGAGGCTGACAGATCTCTGATAAAGTATTTCTTACTGCCCTAGAACCACCACAAATATAAGGTCCTAAGTCTGTCCTATATCTGATTTGTATGTTGGTACCATTAGAAGCTCAGTGTTCCTGTTCCAATTCATGATAAATACTTCAGGTGATTCCAGATATAGAAGAAAGTATATCAGGTATTCTTAATAATAGCTGAAAATACCCTCAGACAACAGTGCACCTCTAGGAAGGCTTTAGTATAGATATAGGTGGCTGCTTAGAATCACAATAAACTTTGTGTAAATTGAGTAAGACCTGAAACCATCCTAGATAGAGGTTCTCAGTGGTCTTATGTAGCTTATGTAAGGGACATGCCACCATATGCAAAGAGAAGTTTTGTCTGAATTATGTGTAATTAATAGGCTGTCATGGTTTTATGATTTTGTTATCAGTATTCCACATCATAACATCACGTAGTGCACTGGGAGTTAAAGAGTTAATGCTCCAGTTCCGTGGATTGTGGATAGTTCCGGGTACCTGTCCAAGAAGAGAACTACATCTCCCAGAGGACTGTTCTCTGTTCTGTTATCATTTCTGCTCAGAGAGAAAGATAAAAACCGTTCACAGATCATGAGACATCCCTTTTTGATCTTCCAGCTCATCTCTGTTGTGGGTGCCATATCGCCTCAGCTTACTTAGAGTAAGGCCTTTGGCTTTCAGACACTCTCTCTCATTTTATTTGATTTATTACCTTCAATTCCAATTATATGGTATTATATTGTATTGTGTTATCTTGCATTCTGATATTTAGTAAATTAGTTTGTTTCTCCTCAGATTGTTGCCACTGTTTTGTTTTTAGGCCCATCTCCCTACCCTTCTCCTTTTTTCCCCTTTTCCCTTTCCTGGGGCATGGGTCTGTGGATCCCCCCCACCCTGCTAGTCACAGAACTGGGCAAAACCAGCCTGTAAACCATTGATATAGGCTCACTAATAATTTACCAAAGAAAACATTTGAATAAAAACTGTAGAATATAATTAATAATTACTCTACCTTAACAAACGATGTCATCATCTTCTCTGGCTTGTAATAGAAATGGAACAATGACACAACTACTAAAATGAATAAATGCAATGAAGGATTTATAGGAAAGTTGTGTAATTTGCAAATAGATGGCAATATCAGTGTCAGCAAGACAGAAAACACATTGCTATATGCTCAGTCTATTTTCCTGCTGTTGACAGCAACACTGACTAACTCATGTTATTCAGATGGTCACTTCAAAAAGTAGATATGCATCCTGAATTTTTTTCATACAGTCAAGCAATATCTATAGTCAAATCAAGGACAAATATAGTACTCTTTTCATATGTAATTAGAACTACTTGTTAATAAATTCTTATATCCATTCCCATTAAGAAAGTAACGCACACACCCCTAAATACTTCCTCACTGTTTTCCTTGT
This sequence comes from Pavo muticus, assembly GCA_016647715.1. Classification (NCBI taxonomy): domain Eukaryota; kingdom Metazoa; phylum Chordata; class Aves; order Galliformes; family Phasianidae; genus Pavo; species Pavo muticus. Next base: position 1,601,043 of record JACDJE010000236.1, read on the forward strand.
GTGTGAGCATTTTTTTTTTCTGTTCTGATATTTATCCAAACCTTTATTTTATCTTCACCTTTCAGGAGAAGGAAAGAAGGAGAGTGGAAGGGAGGGAAGGGGAAGGAAGGGAAAGGAAGTATTAGTAATACAGTAACTCTGCACTTTCAGCATTTCAGCATTTCAGCATTTCAGCATTTACCTTCTTTTCATTTAACAACAACAAAAAGATATTAAATTTCTAATTTCTTGTTGCATTCTCTAAGCATATTAATATGTATAAAAAAATTGCAGTATTCAAAGAAAGCAAATCCTCACAAGGCTTGCAAGTAAACTGCAATCTAAAAATGGTAAATAGAATTGGTTTGTTTGTTTTTTTCACTGCCTCTGATGTGGTTACATAATTATTTTATGATAAATGTACCCCTATCTTATTTATTTAATATTTTACACCTCACTTGGTTTTGGTAGCGTTTTCTAAGAAAATGTGTTGGAGGTAGCAAAATCACTGAAAAATATGACTTCAGAATGGTGCTAAAAAGATACTTTCAACCTTATCATCTATTACTAAGAAAAAAAAAATCATCCTCAGACAGCTGCTGGGATCCTGAAGAAAGCTCCCCCCTCCCAGAGCTCTAAAATGGAAGCGTTACTTTGGAGTAGATTCAGGGAAGACTGAGGCATGGATCATGGCATGTAATGGATTTAAAATTCACCACTGAGTGTGCCTTTACTGGAGAAACGCTCTACGTCTACCAAAACACAAGGGGATACTAGCTAAACAGTGGGAAAGAAAAAAGACTTTTCAAGTATTTCTTTTGGCTTTAGGGGTGCAAGGTTCAGAGAAAGGTTTAGACCTTTGAGCACATAACAAAACCTGCCAGCACCTGCAGAGAGGAATATTCACCTTCACAGGAACATTTCTATAGACTGATTGACAGAATAACTCACCCATCTTGAAAGGCAGGAACCCTGCTGGCTACTGACAGCAACAGATCAAGAAAAAAATTCATAACTCTGCCAGATTTGGAGGTTTGAAGTTTAAGCCATAGTATAGGACCACACAGCATAATACAGATTAGCTCCTGGCAACAGTCAAGCTAGTATGCTAAATCCATACTTGGGTGACTGAACCCCACACCATCGTCATCAAATTGTAGAATTATAGAATACTAGAATGGTTTGGATTGGAAGGAACCTTGAAGACCATCTAGTTCCAACCCTCCCTGCTATAGGCAGGGATACCTCCCTCTATATTAGGTTGCTCAAAGCCCCATCCAGCCTGGGCTGGATGGTCCTGACTTGTTCAGTTTTTGTGATCAATGATAAGTTAAACAAAACATCCTTTAATCATCTACTGTAAATCAAGAAAAAAAGAAGGACAAAAAAATGTATAGAATACATTTATTCCATTCATGAAATGTAAGGCTAGATCTGCAGTGTGCTGACAGTATAAAAAATATTAAATTCTTTCCATCAGTTTTGTTTGATTTTGGGAGGGGATTGGGGGTGGAGGAGAAAATTCAATTTCCTGAAAAAGTAATTTTCTTGCTAGTGAGCACTGGGGGCAGGAAAGTGGAGCTATGGGTGAGGGCAGGAGCACTGTGGCCAGCAGCTGGACTGCCTTGGCTTGATGTGGAAGATCACCACATGCTTGCAACTTGTGAAATAGAAGACACACCTGCAGTGTCAACTACCAATGTTTTCACCTTTTCTGTTTTCTTTTTTGCTTTTTATGAAGCACAAACAACGTGGTCAGCACTGCATAAGACACTGAATGGGATCTTAATTAAGATGCCTTATGTAGGACTGTAATCACTGCAGGTTCTGGCTGTAGTCAGTGAACAGAAAAAGGCAATTCTAGAGGAGCATCTCAGTGCGCTAAATCCATGCCTACATCTCCCTTGGAGCTCACAAGTGCTTGTTTTCCCCATTCACTGGCGAAAATGATGAAATGAGTGACAATTCCCAGTGGCTGGAACAAATTAGGTAGCAAGTCTATTTTTGTGTCATCCTCTTGAAAAGCAATCAGTGTCTTTGGTGTATTTCTAAAGGATTAAAAAGATAAAAAAAAAAAAAAAACAGTAAAAGTGAAATGGCTCAAAATGATGGTTTTCACCAGAGGACAGAGAAAGCAGTCTTAATTTAAGGACTTAAAAATGTAAGAAAGCATTGAAACCCCCCCATCTAAATGTTTAATAAACCAATGCGTGTAGAAACTCTTTCATTTTTAATAGTGCCAAACATCTTGAAACTTTTTTGTTCTGAATGTTTCTGAATGTTTTGAATGCTAATTTTGAATTCTCTGAATATTTCTTTTGTTCTGAAGTGTTTTCTTAATCTCTTGAAACACTGTGCTTGTGACAGTAATGTAGGACAATTGAGAAGTAAGAAATTACAGTTCCTAAGCGTGGAACTGGAGGTACTCAGTTCCAGAAAATCAGATCTTTTGTTATTTTCTGATCTATATTCATGTCTATGACTGTTCCATAAACAGATTTCATTAGAGCTGTCTAAAGGTTTACTACATATATATATAAGGGTTGCTCTTTAGAAAATGGCCATTTCTAGACAAAAAAAAAAAAAAAAAAAAAAAAATCATACTACGAATTTGAAAATTATCCTCATTATTTTTAAGTCAAAACATAATAATAATAGTAAAAATGCAGTCCACCATTAGTTTTCAGTAGATGAAAAATAAACCACTGGTTCATGAATGAAGATATCTGTGCTTTATTCTCAATTTTGGTAAGCCATATTGTATTTTGTATCTTTACCAGTGAACTGTAAGCAGGAATAAATAACTCTGTTAGAACTTCAAAATATGGAGATTATTTCTGCAATTTCACTTTTAGCAGTGCCTATCTAGAAACGATGGGATGTATTCCCTTTCTAGCAAAACAGAAATTAGTACTGAATTGGATTTATAGAAAGAATTACAACAGAAACCTACAGAAGCAATTTTTATGGGGTCTGGAGATGAAATGTGAAAAACTGCAAAACTTTTTGATGCGGCTGCATATTGCTCAGACTGGCAGCTAATCTCCCATTTGCAGGAGAGGAAGGGATCAGGACAATCCACATATTGAAGGAAAGAGCAGTTTAGTGTCCTATATACCCTGAAATATCTTTTAGATTACGCTACCAAACTGAGGGAACCAGAATGCTCTGCCTTCACCTTGTGGAGAGAGTAAAAAGTGAACCTGACAGCTTTCCTACTCAGTTTTGCCAATGTGTTTTAAATCAGAGCAGGTGTGTAATAAACTATCAAATTCAGTTTGTAGTCTCCGGGATAGTTCAATGAGGTGTTAATTCTAATGCACATACCCTGAGATGGGATCAGTAGCTCTTGAATCTAAGGCTTCAGGTCCCGTAAATTGTAATTGATTATCTTTCTGCTGCTCTCCTGCACTGAACTGTATGTACATTTCTGAAAACAAATTCTATTTCTGACAGGGATATGAGATTCAACATAAGCATATATTACAGTTTGGAGATCATAAAAAATCTTTTTCTTCTTTCTTTTTTTTCACAAAAAAATACGTTATCTCAAATACAATGGAGGTCTACAGAACAACACTCTGATACCAAAATAGATGTTTTTTTCTTGTCTTGGAACAGAGGAGAGAGGATAGCTTCGTTTTTCTCCCTCTTTTTGCTTTTGTTATTAATAAAGTTAGGGACAGGAGAAAAGAGGAAAGACATTAAAAAATATACACATTTCAGAATACTGCTTTATATATTATAAGGGCCATAGATTGCCAAAAGTTTCCCATACTCTATTTTGAAGTGTATTCGTCTCACGCTATAGACATTCACTCTATGCTAGCTGCAGGTGACTCAGTAAAGAAGATACAATGTCCCATGTATTCTTAAGCATCTGGGATCACTGTTCATTCATGAAAATTATTACCTCCATGGATTCAACAAAATAGCTGCTTGTGTAAGCAGTATGTAAGTTCAGTCAACACAGTTCAGGTGGATAAAGAATATTATTAGAATATTCTAGAAGAAATAAAACATGGTTTTCAAGAAGTGAGTTAGGGAGTGAAATACTTTGCGGTTTATGCATTTTCAAGAATTCCTTGTTTCACACTAAGCTGTAACATTGGTCTTCCTAAAAATATATGGTATATATCACATACTTCTGAAATAAAGCTACTTTTTACTATGCATACAATAATATGCATTTCTGTGATTGTGCGTGTTTATCATCTTTTCTTAATATATAGTGAGACTTAGAAGAAGTTAAACAGACTTCTCTGGACAAGTATTTGAAGTGCATACGTATGTTACTCTGAATTTTGTAGTTATCCATAGGTCAGGAAACTATTGCAGGAGACATAAAGATTATTTTAATTTGCTGCTCTCTTTCTAATCTAATGAAAATGAAGCTATAACTCATATTTTTTTAATCTGAATATCCAACTCATATCTATATACAACATCAGCAATGATGAATTTGCGCTGGAAGAAATAGGCGCAGGAATATGTCATATTACTACACTGATGTACATTGATATCAGATTTTAAAAAATTATTTTCCAGGATGGTTCATCTCTTTTCAGATCATTGAATAGTTTGATTTTTCTAATATTTTAGCACTTCTTAGAAGCTCCATTTGGGAATATATGATAAATGGAAAAATGAACGTAGTTTTGATTTATGCCAAGATCTCCAGACCGATATTTCATAGAAACATTTTAAAGCGGAAAGATTTCTTCTAAAGTAACAGGGCCATTGAACTGTGTAAGAATTAATCTGAGCATAAACTGCCCAAAGAATAATTCTGTCTTTCCCAGTTCATGGCTTAGTCTGGAAGTTTAACAACACACAAAGAGAATGTGTGGTTTGTTGGGCTTATTTGTATCCCAGAAAGTTCAGTTTCAGTGGAATCAAGAAGACTATTCCTTTTTTAACTAAATGATTAAATAAATCCTGTAATGCTCTTAACATAGTATTCATCAGTCTGACTGCCAAAGCTCAAAGCCAGACATTATGTCTTTTATTTAATCTTTATCTAACAACATGGCTTTAAAATTTTTCAACAAAGAAACAAACAATAAAAACATGGAGAAAAACCTTAAATGTGTATATTCATGAGAGATATGTATCAAATTAGTAAACTTCAGGATTAAAAGATATGAATCTCTTTACTGTTATTTTGGAACCACAAAGAATTCCATATTATCAAGGTTTCAAGTGAACCTGGAACAATCAGAGTACATAATGGGATATTGGTAGTAATAAAAAGTTGAATTGGAGAGAGTAAGAATAAAATTTTCTTGAACTCACTAACCTTGAATGTATCAAATGTATCCTAAAACCAGTCTGTCTACAGAAAAAGTTTATGACTGAATATAACAAGCATAATTAAAAAAGATTATCTGTTATCAAACAAGGATCCTTAAATTTCACCTTCACATAAAATAGTCTCTTCCCCAACACTTGACAAAGAAACAAGCCTAGCAAATACACTGGGTCACTGTTAGAACAGCAATTATCAGGTATACAGTTCTTCAAAACTTTATTGTATATCATTTCAAAAAATAGCGTGAATCTGGGCTGCGCTGAATATTTCAAAGACATCACGTGGCGTAAAAAGCTCCTATTACTTCCTCACAATGCCATGATGAGGACTGAATCATTTTTAGCATAGTCTTTTTGACTTGAAAGTTTAAAATTGATGAATATCAATATGGAGATATAGGAGAAGAAAAATCCACAAAATTTGTTTTAGCCATAGTTGATTCTCAAAGAAAACTCCAAGTTGTGGTGTGTAGTGGCTCTGTATGGACTAATCAAATTGATTCATACATAAAAGTCCACATCCTGAGGTATCATAAATTGGTGTAACTCCATCAAAACCAATGTGCTGTGCTCACTAAATAAGTAGAACACATCTTTCTTCTTGCATTATATATACCATAGAACAAAGAGATCAACTTGTTCCAAAGATGACTGCTGAAAAAAAAGATAAGAAGTCATGCCTTATTTACAGGTACAAAGATGTTTCCTTGCTCTCTGATTAATATAAACATTTAGCAAACACCATAAGGAGTTTTGTCCACAAAACTCTAGCTAGGAAATTTCTAGGGAGTTTTTGTTTCAATATGGAGTCTGTAACAAATTTTTATTATCTTTTGTTTTTTGTTTTTTGTTTTTTGTTTTTTTTTAATTCCGTGTAGGTTTCTTCTTGCTGATAGCATGATCTATTGTTCTCCGAGCCATGGTGAGATTGCTATCCCTTAAACAGACAGCACTTATTGAAAATTAAACCTCTAGTAATGTATTATAATTATTGCTTCAGAGTAATTTGCTGCTCCAGCAGGGAGTCAGAGCTAATCTGACAGTAACATTTCTTGTGTGGAGTCATTAATATTTCTTCTATGTTGAATATACACATAATGGATCTAGCCTGAGGCTGATTAATGATCTTGGTGCTGGAACAATGATTTGTACCTAAATCTGCTCCCACTGGAAGAGATTCAGTGTTACTTCAGTCAATACTGAAGTTAAAGAAGTGTAAACAGTGTCTTTGGTTAGTGCAAATGTAATCTAGTAAGATGTGAGAGAGGCAATAACTTGAAGTAAGTAAATAAGTGACATTCTACCATTCATTCACTTCATTTCCATGTGGAACAAATAGCAAAGACAAAGAAACGGGAAAAAAAAACCAAAAGCACTCCAACATTCACTGCTCTAAAATCAAAGCTGTGCTACTACTTCATAGAATTGTCATTTCCTTAAAATGTAAAAATGAAATGGAGCAGTATGCATAAAATAAGTTAATGTTTCTTCTTTCTTTATGGATATAAACATAAAGCTGAAGAATAAGCTAGAAGGGAATAAAATCTGAGTGAAATAGAACAATGCCATTTTTAACCCATTGAATCATTTTTTTTAACTTGTAAATTCTCCTTGTTTCAGAATGAAGATGTTTATAATACTAAATCATGTTGTGAATTCACTGTTGTTAGAATCTGTGTATATAAATATAAATACTAGGGCTGCTCCGAAAGTAATGCCTCCTATTTTATTATATTGGCCCACAACATCAGAGGCAGATTCTGGTGGTATAGCAGTAGAAGTTGAACCTTCCTGCCAGTATTCTGTTACATGTTGTTGCCATGTGATAGATGGCAGCAGAAGGGCAGTCTTACAAACTGGTGTCTGGCATGGAAGTGTGTATGAAGCAAAGGTGTGCCACTGAATTCCTCCATGCATAAAAAATTGCATCTATTGATACTCATCAATGCTTGCTGAATGTTTATGGAGAGCAAACAGTGGATGTGAGCACAGTGAGGTAGTGGGTGGTGCATTTCAGGAGCAGCGACAGTGACAGTGGTTGATCACCACTGGCGCAGACTTTTACAAGTGCAACACGTAGGCTCTTTTTCATTGCTGGCAAAAGTGCACAGCTAATGGTGGTGTCTATGTTGAAAAATAGCATTTTGTAGCAGCAAATGTGCTCCGTCAAATAGTGTTGCAGTGTTCTTTGTATCTGTTGTAGTTTCCATGCAAATAAATAGAAAGCATTACTTTTGGAAAGCCCATATGCCCTCCCCCCCAAAAAAAACCAACAACAAGACAGCCACTTCCAACAATATTTTGAAGTAATCTCTATCATTTATAGCTCCAGGTGTCTGACTGTAGTAAAACTTCCTGAAAAATTTTGGTTTATTAGTTTACTTCCCACCTCTCTTAATTTTCAGTCTATTTCTTTTTCCTTGGATAACAAAGATACAGAGTGAGAAGAAAAGATTAAATGGAACTCCTTTCCACAATTTTCCAGGCTCCATCCATTGGAAGGTGATAGATGTATAAAAATAATTCTATTTTTAATACTCTAAAGAAAATTGAAAATGTGTATGAAAAGAAATGTTCTGAGATTCTTGTAAAATATATATTTGTATATTTTTTCCGTTCTTACATTTAGTTTCCAAGAAACTTTCTGAACACCACATAAGTACCTTTTTGTCAATGGTTTATGGGCTGGTTTGGCCCGGTTCAGTGACTAGTGGAGCAGAGGGATTTCACAGAATGATAACAACACAGCGAACAGTCTTCTGGAGAACGTAGTTCTTCTCTTCAGGGACAGGTACCCGGAGCACTTTAACTCCCAGTGCCCTACATGATGTTATGATGTGGAATACTGATAACCAAAAATCATAAAACCATGACACTTTTCTTATAGACTGATGCTACCATAGTGAGGTGGATAACAGGAGATAAAGGGTCAGTCCTTTAGGGTGGAAGATTCTAAAATGGACAAAACCAGAATCTTAGCTTGATGAAAGCTCCAACTGACTTCTATGAGGAATAACTCCCAGCATTATTATTTACTTTTGTTCTGCTCTTATCTAGGTGCCAGAGGAGTCACCACTTCATTCCAGGTAGGGGGGGAACCACCTGCCCAGATGCCTTAGATGCCTTTAGATACCTTTTCCCCTCACCCCCACCCCTACACTCCAATCACCACCCCAGCCAACAGTGTTTCTGCAGGTTTCTGAACTTTTCCAAGTGATCCTGTTTTAAAATACTCGATAAAATTGCCTCTTCCTATTTTCCCAAACAGCCCCTTTAAGCATGAGAACAGTGGCACTTTTTCCATATGAAAGAGTTATTTGGATCTTTTCAGTATCTTAGCAACTGTACTGCTAGAAGACTGATTAACACTCAGGGCGATTATTGTTATAAAATAAAATCTTCAAATAGACAGTTGCACAAAAGCACAGAAATACTGCAAAGGCAGTGAACAGACTCTAAGAAGTCCTATTTGTTAAACAACCCACCTGTAAAATGATCAGCTTTCACACCATGTAACCTTTGAGGGTCACCTGTTTTCACACAGTCAATTAATATACAAATACTTTTCTGAGAAGAATGGGTTTGGGGAACTGAGATACAGATAGTATAAGCAACAACAAACAGCTCTATTTCCTTTGCTGAGAGAACTTTTCTTACCTTAAAGCTTGCTTCCTTTACTTTATATTCACTGTAAATTGCAGTTTTGTTCTTGAAGATCTAAAGACAGATTCAGTTCTTGGCTCAAATTCTGGCTTTTGTTTTTAAGATGATTTGTTACAATTTTTAAATTATGCACATGTTTCTTAGAAACATAAATTATTTTACCTTTGAAATTCAAATATAGTGTACCAAATCTATCAGCTTCTATCAGCTTCAAAATACTGTTACAATAACACATAAATCTACACTCTATCACAATAAATCATCTTTGCTAGCCAAATGACACTTCCAGTATTAGGAAAGTATCTTAAATCTATACAGACACTTGCTAGGCATATGTCCTAACCATTGAGTCCTTAGCTATTCATATGCGAATATACAGTATAAAAAATAAAATTTAGTAGTTATTATCAGATGAGTTTGTAAGAAAATAAAGAAATACAAGTAACTGAGAGGTAGTGTTAAAGCACATTGGGAGAGCCTAAGAGCTGGAAGACTGAAGATCTTTCTGACAAGAACATCAGTTATGAGGCTTTTTGTTACATATATACAGATGAGCAAAAACTCAGTATGCCACATTTGCTGTTACACTGGTTTCCTTCTTTCTTGGTTACCTTCTGTGGTACCATTCTTATAATGCTCCCAGCAGTAAGGTTCATTGCAGGTGGGATCCAGCAAGGGGGACTAACAAGTTCCTTTTCCAAAATCATGTGTGCATGCAAAAGCTCCTTAACAAAGCTCTGCTCACTGGTAAAATTAAATAACAGTTTTTATATCATAAACTAGATAGCAAAAATATCATAAAAATAGTAAATACTTTTGGAGTATCTGACATCTCTTTTCTTTATCTTTTCTAAAAAATAAATAAATAAATAAAAACCTCTATTGTTATATATGAATATTTAGCATTAAGTGAATTATTTAAACTCTTTTTCCTGTTGGTTATGTGCTTTGGCTCCTATAAGTAGGAAATTAAATAAGATTGCATTTAGATGAGCAACTGTAGGTGAAAGAAAATAAGTCATATTTCACAAGAAAAAATAAAAATGATAAAAGAATAAAATAAAAATTTTATTTCTAAGAATATGGAATATTCCATCCCTATGGAGTAAAATATTCAATGATCAGAGATCTTTAAATAATGGAAGTGAGCTGAAGAATAAAAGAAGTGTGAAGAAGGGAACGTTTTACGAGTTTGTAATATGTTTCAGCAAAAATAAGGCAGTTCTGTAATTGCATTCTGACTGGATGGCAAAGAACAAGAATTATCTCAGTGGTGTAACTGCAGACAACTGAGAAATCCTGAAGGACAATATATGTGTAAAACAAACAAGTACAGTCCGCTGTCCTTTTCTGTCTTTTCTGAACGCTGTCCAGTACAGCCTTTCAGGAAGCCTACAGTGCTACGTATGTTGAAATACATTTCACGGATTTCCCTATTAAAAGACAACTTTGAACTAAAACAGTTGCAGAATATCTTGTAATCACTTTTATATCTTCCTCTTCAATTGTCCCTACAATTTCTTACTTTCAGCTGAATGCTAGCAACTCTTGGAGAGTTTTTTATGGTCACAGCATTAGAAATGTGACCTGAAAACTGAAAAATATTATAAGGTCTGTAGGATATGAGTTGATATTTTTTCTTGACTCATGTGAAAAGCATGTGCCATAATGAAAGCCAATCCTTTCCTTAAGACTGCCATATTATTTCTTTTTTATTATTATTATTGTTTTGACTTTTCCTATTTCTCTCTCTCTCTCTCTTTCTTTCTCCCTTTCTTTCTNCTTCCTTCCTTCCTTCCTTCCTTCCTTCCTTCCTTCCTTCCTTCCTTCCTTCCTTCCTTCCTTCCTTCCTTCCTTCCTTCCTTCCTTCCTTCCTTCCTTCCTTCCTTCCTTCCTTCCTTCCTTCCTTCCTTCCTTCCTTCCTTCCTTCCTTCCTTCCTTCCTTCCTTCCTTCCTTCCTTCCTTCCTTCCTTGCTTCCTTGCTTCCTTCCTTCCTTCCTTCCTTCCTTCCTTCCTTCCTTTTTCAGGTGATGGCACTTGACTGTTTCCACAATAAGTATCAACTGTTATCTCTGTCCAGCAAAGGAAGAAGAAGCAAGCCATTCCACATCTACTCATCTTTCCAAGGAATGGCCGTGTCCAAAAAAGTCCTGAAAAGAGATAATATCACAGCTCACTTAAGTTAATGAACTGTAATTTATCTGGGACTTCCATATTTTATCCTCCATATAGGTCAGGTCCCCGATACAAATAAACACAAACTCAAATTAACATTAGAGCTCAATGTTAGCCCTGGATTGTTTTCTAGGAAATAGGTGAATTCAGTAAGGGAGAGAAGTTTAACTGGCACAGCACTTTGAAGAGTGTATTAGGTAAACATTACAGTGAAATCTGACACAGAGTGATGCATTTCCATATGGCACTCCTTTTCACATGCAACTGAAAAGCAGATTACATTAAATTGTCAGGAAGAAAAGATTCAAGGTGACATAATGTAAATGGACTCTGCATACAGTTTCTGGCTGGTTTAAAGCTAGAGACATAGTTGTACGTAAAACAAATCTCTGATAGAAAACAAGTTTTGACTGCTTCATCAGGTGGCAACAATTTCAAAATTCAAGCATCACTCTGTTTATCTAATAACACAGCCTCAATACATATTTACTAACATGAATTTCTAGGCTAACAGACACTGGGTTTGACTTCTCTTTGCTTATATAAACGATATACAAAAATGTTCAAATATTTTGCTGCAGAATTTCAAAGCATCCTTTTCAGTGTTAAAAGAGTGTCCTGACCAGAAGTATGGAGCAACAAAAGATAGTTCCCTTACATGAATCCTTTTTTGAATGAGGTATGAGATTTGAAGACTAGCAGATTATGCGTGTGTGTACTTTTGTATCTCTTCTTTAGTTTGTATTTTCTAGAAAAAAAAAAACAACCAACAAACAAACAAACAAAAAAAACTATTTGTAAATTATGTATCCTCCAGAACACTGTTGCAGGCATTCCTTTCACCACTGTTGGACAGATGGTCGTTAGCTGATGACAGTAGGAAAAAAAAGACACAGGAATTTCTAATACAGGAATGCTTTTCTCTGTAAACAAAACGTCTTGTTTTTATAGCCAGATGTGCTCTCCCTGCCCAGGAGGAGAGACAAGATAGAGAGAGAAACAAGATGATAACAAAGCAGCAATACTAATGACCTGTGGTGTCTGGCTGGTGATGGCCTCTGCTGCTTATGTTTGTTTTTTCTTTGATACGCTCTTCTCCTTGCGAGAGAGTTGCGTATTCTGCTTGAGAAATATATGAGATGTGCATTGAAGTGAAAGATAATACAGTGAATTGACTTGTGAAGTAGTGATGCGGATATGAATGAAGTGTGAGCACCTGAATCTCCCCTTATGTAAAAGAAACCAAGATAAAAAGAAAAGGAAACTTTGGATATTTTTATTAAGAAGTTTTTGTTCAATGCTGAGACAATACAGCAAGCCTCTCCTGTGCAACCCAGACACAAGTTTCTTAAACTCGCATTATGCTTTTCCATTATTTGATCAACAGATTGATTTTTAATCAAAACCAGGTGATAAGAGACCCTATTAATTTCTTTAAAAAAATAATAATACTTCTAGCTTACTTCAAAGTAATATATTATGACTCAAACCCTATGATTCTGTGATTCTGTGATTCTGTGACTCCAGACTTAAGAAATATTCAGAACTCAACTGCTCCATTTATTATTTCCACTTTGCACAGATGATGACTTTATCCCATAAAGCCGTTTTCCAGAAAGTCCTAGTCTTGTCTAATGAGGAGCACACTTACTCCATATGTCTTTTTCTCACTATCTCTTCTTAGTTTTTTTCTAGACATTCTCTAAACTTTCACTAGAAAATGAAACAACGGTATCAACATTTCTGTATTGTGACATGGAAAGAGAGTTCCATTTCACAGCTGTGATAATAAGGGTAAAATTGGCATGTGTTATCAGTCATTTTAAGTATTCAGAAATGAATGATACCTACAAGGGACGCCCTGAAAGTAATGCCTCCTACTTTATTATGTTGGCCCATGTCATCAAAGGCGGATATTGGTGGTATGGCTGTAGAAGTTGAACCTTCCTGCCAATACTCCATTACATTCTGTTGCATTGTAATGCAACAGTGTAATTGTAATGCATGGAGGCATTACTTTTAGAACAACCTATGTAGTCCAATTCAACTGAGTTTTTCAGAACTATACAGAAAAACAGTAACTGAGACAGAGCAAGAATACAATTGATTATGATAACATTTACATCCTCAACAGTGCATCTTTCCCTGCCTCAGGCAAATGTACAGGTGTCAAAATAATATCTTAACCTGTTTCATGACTTTGAGTAATCTCTAAAGATGGCAGATGCTGTGCATTGGAGAGGGATATTGATCTATGGAAAGATAAAAGTGACTGTATTATTATAGATTATTTTAATTATCTTTTTTTAAAGGAACTAAATCAATGGAAAAAAAAATTCAAAGCAAAAAAGGTTTCTCAATAATAAGAAGAATTTAATTTCAGCCTGGAGTAAATGCTGAAAGCAAACACAGAAGCAACTGCATTTCCTTCACATTTTTCAAGAAGTTCAAAAATGACAGTGACTACATTTTGCATTGTTTGTATTCACAGAATGATTCAGGCTGGAAAAGACGCCAAGATGTCTCTGATTTAATCTCCTTATCCTAGCAGGAGCAGATATGAAGTCAGATCAGGTTGCTCAGAATTTTATCCAGCTGCATCTTGAAAACCTCCAAGGATGGAGGATGAAAAACCTCTCTGGGAAATATATGCTACTGTTGGAATGTCCTGAGGGTGATTTTTTTCCCCTCATTATTATTTTTTTATTATTTTTTTATATTTTTTTATAGGCAGTCTGATCTTCTCTTGTTTCACTTTTTGTGTGCTCACTCTTCTTCTCCCAACAGGCACTGCTGCAAAGGGCCCAACTCCACCCTCTGAGTAAACCCCTCACAGGAACATTCAGTCTGCTCTTAGATTCCACTGAAGCTGTCCCTCCTTTGGAATGAACCAGCCTTGGCCTCTCAACTCCTTCCTACCAGGCACACACTGTCATCTGCCTGGAACGGACCACTGCTGAACTTGCTCCAATTTTTCAGCATCTGCCCTGTACTAGGATCCCCAAACTGGACTCGGTGTCCAGACAAAATCCCATGAGTACTGAGTAAAAGAGGATATTTCCTTCATTCAATATCCTGGCTGTGCCCTTGTGAATACGGCTCCCAGGGCACAGTTGGCTGTCTCTGCAGCCAGGGTACACTGCTGGCTTATGCCCAGCTTGTGCCTGCCCAACCCACAGAGCTGCTCCCAGCCAGGCAGGCCCAGCCTGTGTCTTTGCACTGGTGCTCCCTGCCCAGGGGCAGCACTAGGCTTTTTCCATGTTGTATTTCATGAGGTTCCTCTAGACCCTCTCTTCTAGTCTGTCTATATCCCTATGGATAGTGGTACTGCCCTACAGAACATTAGCTGTTGCCTCATTTTGGTATCATCTGCAAACTTGATAAAAGTGCCCTTCATTGCCTCCTCCAGACCATGATGAAGATGTTACCTTGGGCAGGTTCCTGGACATACTCATGTGGAATTTTACTTGCCACAGTCCTCTGGATAGCACACAAACCATTAACTGCTGTCCTCTGAGCTCACCATCCAACAAGGTTTTTCTTGTCCACTCATCCAGAGTGGATTTCATTTCAGTTCAGATATAAGGAATATTCAAGAACTTGTGAAGTTAAGGAAAGTAGCAACTACAAACCTGTCATTTTAACACAGGAACACTCAGTCTGATGGGGTAGTAAACTTGGTAAATATTTACCCTTGGTAAACACTGATTTAATACAGGTTTTTCTAAAATTGGAGTGAGGAAAATAATTGGATCTACTCTTTGCATAGCAAAATATATCTGATTGATGTATTTATTCCACGTACCTCATTAATGTCTTATGCAAGGAAAACATTTAAAATCTTTAGATTTTGAGGGATGTAAGCAGGTCTATTAATGCTCCATAACAAGGGTACATATTTTTGAACAAGTTTAGTTCCTGATACCCCAAGTTTAGTTAACGTTTGTCCTGGGTAAGAGGCAAGGAAATTTAATGTAAGTGGCACGTATGGCTACCAGGATTAAGAGGTTGATTTACAAAGAGATTAATGTTTAATAGTACATTCCACTGAATTTGGATTTATTGTCAAATACTCGCTACACATCATAATGGCTGACATAAACTAATTGAAGTAAAAAATAAAAAAAATTAAAAAAAAATAAAAGCTTTTGTAAAATTCTGTACCAGATTCTGACCTGAGTTAAATAAAAATAAACCTACCAGTAGGACAGGATGTACACAAGTAGAGCTAATAGAGAAATTCACTAATTCCTGTCATTTAGGGATGCTCGACTTCAAGAACTGTACAACAAGAATCTCCTCTCACAACAATTTCACAGCAATCACAATCTGAATGGCGCAATAAAAGAAATTTAAAGCTTTAGCAACCATTATTTATAAAGCCAAGATTTAGAAATTCATACTAAAAAAAAATGAGGAGTAAGAAGAAAGTTACAATTCTTTTTCTGAGGAATTTGTTTTGAAATGGAGTTAATTCAATTGTCAAACACAGAAAAATCATTTGTAAAGAATTTAGAAATGCTTGTCTTCGGAGTGCTATATATATGTAAATGCATTTGAAGGGAAGGAGACTGACTACAGACCAAGAAATAAATGAAGAGAAAGAATACTAAATGACTCACAATAAGTGCAAGAGGATGCAGTGAGTTGTACATTGCCATAGATGTTACACACAGGAAATCCAGTGGGGATAGAACACGTAGTAAGAGGCTTAAATTGAAGCCTTAATTTTGATTAGACATTATGAAAGTCTTTAACTATAAAGATAGTTAAGCACTAAATTAGGTTGAGGCTAGGTGAGATTTTCATCACTGGAGTTGTTTAGTGGGATTTGGAATAACTCTGTCAGGAGCAGTTGGGGCAAGAGGATGAAAAGGATGGTCTCTCCTGGGATTATTCTTTTGTATTTGCCAAATAATAGTAGAATTCTATTTTCTTTGAGGCATCTTAGGAAAGTGATTACTTGCCATATTGCATGCTGTGAAATCTGTTATTCTATCAGAAGAGAAACTAGAATCTCCAGTCAATGTCCTGAAAATCATTTTTCTTGATGCTATAGAAATAGTAAGCAGCCATGTCACAAAGATTTTCCCAAATAAGAGGTGAAGCTGGACCTGGTTTTCACCAATACAGATCTGCTTATTAAGCAGGTTAGTATCAAGGTGGTCTGGATTGACCATGACCTGGCTGAGTTTGTGATCTCAAGGAAGATGGGCAACTAGCAAAGTGCAGAGTCTGAACTTCAGAAAAGCAAACTTCAATCTGTTGAAGGAATTATCGGGTGAGATCTCCTGAAAAGTTGTTCTTAGGGACAAAGGAATGGAGCAGAGCTGGCAGCTCTTGATGGATGCCTTTCTGACAGCACAAGAGCTCTCCATCTTCCAGCATAAGAAATCAAACAGAGGAGAAAGGAGATCAGCATGGTTGAGCAAGGACCTGCAGGTCAAACTGAGTGATAAGAAGGAAATGTACAAGCAGTGGAAGCAGGGATTCGTGGCCTGGAAAGAATACAGGGATGCCATCTAGGAGTGCAGAGATGGGATCAGGAAAACCAAGCAAGGCATAGATAGAACTGAATTTGGTGAGGGATTTGAAAAATGGCAAGAAGGAATTATACAGGTACATCGGACAGAAGAGACAGGCAAAAAGAGAGAGTACCCCCTCTGATAAATGAGAAGGAGGAAATGGCAATAAGAGACATGGATAAGGCTGAGGTATTCAATGAGTTCTTTGACTCAGTCTTCGCTGCCAGTCAGGCTTTCCATGCCTCTAACATCCATGAATCTCTAAGTGGGGAGTCACAGGAACATAATCCCTCTCTCTGTAAGCAAAGAGCAAGTTCAAGACAACGTGATATGGGGTATACCATCTGATATGCATGTGTACATATCTATGGGGCCCAATGATATGTATCCCAGGGTGCTGAAGGAACAGACTGTTGTGGTTGCCAAGGCACACTCTATCAAATTTGAAAACTCGTGTCTGTCAGGTGATATCCTCGGTGACTGCAAAAAGGGAAACATCACTCTCATTTTCAAGAAACAAAGAAAGAAAGATCCAGGAAACTACAGGCCAGTGAGGGTCGCATTTGTGCCTGGAAAAATCATGGAACAGATTCTCTGGAGAGATATGTTAAGACACATATAAAACAAGATGGTAATCTGTGACAGTCAGCATGGCTTCACCAAGGGCAGATCATGCCAGACAAATCTAGTGGCTTTCTACAGCGGAATGAATGCATCAGTAGACTGAGGGAGAGCTACTGAAGTCATCCACCTGGACTTCTTCAAGGCCTTTGATATATACCCACATCACATTCTTATTTTTAAATTGGAGAGATGGATTTGAAGGCTGGACTATTCAATGAATGAGGAGTTTGTTGGATGGGCACAAGCAGGGTGTTATGATCACTGGTTCTTTGTCCAGGCAGAGGCAGGTGATAAGTGGTGTCCCCCAGAAGTCCGTCTTGGGACTAGTGCTCTTCAACATCTTTATTAATGACCTGAACAGTGGGAGTGCAGCCTCTGCAATTTTGTAGATGGCACCAAGCTGAATGATGCAGTTGATACAACAGAAGGAAGAGATGCCATCCAGAGGGACCTGGACAGGCTCAAAAAGTGGGCCCATGAGAACTTCATGAGGTTCAGCAAGACCAAGTGCACTTGGGTTGGGGCAATCCCAGATATGAGTACAGACTGGGAGAAGAACTCATTGAGAGTAGCCCCATGGAGAAGGACTTCGGGGTCCCGATGGACAAAAAGCTGGATATGAGCCAGCGGTATGTACTTCCAGTCCAGAAGGCATCCTAGGCTGCATTGAAAGAGGCATGACCAGCAGGGCAAGGGAGGTGATCATCTCTCTCTACTCTGTCCTCATGAGACCCCCATCTGGAGTACTGTGTCCAGGCCTGGAGCGCCTAACACAAGAAAGACATGGAGTTGTTGGAAAGGGTCCAGAGGAGGGCTTCAAAGAGCATCAGATGGCTGGAGCACCTCTCCTATGAAGAAAGGCTGAGGGATTTGAGCTTGCTCATTCTGAAGAAGACAAGGCTCTGGAGAGACCTTATTGCGACCTTCCATTACTTGAAGGGAGCTTATAAACAGAAGGAAGACTGGCTTTTTACATGGTTTGATAGTAACAGGATGAAGAATGGTTTTAAATTAATTGAGGGGAGATTCAGATTAGATACTTTGTGGAATTTTTTGTTCAGAGGGTGGTAATGCACTGGAATAGGCTGCCCCAAGAAGTTGTGGATGTCTCATCCCTGGAGGGGCTCAATGCCAGGTTGAATGGAGCTCTGAATCGCTTGATCTGGAGGGTGGGAACCTTGCCCATAGCAGTGGGGGTTGGAACTCAATGGTTTTTAAGGAGCCTTCCAACCTAAGCCATTCCACAATTCCAGTGGTAGAAGCACAGCGTTACCTGTATTAGATAACTTTGATGAATTCTCAGGTTTTTATTAAGAAGAAGGAAAGGTATTTATGAATTCATGTACAGGCCTTCTCCCTCACTATAATTAGTAAGCTAATTTGCAGCCTTGTAAGCAATGTCATGAGAGAAGCCAAAGACTAAATAGGCCTCAGGAATTGCCCCTCAAGGTTGTGAGGGGCTGGGAAAAGCATGTTCACTGCTGGCTGTGCCATGCTTCACTTAGTTCAGAAGCATCAGTAATGTAACCTTCTTCAGCAAGGACTGCACAATGACAACTCTGTAAATCCTTTACTTAAACTATCTCAGTTATTGGACTGCTTTTTCAAGCTATCATTAATAAGAAGAATATGGGGAAATGTTATGGACAATTAGGAAATAATGAAGACCATGTCATTGCAGTTGATAACAAAAGATACTGAAGGGCACTGAAATACACTGAATCAGAATGTTAATCTGCTATTCTGTTTTCAAGAGGTTGGATTTATTTTATGTAACCACTACACTAATAAACCAAGAGAAGGTATAAACAGCACATTTATTATAAATGTTCCTGCTACAGAAGTGAGCAGACATTATGAAAAAGAATGTAGTGAGGAGTGAGGAGAAGAAAGACAGTGAAATTCACTGAAAACAAAAACAAACAAACAAGCAAAAAAAAACCACCTAAACAACTATAATCCCAGAAAGGTATGTGGAGAAAACATTCTCTCCACCACATTGAAAGGCACCACACTTCTGGAACAGACAGGACAACCCTCAAGTGCTCCTTCATTGCTGTACTTATGTCAACAGTAACTGACATTAGGTAGTCTTCACAACTTAATACTGGCAGGAATAATTACCTGCACTGATCTGCCAGCCACAATGCAGTGTCAGTGCACAGCACACTGCCTCTAAAATGCTTCTCCAACCACTCCTAGTCCTGTATGTGCTCAGCAGTCTAAAAGGAACCTAAGGGTTAACAAGTGGCATGTCCAGCTGCACACTACAAAAACCCTCACATAGTACAGTGCCCTACACTCAAAAGCTATTATCTTCTAAGGTTTCTAAAGCTATGAGTGTTTAACTCAAAACTTTTTCCTCATATGCCTCAAGCATTAGAAGAAACTCCTTTGAAATTATATTGTTTTTCTGCAGTTTTTATTTGCAGTGGTGTGTAAGCCACCCACATTTTATTTCTTCACACAAAGGCCTTTAGCTTACAGCTGCCCAGATATTTAAAACAACATATTCAGATCAGATATATAGCACAGAGATACAATCTCTCATCATATCTGACTCTTTTCTGTGAACTTTACCACAATCATACTGCTAGTACAGAGCCACAAACTCTTGAAAAGATATAGTTCTAACATCAGGATCAAGACTGCTATCCATTGCCAAGACATACTACCATGAATTATGCATTGTGTATCTCATTTGCTTCAGAAAAACATTGTGTGAATCAAAGTTTTTCTGCGTACCCAGTACACAGACATGAGGCACAAACCAAGTATTATGCTACCAGATGGTTTAGGTTTGTTCATTAAAAAAATTACTCCACATATAAGTACAACACAGTACTGAAAAGAATAATTCTGCAGAAAATCTCAATTCTGCCCTCTCTACTTATCTTCTGATTGCATTTACCTCAAGTTCTGAAAGGACTCACTTTAAAAGATCTAGAACATACTTAATTCTTTAGAAAAATTTTAACAACTTTTTTGTAGAATTGAATTTGAGAGCCTAGAAAGCAGATTTTTCTTCCTCTTTCAGCAAGAAGAAATACTGGCAGATTTTTATTAAAGAGCTCTCAAAATGCCACAAATCATCATCTTCACATTCCATGGTATGAGAAAGATGTTAAAAGAATTCAGTTTAAAAAAGACAATCTTAACTTTTATTCTTCAAGAGAACATTAAGTAATGACATCAGCCAGACAGTACTGAACCCCTTAACTTCAACTCCAAAACAGGAGTAGCTCCTGCAGCCTATACTCCACAAGAGTGTTGAACTGACTATGACGAGGATGAACTAAGGACAACTGTCAGAAACAAGATTTACCTTTCTGTTTTATACATCTATCAGCTACCTCCTATTAACACCTGCAACTGACTGACTACAGGAAAAGGAGGTAGAAAATCTTAACAAACCTGTTGGATTGTGTCTTTACAGATAACCATAGAAACCTCTTGAAAAGAAAGATTAGGTCATAACAAAGGAATTTTATTGAGAACAAAATATATCTTGTGAAGATCCACCCATTCACAGAAATGAAGTTCCAGGACAAATCTAGTTGAGTCTTGGGCCACATTACTGTGAAAGTCTTTAGAAAGTCTTTCCAAAAACTATGTAGTTCTAATGGCTAAAAATCTTATAACTCCAGGCTGAATTCACTCAAAGTCTGTACATACGTGCATTTGCTGCTAGGTCAGTAATGCTGTCTACTTTTCTTCCTTCTGTTTACTCCCACCACATGACACACATGGAGGCAGCGACCATGTTCCTCTCTCAACCCTTACTTTCACCCCAGATAGTAAGTTCCATCTTTCTCACCATTTTACAGACACATTCTGGAAATGACCCAAAAAATGTCTATTTCTGATCTTGCCTTATGTATCGCTTTTTCCTTTTCTTTTCTCTGCCTTACACTCCATTTTGTATTGGTTCCACACTCTCCGTTATTACTGAATATCAAGGCAAGCAAGGATTTTCATTAATTTCTTCCTAGACAGCAATCCCACTACTTCTTTTATTTTTTACTTCTTTATTTTTTTCCTTATTTTCTGCATATAGCTGAGAGAAAATATCCTTTTAGTTTTAACTCCTCTACAAAGTTGGCTATCTTCAGTTCTTACTTCCTTACTGAGCTCTAAAGCACAGATTTCATTTCCATTTTCCCATTACTAATCTGTTCCTTTTCCCACTATGAGCTGCTTAATTCTAATATCTTTGGAGTGAGCTGTTCACTGAAGGTGCCTATGTTTATTCCTCTTCTGATGATTGCAAACTCCAGATGAAACCAAACCTAACCAGATCGAACTCAAACCAATCTAAACTGAATATAACAAAAACCAAACCATATTACAGTAAACTGAGTAAACTAAAGAATATAAATTTGAAATGTATACATAACAATCACAGCTGGATGTGACCCCTAGCTGAAATACACTAGTGTAACTCCAACTGGAAAATCTACTTAGTAAATGTTGCTATACTGTCAGGATTATTATCTGCTTGTTAACAGGAGCAGGAAAGAGCTATCAAGCAAAGGAAAAAGAAAACAACTTATTTATTTTTAATTGTTTGTATTTTTAAAGGGCTTTATAATTCAATACCCAATAACTTGGATGGCTTACAAAATACTAAGAGTGCAGCATTTAATCGTGTAACAGACACGGCTATTCTTACAACCTTACTTTCAAATCTGTGGGTTATACCTGCTAACAAATTAACTAAACACAAAATCACAAATATTACAGATTGCTGCAGTTTCTGATTAAATGGCCACAGTCAGTTTAGAATTAGTTGGAGAAGAACCAGCAACTTTAGTTAGTGTAAAACCTTTGTATACTGGAATTTATTTTAGATCAATCTGAGTTGCACATCAACCTGTGCATCTGAAAATAAATCAATGCCACATTGTTCTCAGTGGAAATATATGTTAGAAGAGACAGCAGCAAGAGTGAGAAATACTATATAAGTGAATCGAGGTTCTAAATGAAGTATGAGGAAAGGTGGTTTCTTCTGGAATATATGTAACAGGAAAAGCAGTAAAGATATATGGACTTCAGGTAAGGAGACTCAAACCTATGTGGTATGGTGTTTTGTTCAATTTTCTGATGCCTAGTATAAATTCAGAAGCACTTTCAATTTGGCCCAAGACAGAGTATGGTGCTACCATGACTTTGGCAGCAGGTCATGTATTTAAAAAAAAAAAAAAAAAAAAAAAAGCAGTTAGAATAAAAGATGCACCTTGAAATGTGTAGACACTATTGTAACATCACGAGGTCCTCTATTTTCAGATTTTCAGGTTCAAAGAAAAAAAGTTCAATACTGGATTTAGATATTCTAGATTTGCTTTCATTAATTATCTCCAAAACTCTGAAGACTGAAAATCTCTGTAAGAAATCTTAGGTAACAAACTCTCTAGGACAAATATATTTTATTATGTGACTGTGAAATATTTGGCAAAATGGTGACTGTATCATCAATGTGACTAGCAAAATAGCTGATAATAAATGTCAATTTTGTGATATTTCCACAGTAAAATTTTCTGTCTTTAGCTGAGAAGCTATAAATAAAAGCCTTCCCAGTACTGCTTACCTTTAAGTCTGACTGCTAAATAAGTATTGCCAATAACAAGAGCATATAGATATTGTCCTGTAACAAAGGATTTTTTCTCAGTACTTCTCATGCAGGCAACAAGGGTCAGACGTGGAAGCAGCACTCTAGTAAGAAATCTAAATTCAGTAATACCAAATAAAGGTGAAGAAGGAAGGGAATCTGAGGTTTGGACAGCAAAAGATTAGGGAAACAGGGAGAAAAGGCAAGAGATATATACAATCAATCGCACATTTTCATGAAGAAATTCATAAAGCCTGAGAGCCTCTAATCCTAAACAGCAAAAGCTATTAGATGAACTCCCTCTTGGCTATCTGATAGCTGACCAGCTCATAGGTCAGTCTACGTAATAGTCTGCACTGGCACGTGCAGGAAAGAAAGCTTATTCTGTACATTTGAGGGCCTGAATCCTTTTTGACTCCAAATGTGGATTTGCTTACTTATCTCTCAAAGAAATACTAATTGCTTAGAGTTTTGAGTGTTCTTTTGGTTGTTCATTTTCCAGATGGCAACGTATGTAAAACAACCATAGAATCATAGAATAGCTTGGGTTGGAAACAAACTTGAAGGTCACATAATTACAACCCCCCTGCCCTGGGAAGGGTTGCCAACAACTAGATCAGGATCCAACTTGGCCTTGAATGCCTCCAGCAATGGAGCATTCACAACTTCTCTGAGCGGCCTGTGCCAGTGCCTCATCACCCTCTGAGTCTAAGTCTCTTCTCTTTTACTTTAAAACCATTCTCTCTTGTCCTGTCACCATGTAAATAGTCCATCCCCCTCCTGCTTGTAAGCTTCTCTCAAGTGCTGGAAGGCACCAGTGAGGTCTCCCCACACCCTTCTCTTCTCCAGCTTGAACAAGCCCAGCTCCCTCAGCCTGTCTTTGCAGGAGAGCTGCTCCAGCCATGCAATGCTCTAAGTGACCTTCCTCTGGATCCACTCAACAGCTTCATCCCTTTCCTCTATTGAGGCCTCAGGTCTAGATGCAGTACTCCAGAAGGGGCCTCATGAGGGCAGAGTAGAGAGAGACAATCACCTCCCTCTCCCTGCTGGCCATGCCTCTTCTGATGCAGCCCAGAAAACAAATGGCCTTCTAGGCAGCAGGAGCACACTGCTGGCTCATGTCCAGCTTATCATCCAACAGGATCCTCAAGTCCTTCTCTGTAGGGCTGCTCTCAATGAGTTCTTCTCCCAGTCTGTACTTATATCTGGGATTGCCCCGATCGAAGTACAACACCTTACGCTTGGCCTTGCTGAACCTCATAAAATTCTTGTGGGCCCACTTTTTGACCTTACCATGGTCCAGCTGAATGACAATAAACAGAGACTTCAGACTTTTAAATTTGGCATAGAGAAGCCAGGGATTCCAGAAGAAAGTTCTGTGCATCCTGAATTTGGTGATATTAACCTTAAATATAGTGGAACAGTCCTTTAAGGAATGATCATGTAGTTTTATATTTGGGAAACAAACGTCTATTTACTTGGTTTAGGATCTAGAGCCAAATTTGCACTGGAAATCCCAGGCAGTTCTGAGGCATGAAGGAGAAAGCATAGGTGAGCAATAATAAAAACTAGTTAACTCTTTGCTCTGGGAACTTCTGAGTGCATTCTTTTGCTATTTGTACACGTTTCTCATTCATGTGCATCATTCTTTACAAAGAGGAGTCTGTTCTCTGGGAGATACATGCTGATGTCTTCTCCTTCCACTGATACCCCTCCACTCATCAAATGGACAGTGTCCATGTATCATTTTGATCAACAGCAAATAAGCAGCCTTAAAAAAATCCCAACTTACTTATCTTTTATCATGCTGGATGAGGATAGAAGCATGTACCAGCCTGAGCCTTTCCTTAAGAGTAAGTGCCATCACCAGCATTACCAATTACAGATACTGTCACTGCCTCTGGAGAGACTTCATTTTTTTTTTTCCCCCAAAGCTTTTATTTAAAAACAAATATATATATATATATTATTTGTACTCTTTCTATTTACTCGCTATAATTTAAAGCCTGCAAAAACTCAGCTTGGCTCCTGCTGACTTTGCTTTTAAAATGTATCTCTAAATTTTCAGTAATATAGACAGATAGGACAGTGAATGTAGACCATACAGTCACATTCTTTTGTTTACATTTTAATAACAATGTATCATACTTCCAAAACAAGGCCTTTTACTGGTAACAAAATTGAAACCTAGCCTTTCCTTTGAAGTCATTTTAATCAAACTCAGTGATATACTGGAAGAATGCAAAAGATACAACTAAAGTATGGAAATACAAATTCACCAGACTTAAAATTGCTTCTGCAGCCTTGTCCCTTTGTAAATGAATTATTCCTTCTTCTCTGATGTGACAACAATAGATCAACATGAGACCCAAGGATGAGACTTTGCCTTTGGCCAAAAGCAGAGTGCTATTCACAGAAACATAATTTATGGTCTCTTATAACCCCTTCACATACTTCCATGGTTCAACATAATGTTCTCCTGATACCCATCTTATTGCATCCAACAGACTTTTTAGATAGCCTGTGCAGATCTTTATAATTGGAATTAATACTTTATGGTAGCAAAACTAAACTGAAAAGCTCTGTTAGCCAGCTAGACAATAGATGAAGCAGGTCAGACTGCTTTAGTATAAAAAATTGTTTGCAAAATGGGCAGAAAACATTACATCCTCAGAGCTTCCAGATAATTTTCCTGTACTTTGAAAAGCATGATCTAGAATTATTGACAGTGCAGACATATTCATAGGCTTATCACATCACAGTGAATAACTTTCTCACTGAATAAATTAGACTAAACTCAGGCTAATTAGAAATTGGGGGCGGGGGTGTTGCATTAGAGATCTCCGCAAGAAATGATCTGTAGAATTCTGACATCTGAAAAATTGAAATGATAATATCATCAATTCAAATGACACTCAGAGCTTCCTAAACTCAGAACTCAAAAGCATATAAATCATACAGAACTTTCTACATCTGACAGTCAGTGGAGGAGTCTGAACTAAAACATACAGTTTGATTAATGTATTTCTTTATACACAATTTCTGCTAGGCTAACAAAGGTTGACAAACTACCAGACCACTCAACACTTAACTGCTGTCAGGAACTGAACTGTACTCGACTGTACATGGGAAACAACTGGGACTGGAAACCTGCTTAGAATAGAAATGTAGAAATAGTAACATTTTGAGAGCAGTTCACTTCTAGTAATTCATGATCACAAAATCATAGAATAGCTTGGTTTGGAAACAAACTTGAAGGTCACTTAATTCCAACCCCCCTGCCCTGGGAAGGGTTGCCAACAACTAGATCAGGATCCCCAGGGCCCCATCCAACCTGGCCTTGAATGCCTCCAGCAATAGAGCATTCACAACTTCTCTGAGCGGCCTGTGCCAGTGCCTCATCACCCTCTGAGTATAAAACTTCTTACAAATATCTAATCTAAGTCTCTTCTCTTTTACTTTAAAACCATTCTCCCTTGTCCTGTCACCATCAGACCATGTAATTAGTCCATCCCCCTCCTGCTTGTAAGCTTCTCTCAAGTGCTGGAAGGCACCAGTGAGGTCTCCCCACACCCTTCTCTTCTCCAGCTTGAACAAGCCCAGCTCCCTCAGCCTGTCTTTGCAGGAGAGCTGCTCCAGCCATGCAATGCTCTAAGTGGCCTTCCTCTGGATCCACTCAACAGCTTCATCCCTTTCCTCTATTGAGGCCTCAGGTCTAGATGCAGTACTCCAGAAGGGGCCTCATGAGGGCAGAGTAGAGAGAGACAATCACCTCCCTCTCCCTGCTGGCCATGCCTCTTCTGATGCAGCCCAGGATACCACTGGCCTTCTAGGCAGCAGGTGCACACTGCTGGCTCATGTCCAGCTTTTCATCCATCAGGATCCTCAAGTCCTTCTCTGTAGGGCTGCTCTCAATGAGTTCTTCTCCCAGTCTGTACTCATATCTGGGATTGCTCCAATCAAAGTGCAACACCTTACACTTGGCTGTGTTAAACCCTGTAAGGTTCTCATGTACCCACTTTTTGAGCTTGTCCTGATCCTTGTGGGTGGCATCTCTCCCTTCCATTGTATCAACTGCACCATTCAGCTTGGTGTCATCTGCAAACTTGCTAAGGGAACACTCAATCTCACTCTATGAGTTGAATATATTATTGATAAAGATTTTGAAGAGCACCAGTCCCAAGATGGACCCCTGGGGGACACCACTCATGACTGGCCTCCACCTGGACAGGTAACCATTGACAACAATACCTGGTTACAACCATCTAATCAATTATTTATCCATCAAATAGTCTAGGCTCTAAATTAATCTCTCTCCAATTTAGAGACAAGGTAGTGATGCGGGAACATGCCAAAGGCCTTGAACCAGTGACTACTTCAGTTGCCCTTCCTTTGTTCACTGATGCTGTCATTGCATCATAGAAAGCCACCAGATTGGTCAGGCATGATCTGCCATTCGTGAAGCCATGCTGGCTGTCTCAGATCACCTCCTCATCTCTCATGTGCCTTAATATCTCTTTCAGGAGTATCCGCTCCATGATTTTCCTAGGCAGACTTGAAGTTCACTAGCCTGTAGTTTCCCAGGTTTTCCTTTCTCCTTTTCATAAAATGGGAGTGATGTTTCCCTTTTTTTCAGTCACTATAGGAAGTTGACAGTAATAAAAGTATTCAAACTATTTTCAGTGGTGAATGCTATCTTTTGGATAAAAGTGATGGTGGTCTCAAAGGATCTTCATGTTGGAAGACACTGGAATTTGGCCTGATGAAAATAATCATTTGCCAACACCCAGAGGCAAAACATTTTTCTTGCAGTTTGTTACACAAACACATACACACAAATAAGACTTAAGCAGATAACAAACAAAGAATACTTTATCTCCACTTAAATTTTGGCAATGCTAACCACAAATGAAAGCTGAGACTTACAATAAAAAAGATAATGTAAAATTAAATATTGATACTCCTAGCTGATATTACCATGATTTATGAAACAGCTAGTACTATGACAGAAAACATATTAATAACTTGTGCTGGTGGTTTGATATCACAGCTAAGAATGTAGTTTATAAACAAAGATACAACTGTGAGCAAACGAGCAGAGAGTTCAGCCTTGCAGAAGATAACCACAGGTTACACTCAGAGATACAGCTTGCCCTTTGCTCCCTGAAACCTTCAAGCAGCTTGCAGGATTGAGCTCATAAACTGTATTTGAAAATGGTTCTTATTGTTCTTTTACATTCATTGTAATTCCTTACGTCTTGCCATTTGTGTTCAGCTCTCGGTTCAGGCATGCATTTCCAATGCAGAAGATTCTATCAGCAGCAGCAGATGTGAAAGTAATGACAGGCTGAGAAGTGATCTGCAGGCTGATTTTGAAAAGTATTTTATTTGGCTCAGAACAAATTTGGTTGTTTAGAAAACCTCACCATAATCATTTTCAAATGCTGGCAAAGGAAACAACAACAAAAAACAAAACCAACTTTGTTGCTACAAACAGATTAAATGGCAGAACTAAGACCCTGGATCAGTGTAAAATAAAATATGTAAGAATAAGGACATTCAGTAGAACACTAGTAGAAAGACAAAAGGATTCAGAGGCAGATGAGGTAAATCAAAATAAGTGATAAAAGTGTAAGGGTACAGAAGTAATAGAAACAGAGAGCACGTCAATCAAGACACAAAGGGTACTAGATTTCTCTATATTATAAAAAGAAGGATTAGGAGAGAGGGAAGACAGAGGACAGCAATCCTGTGCAGGTGTTCACTTCATCCTACACTCTAGCAAGAACCGTTACTCTGGGAGAGAATGATGCCCAACTACTACTAATTCTACATACTTTCTCTGAAATCTCTGACATTCACGTTTTGCATCTCTTCTCAATTCATACTGTTGTTTCCCCCCACACTTATCCCAGAGCTCTTCATTTTGTTTCCTGTCCTAATCTTTTCTTCTCCCTATCTCTCCAGCCCAAACTCATCTAATTGAAAAACTTCTTATTTTGTCCTGGGTGGAATTTCTAAAGCCTAGAAACAATCTGCGTTTTCCAAAAATCCATCTGCAGACGATTCAGATGGCAAAAAAAAAAAAAAA
>JACDJE010000236.1:1630787-1697767 GCA_016647715.1 Pavo muticus
TTTTTTTTTTTTTTTTTTAAACTAAGGCTGACAATTCCACCTTGTTTAATATGTAGATTTCCTCAATAAACTCCTTATTTTTCTTTCAGATAGTCTGTAAAGTTATGAGATATTTCTAAAAAAGTATTTCTGCACAGATTTACTGGAGATTTCTATGTTGCTTGCATATTTCCATCTTTTTAGGTATTTCTGCAGAAAGAGCACGTTTTTTTTTTTCCAAAATAATTTTGAATTTGATCAGTATTTGCTCAGGTAAGTCATGTGGAATAGTCTACTATTATTCTCATGTTTGATGGAAGCATAAGATATTCAGTTATATCATCAAACTACTGAAAAGATTCTATTTTAACTGACTAAATCACGATAACTGACAATTCTTCAGTTTAAAGACTGTAACCTCCTGTTAATTCTTTGATTGTTTAAAAGGATACTCAAGGGGAAAGAAGGTTATTCCACATAACTTGAAGATCATCTTGAGTTGTGATTGGAAATTACAGTCTTCTGTTAATGTCACCTACCATATAGGATGACAAAGTGTTCTTGGGGTAATAACCCAACACGCTGAGCAGCATTCATCTGGAAATCAGTATTTTGAAAATTAACACCATTCCTGGGAAATGGATGCAATATATCTATAGTAACAAAATCAGAACAGTATTTCAGTTCATTAAGATTTTATTTTCATCTTTTAGAATTCTGCTATTTAAAACATACTGCAATCATTGATTAAAAG
Organism: Pavo muticus; assembly: GCA_016647715.1. NCBI lineage: Eukaryota > Metazoa > Chordata > Aves > Galliformes > Phasianidae > Pavo > Pavo muticus. The sequence continues at coordinate 1,631,521 of JACDJE010000236.1, forward strand.
ATGACATTTTCATAAATAGCTGCCATGAGGTTTGCCTACAAATAAAAAGTTTGAGCTTCTACCTTAATGGATAGAAAAGGAAATAAGCAAGCAAAATAAAAAAAACCAAAAACAAGTACATCCACACACTACCAGTCCACTCAAAAGTCTGATTTGATTCTCACATTTTCCAAGGAAAAAAAATGTCTTCTCAAGGGAACTGGGATAAAATGTAAAATGCTTCCATTTGCTGCTTTTTACTAGCAATTGAGTTTCCATAATACAATAAAAGTTGGAAATAGTTTTCATAAGTCAATGTTTGCAAAGACTATCTTATTTGCTTTTTTCTCTTTTATGTTTGCTTTGTTTTGTTTCTTATATATTCTTGGGAACACATTTTACAATTACATGGATGATAGTATAAATGTATGTATTTTTGCTCTTCGATAATTTGTTGCCGATTTTTGTNAAAAATTAAATGGCAATGTCCAACTTTTCTCTCTTTTGAAAACTGCCTGACGTGAGAAAATAAAAGATACTATACTATATTTGGATTTCCACATGCGTGTAAGTATGTGGTCCAGATGTCTCTGGATATGAGACAGCTAATTAGCTGAATAGCCAGGAGATTTTCAGACTGTGGTGAACTAAGTAACTGTAGTTTCCTTTATTGACATTGCACAGATCTCCAGGGATGCTAAAGAATGCTCAGATAGCCAACAGACATGCAGACTTCAATATATAGAAAATAAAATAACTTTATCCCAAAATTAATGCCATTTGATTTTATGGTATATGATTCTTCTATATGACACTATATTTCAAATAACTGATGTTCAGGTCCTCACAACCCATTTATACAGGTGCTTGTTTTCCAGAGTATGCAAAATGGGAGAATACAGAACACTTTCAGCTGAGCGAAGATCATAAAGAGAATCTAGTGAGTTAATTCTTGTTAAAGGTCCAAACAGCTCTTAAACGGATTAATCTGGTATTGAAAATGGAACTTAAGTTTCTTTCAATTTTATCTTACGCAGCCCCAGTTCCTTGTCTATAAACATAAGTATAGCAATTACACACATACAACTGTTGCCACAGTTCTGGCATAGAAAATAAGTGTAAAATATATTTCAAGAAGATTTCTGCTAAAGCACTATACATGATGGAAAACCATTAGCTTAATTAATTCAAGTTTCTTTGCTGACTGAGATAGTAAATAATCAAAGCTTTTCTTCTGCAGCCCACACTCTACTGCTTTTCTTTCTAAGTCATTGCATTCCAAACATCCACACACATCTTCAGACACCTAAACCTCCAGGCCATGGGTTACGTCAGCTAATAACATTGACATTTGAAATGCAAACTGTTCTCATATGAAAAAAAAATCTGACAACTTTAGGGGGAATGGTCTTGTTTTAGGGCTTTTTAAACAAACTGACTACATTTTATAACTTCATTTTACAACTGAAAGGAGGTTTAAAACGTAAAAAAAAAAATATGACAAACTTTCATTAAATCCCATTGGTTTTGAATGCACTACTACAGAATCCTAGTGAACTTGCATAGACCACACGATTTAATCCTCATTAAAAGATATTACAAAAGGGCTTACCTGCTTGACACACAGAATATATGCATGTATGCGGGGGTGGGGGTGGAGGGGCTTATTTGCCTACTTCGTCTACACATATTCTGGATCTTGGAAATAAGAGCAATCAATCATAGCCAAAATTCATTAAAACCATGGAAGTTAGACTATTGCAGAAGCTTTTCTTTCAAAAATAGACAACCTAAAATAATCAAAGAAATGTTAGGTTTGAGATGTAGGATAGAGTAAGCACCATGTAAAGGAACATAGTATGAAACAAAAAGTCCTACCCCCCAGGCACTTAAATGTTTGCTAATCCCCCAGAAATGACTCATTTATGAAAATCTATTATATTTTGTTTTAATTGCTGTCAGCTGAAGAAGAAAGAAATACGACTCTTCCTGGCCTCCAGAAGTTTTTTTTTAAGGTTCAGAATAAAAAACACGGGAAGCCATTGTTCTTTTCTGAGAAGACTACAGATTAATTTCTCCTTGTGTACGTATTTTTTTTTTTTAGTATACAAGAACTAAGATTATTGAGGACAAGAACAACCTGTTAAATCAAAAAGTAGTCTCGTGTTTCACATGAAATTTGTTTGACACATTGCTTCAAGTTTTGCTGATCATACAAAGAGTTTGAGACTTGGGTATACAGCACCCTTTCTTATAGCTTACTACAGAATCATATACTATCCCTATCGAGTCCAACTTCTACTCGACATTCAAATCCTATGTCTGAGAGCACTGTCCCAAACACTCCTTGAACTCCAGCGCTTGGGGCTGGACCACTGCCCTGGGCAGCCTGTTCCATGCCCACAACCCTATGGTGAAGAAACCTTTCCTAATGCCCAACTGGACCCTCCCCTGGCACAGCTGCATGCCATTCCCTCGGGTCCAGTCACTGTCACCAGAGAACAGAGATCAGTTCTGCCCCTGTGCTCTCCTCATGAGGAGCTGCAGCTGCCATGAGATCTCCCCATAGCTGTTCTGGTTTGAACAAACCCAGGGACCTCAGCTGATCCTCATACATCTTGGCCTCTAGACCCTTCACCATTTTCATAGTCCTTTGGATGTATTGTGTTATGTCTTATGTCCTTCTTATGTTGTGGCACCCAAACTGCACACAGAGCTTCAGGTGAGACCACACCAGATTGGGATAATCCCTTCTCTTGCATGGCTGGAAGTCCTGGGCGTGATGCACCTCAGGGTATGGTTGGTTTTGTTATCTGGAGCTGTACTTTCCACTCAGTCAGCCTCAGCTCACTAGTGGTTGCTGGTCTAATAGTGGGTGCCATTTGCTGCAGAGCCCCAACCCACTGCAGAGCCACTGTTCAGAAGGCAGGCTGACACTGCTTACACCATTCTGCCCAGACAATCTGTCTTGTATCAGAGGACTACTGAGCCTAACCAAATCTGAGAACACTGCAGTTACTTGAGCAGCTTTCACAGTTCAGTGCCACTAAGCTGGCATTTTCAGAGCCCTTGCTGTAGTCCCCACATGCCACACATCTACACAAACTTTTCATGTCTTAATCACAAACTGAAGGAGATAAGAATGAGCTGGGCTGAAGCACTTTCAGGACATCTAATACCACGTGAAGCTGAAAAGAGGCAAGGATGCAACTGCACTCTCAAAATGTTAAAGAAAAAGCTAAGAAGCAAGAAAGAAATGAGACTCATTGGGAAGGAACACACTGAATCTAACCAGGGGAAAGGCTGTTACAGATGTTCAGTCACTAATGAATTTCTAAAGTAGTGGAAAAGAACTAAATGAAACGTGAACATGAAAACGGCTTTAATGGCCCATATGAAAAATCTGCAGCCTTAAATCCTGCAGCCTAAACACTGTGGGAAGGAGCAGCACCAAATGCTACTTATTTGAGAGAAGGAATTAAATACTAAGGGAGTAAATGAAAATGAATTTGTATCCAGGTGAGATTTGTTACTGGTTGCTGCTGTATGGTCTACTCTGTCCTGGTGAGACTGCATCTGGAATACTGTGTCCAGTTCTGGGCCCCTCTGTTCAAGAAGGACAGGGAAGTGCTTGAGCAAGCCCAGCGCAGAGTCACAAAGATGATGAAGGGAGTGGAGCATCTCCCTTACGAGGAGAGGCTGAGGGAGCTGGTTCTCTTTAGCTTGGAGGAAACTGAGGGGTAACCTCATTAACGTTTATAAATATGTAAAGAGTGAGTGTCAGGAGGATGGAGCCAGGCTCTTCTCAGCAACATTTGATGATAGGACATAAGGCAGTGGGAGCAAGCTGCAACATAGGAGGTTCCAAATAAATACAAGAAAAAAATTATTCATGGTGAGGGTAACAGAACACTGGAACAGGCTTCTCAGAGAGGCTTTGGGGTCTCCTTCTCTGGAGACATTCAAAACCCACCTGGATACATTCCTGTGTGACCTAATCTTGGTGTTCCTGCTCTGGCAAGGGAGTTGGACCAGATGATCTTTTGAGGTCCCTTCCAATCCCTGATATTCTGTGATTCTGTAGCATACTTCTTAATCAGATGTAATTTTAATCTTGTACTTTTTAAAAAAAGTTTTTGCTTTAAACCTGCCTAAAACTGCAACTGAATATTCTTTTATTCTTCTGTAGTGGAAAAAAATGTAGCAGCTGGTTTATCTTCCACTTCTTTATACCATTATGTTATGGTATTTACAGAAATATAAATATTTTACTGAAATAATTCAAGAAGATCTTCCAAATAGCTGGGGTGGTAGACATTATTATATAAAAAAGAGCATCATAAATAGAGAAAGAAGTTCTAGATCTTTCAGTAGGAAATTTTGATAAGGCTAATTGGTTCGAAAGACAATTTAGTAGATAAGAAAATGTTCCTTTTCTAATGACGGATCTAGGGTATTAACTTTGGCCTCACTATACCCTGTCATTCAAGTTAATTTATTACTAGCCTTACACAAAGATCAGAGAGAAGACCTACATTATTATCTTCACTCATTTGGGTTGTACTGTATTGTCATTTTTTATCTTTCATCAGGTAACAATTCTCACTTTTCAAAATAGCTCTGCTTTTTGCTCTTTACTCTGCCTTTAATTAATTTCCTATAATTACTCACCATACATACAGTTCTGTTTCTATCAACTGAAATGATCTGAAAACTATGCTTGCAATAAAAGAAATACTGTGTTTTAGTATTGAATTTATAGAGAAAGCTTATTTCTAGAGGATTTCTAAATTGTTTCGGGTTATACAGTTTCTGTAAGGCTGGCTATCCAGGGCTGAATAGGCCAGAGGTCTATGAGGAGGGAAGGAGCGTGATATACATATGACATTTTTGGTTTGCTTAATTTACATTTAAGGCTTCTGGCTTCTAAGATTTAAAACAGTGACTATATTCTATTCTACTCATAAATTTCTGCATGCTTGATGAACTGTTGTGTGATACACAGATTAAAAACTTACTGTCTTAAGGAACCTGTATTCCTGAAGTGGGGAAATCACATGCCTTCACTGCAGTCTCTTTTCTGCTTGGTTGTATGTAGTACTGCTGATCATTATAATCCACTCTAGGAATGATTATAGAGATTTCACTGTATTTAAAATAATAATTCTGCAAATCTAAATTGCATTTTAATTTTAAAATATACTTTCATAAACACAAGATATTTTAAATGGAGGCAGTGATGATATTTCGAAAAAGATCAGATCAAAGAATGTGCTGCCCTAAAGTTGCACTATTTCAAGGAACTTTTCATTGGACACGTCTTTAGAAACACATACACCTAACTTGCCAAAACTGGATGCAGTCATTCTCCAATCCAATAAGAACACCTTTAGCATTACCTTTCCTCTTCTACTGGATGTCACTTCACGGTCACTGATAGAAGTCACTGTGCCATTTACTACAGCTAAAAGATTCTTTTATATTTCTGAAGAATGTGCATTTCTAAATTGCTGACACCAAGATTCACCCATTAACAATTGACCGCTCCCAGCACAAAATTGATATAAATTATTTCAAATTATCTGAAAGGCATAAAAGCACACTGAAAGTATCCAAATAAGAAAGATTTCCTTCGATATTCATTTTCTGCTGCTTAAAGCTATCAGTGGGTCTTAAACTGAGAGCCCCAGGGCAGTACCTGTAACTACCTTTTGCTTTCACTACAAGATTTTTCCAGGTAGAAGACTCTTTTTCATTGAAAAGTTTAAAAGGTAACAAAAAAAACAGTACTGCTGCAGGATCATTTAGGACCACAATGGTCAAAACTGCTTATATTTTGCTATTCTTTCTTATGTTTTCAGCCTTGCAGTGATTAAAACTTAAATATCTTTGGATGATATTGTTCAAATGGTTCCTTGCCTAAGGGCAGTCATTCATATACACAGAAATATAAACAAAAAAAAATTCAAGCTATGTAATAATTTCTGTGATTGGTTTTATATACTGTTCTAACAGCTTCAGGAAAGGAAGAGAAAATAAGTAACTTTTCTAGAAGGATGTATCTTCATAGTTTTCACCTATAGTATCAGAACAATATAACCGTTATTTCTTTAGAGAAGAAGTATGCTGTGTTTTACCAGATTATTTAGCAGGTTTAATAGCTGAACTAAAATTTACACCATTTATTTAATTAAATTACACAGGAGGCAACGCTCTCAGTGAACATGATCAATAAATGGTGTTTTACAAAAACAGTCAGCTTTAGTCATGTTGTCAGACATCATAGTGGCCACACATTTCTATAAAAAAATCAGTCAAGTTAATAATTTAATGTTTTGGCTGTACTATTTTGCGTTAAGGTATTCACAGCCGGTAATACATAAAGGTTCTTTTGTATAACATCACTAAGATCTATTGCTTTATCTTCAGGCACCACTCCAAACAAGGGGAAAAGTATTACCTGAGGACTGACCCTGAGGAGCTGCACACACACAGTTTCTCTCCTGCTCTGTGGAAGTTTCACCACTTGCTTTGAGCTTCTTGCAAGGGCAGGTTTCATGCTGGGGCTGCCCAACATAAAGCATACCGACATAAAACAAACAATGGCTGCAGCCAGAAATTGAAAACTTTTTTAGTATTTCAGGTTTTATAAACTGACCTTCATGCACAGTAACAATCATAGAAAAACCAGATGACCCCTACTAGTGGTCATATGTCATTGCACCAGTCTCCTCTCTTTGTCTTTAGAAAGAAATCCTGTTTGGCTGGCAGCATGATTTCTACAGAAAATAGAGTGGCATAGTTACATGGGAGAATTACTGCTTCAGTGCTGGACACCTAGCTATTTCACAAATATGGGTATACCAAAAGAAGACAAATATAAGCATCTTATATTACACTTATGCACTACCAAAGCAACTACATCCTCTCATTAGAAACTTCCAAAATCAAAATGGAAAATATTTCAGAACATCCACTACATAGTCTCCCGTCAGCAAGGCAGAGAAGGACTGAGCTCAACAAATATGTTAAGGCCTCAAGCTACAAAGAGGCAAATATTTCACTACTTCTCAGATAAATTATGCCTATATTTAAAATGATTAACAATTATGTTCACAATTAAATGCCTATCTTTTATTTTCCTATCTATTCTTTTTCCTTTTATTTCATTGAACCAAGTAATCACAACCATGTAAATAATTCTAATCAGTCCAAGCAACATAGCAGGATGAAGTTACACTTATACCACTTGTAAGCATCTATTCTCGTTATTACAAATGTTGTCACTGAGCAAAAAGCCCAGTATGGCATTTTTCTTTCCGCTGTCATTTTTCTGATGCGCTCATGGAAACGTTGCTGTCTCCTGTGATGCCAGTGAGTCTTGTTCTTTCCAGCATCACTGCCTTTCAGCTGACAGTGAGCATGCTGGTTTGTTTTCCTCAGTTACATTAATTGCTTCTCTCCTCCACATCACTTTCATGTTGTTTTTGTCAATGTTTGGATATCCTCAAGTTTTCCATTCCTCTTTTTTTTTTTTTTTTTTAAACTAAGGCTGACAATTCCACCTTGTTTAATATGTAGATTTCCTCAATAAACTCCTTATTTTTCTTTCAGATAGTCTGTAAAGTTATGAGATATTTCTAAAAAAGTATTTCTGCACAGATTTACTGGAGATTTCTATGTTGCTTGCATATTTCCATCTTTTTAGGTATTTCTGCAGAAAGAGCACGTTTTTTTTTTTCCAAAATAATTTTGAATTTGATCAGTATTTGCTCAGGTAAGTCATGTGGAATAGTCTACTATTATTCTCATGTTTGATGGAAGCATAAGATATTCAGTTATATCATCAAACTACTGAAAAGATTCTATTTTAACTGACTAAATCACGATAACTGACAATTCTTCAGTTTAAAGACTGTAACCTCCTGTTAATTCTTTGATTGTTTAAAAGGATACTCAAGGGGAAAGAAGGTTATTCCACATAACTTGAAGATCATCTTGAGTTGTGATTGGAAATTACAGTCTTCTGTTAATGTCACCTACCATATAGGATGACAAAGTGTTCTTGGGGTAATAACCCAACACGCTGAGCAGCATTCATCTGGAAATCAGTATTTTGAAAATTAACACCATTCCTGGGAAATGGATGCAATATATCTATAGTAACAAAATCAGAACAGTATTTCAGTTCATTAAGATTTTATTTTCATCTTTTAGAATTCTGCTATTTAAAACATACTGCAATCATTGATTAAAAGATGACATTTTCATAAATAGCTGCCATGAGGTTTGCCTACAAATAAAAAGTTTGAGCTTCTACCTTAATGGATAGAAAAGGAAATAAGCAAGCAAAATAAAAAAAACCAAAAACAAGTACATCCACACACTACCAGTCCACTCAAAAGTCTGATTTGATTCTCACATTTTCCAAGGAAAAAAAATGTCTTCTCAAGGGAACTGGGATAAAATGTAAAATGCTTCCATTTGCTGCTTTTTACTAGCAATTGAGTTTCCATAATACAATAAAAGTTGGAAATAGTTTTCATAAGTCAATGTTTGCAAAGACTATCTTATTTGCTTTTTTCTCTTTTATGTTTGCTTTGTTTTGTTTCTTATATATTCTTGGGAACACATTTTACAATTACATGGATGATAGTATAAATGTATGTATTTTTGCTCTTCGATAATTTGTTGCCGATTTTTGTTAGGACAAGTAAAAAAAAAAAAAAAAGGACAAAACAACACCTACCTTCACAGAACCCAGTTCTAAGTACAGAGTATCACTTCTATGTCCCATTCCTACAAAAATTCATGCTGGTCCACAGAGACACATGTTCAAAAGAAATGAGAAAGATATAGCACTCTGCTCAAAGCACTTTGAATCAAAACACTGTGTAACGCTTTTTAAAAGGTAGCCTTTGAAAAATTAGGGTCTTTACTAGAATTAAGTTCACACTTTACAAGTAGAGTAAAAAAAAGTAAAGGTAGCATTGCCCCTGTTAAACTGCCTTGTTTCATGGCTGTATTGAGTTACAATACAAAGCTAGAAATAACTTTTCCTCAAAATAAAATAGATCTGTTTTTTTTTTGCAATCTGCTTTTCAAAGTTACACCAAAATATACTGTGATTCCCTAAATATCAGCAATTGCTTAATGTAAAAATACAGTTATTCACATTCAAGGATCAACTGGAAAATGGCAGTGAGATCTGCCTTTTAATTTTTAATTCAACTAAATTGTTCTAATGATAAAAGTCAAAGAAAGCATTTATTGACTCAGTTATTATTTTTGTTTTTGAATATCTAGTATATCACCAAATTTGGCAGAATTGAGAAAAGCTATGCTAATTATGATTTTGCTGATTACAGATTATAGAATACAGAATACTGAACAAAGCTTTATACTTAAAAAAATACAATTAGAAGTCAAATTTTGTGAAAAACTGTAGTTTTAATTACTGATCTCAAGGTTCCAATTCTACTTCAATTAATAGTATTTATAGCTCCAATGGAACTAAGCTGCTCTAAACTATTACTATGAAATCAGAATTCACAGGAAGGATACTTAGCAAGGACTAAATAAAAATTCAGCAGAAAACACCAGGAAAACTGGCCAATATTTAGTTCTATACCTTATTTCCCCCCATACTGAATAGGGCAAAAAAGACTGTTTAGAAGTTAGAGATGATGTTGCAGAAATCTTTATAATATTGATCATAAAATTCACTCAGTTCTTATCTACATGAGACCAGATAATTCTTATTAGTGTCAAGTGGAACTGAGAATTTGTGGGATGAAAACAATAGACTTCCTGCAGATCACACATTCATTTGCAACACTGGATTAGAAAGCAGAAGCTGTTATGTACTTGTCCTCTTGTTAATTGTTCTTGTAATTAACAACAGAGATAAAGATAACAATAGAGATAAAGAATTGTATGTGTACAGTGCTAGTTTCAAGCACTTTTTAGTAAAAAGACTTATTCCAAAACAGAAAAACTTACATGACTCAACCTATGCATCTAGAGGTTTGAAAGTTTAAAATATTCTAATAAAATATTCTGATGTAGTATTTAAAAATGATACTACATAATACTTTTTTTTTCTATAAAAATTTTCTACAATGTTGCCACTTTTCTCTTCCATCGTACACTGCATGGGGTTTTGCTTGCTTAAAAGAAAGTCTCCCTGTCCTTCATATTAGGATTAATAAGATTCAACTGTAGCAGAGATACCTTTGGGAACTGGTTATTTATTCAACAGAAAAGTGCTTTTTGAGAAAAGAGCTGCTGGAATCTAGGAAAATAAATAATTCAAGATAGTTCTCTTCCTTTTTGTTTTAATACTCAGGTGTATATGTCTCATCCATAAGAAATTCCACATGCTTCTTCAGCCAGCTTTGTACACACATTGCTGCATTTAACCCTTCATTCTATGAGGAAAACATGGGAGCTTCTGCAGTCAAACAAAATAAGGATTTCTGAGAGTGCTAGATTATTGGAGAAAGCAGGAAGAAGGGACATTTCCCAAAGGGAGAAATTTGAATATCAAAGAATACTACACAAGCTAATATAAACCAAAAGTTTTGCACTGAAATTATTAGAAAGCTCATATTATAATATTTATCTTATGTATTTTATGCAGATATCAAAAAGACAATTTCCTGTAGTATGGTGTGAAAAATATAAGGCAAATCTCTTTTTTTTCCTCTATTAAATTATGCAGGAAGAGAAGGAAAGCTCTTCAGTATTTCTTAGCCTAAGAAGACAGATGTTTTTCACTGCAGGGATTCAGAAATAAGTTCAAATCAATGCCCAGGAACTTAATCTTTGCTCTAGAGGTTATGATGCATACACTGAGGAACAGATAATAATAAGTATTGAGGAAAACCCCTCGGAACATTTCAATTATAATGTATCTGTACACTGCAACACCTCCCAGAGAAGCACAATGTCACATATAATTAGAGAGCCCAGAGATAACACAAAAGACCATCTGTGAGCTTTGAACAGATGTAGCCTTTGAATACTTGAGCTTATCTTGGTCTTAACATTTTTAAAGCTCAAAACAAGTGCAGCTTCAAAAATTATATTGGAGTAGGAACAAATTTGAAGACTGGGATGTTCAGATACCTCTGAAATTGATATTTTGCCCTCTGTTGTATAAAAGCATGTATTTGCAGTATTACATTTTGTTGCAAGAGAAAAGGTTTTTGTATACATTATTATTACCTGCCAATAAATGTATATTTTCTTTTGCAAATGAAATGCCCCAAAACCATGAGACCTGACTGACATTCATTTCATAAAGACAGCAGAGAATGGTACAGTAAGTTCCATGTAAGATGGGGTTTATTTTGGTGGGGAAAGGGAAAGGGGAGGAGAGGGGAAAGAGAAGTCAAGAGGGAGAGGCAGAAAGGACAGAGAGATGGAAGAAAGGAGAAGGAAAGGTAGGAGAGAGAGAAAGTCCTATAAATCCATACAAACCATGCACTTTAAAACTAGAAGAACATCACATATTCTGAACTAGCTTTAAGGATGGTTAAGAACTCTTTGTCCCAAAGGTATCATACACCTAAATGGAGCTGGAGTTTCACTGAATAAGGATAATGAAAAGCATGGATTTAATGATCCTGTACTTATACATGGATAAACAAAGGATATCAGTCTAGAGTGCTGTCAGATTGGTGTGCTTCATAAGCAATAAAATTATAACCAAGCTATTAATAAAAAACGATTTCTTCAGTTCAATAAGCATTTGCTATGAAGAGTGAAGACCCATATGGAAAATACAATGCATATTTTCTGGTTTTTCCTATGCCCATAAATTCCCAAACTCGTAAGTTTGCGAAAGGTAAAAGTCAAGATATGTAACTTTTTAAAAAGCAGATGACAGACTTAGGCACGAACAGAGACTAGCAGAAACTATACATGAACACTATATGAAAATTTCTGCTTATTTAAAGGTTCTTTATCCAAGCATACTGCAGGCTAAAAAAGAAATAAATCTACCACAAGACCAACATATCTCCTGAATAGACGTATAAGAGAGAAGTAGCCTTTTTCGACAAGAAAATAGCCTGACCTCATTCATTTCCACTTTTCTAACTGTAGGCATAACGATGAAGAGTACTGTTTGTTTAGTTAGTCATCCACTACCTCTATCTAGCTAAATATACATTTGCAGTTTACATATTCCTATACAGAAAGAGGGCCCTGATATCCTTTACCTGGTATTTCTCTTTCCCTTGTGATTTTTTAGTTAGCTTGCTTGGGAACTGAGTTACCCAATAGAATACAAACAGAATGGCATAATCACCTTAGCCAATCTTTTAGAATTTCTTTTTTTTCAGGTTACTTACAAAAAATGAACTGTTTCCACGCTTACCACAGATGAATTCCTTGGCACTTAGTCTGTTCTTAAACAGAAAGAAAATATACATTTTTAAAACAACAACAGCAAAAAACAAAAACAAACAACAACAACAACAACAAATTAGACTTTCAATTCACTTTTTCCATCTTAAACACATGAAAAATTAAGATTTTGGTCTTGTTCCCTGTTACTATTCTTTTTCTTTGCCAAAATCTCACTAGATTCTTACACATACTCTGAGGATCTCTCACGGGAAAGAACTTGGAAGAGAAGTACATCCAGTGATATACCTAGGCAGCATCAAAACAATGATTTTTTTCTTTTAACTAGAGTCCAGAGATTTCCTTTTCAAAAACAGATGGGAGAAGAACTCCCAAGCAAGGTCAATTAGATTGCAGGACTGTAAAGTCAGTTTATAATAACAGCAACTAATTCATTACCAAACTTTAATATAAGATATTTTAATATAAGATATATTCCAAATTCTTAGGACTGTGGTAAGTTATTTTTTATATACAGGCAACTTTCCAGATTGATTTTCTGTTAAAACTTGGTAAAACAGAATTCTTGCCTGCAAAGATATAATAAGGCATGAAATTCCCCACTGCTTTTAATTTAGCATAGCTTTTTTATCACATTGCAAAGTAAAATAGTAACAAGTAGTAACAAAAAAGATCAAATATGAGTATAAAACAAACCTTAGCTTAGATTGACAAGGAAAAGATTGATTCTTTAACATGTAGTATTTCAGTACTTAAAATCAGAATGAACTATTTTGAAATTTTCTATGAATGAGAATGGAATCCTACTTTCATATACCATTACAGATAGAATGCAACAGTAGAACAAAAAAAGGCAGAATCTGTAACACGGGAAGCTCTATATTAAAGCAAGGAAGAACTTCCTAATTGTCAGAGTGATGGAGCTCTGGAATAGGCTGCCCAGAGAGGTTCTGTAGTCTCCTTCTCTAGAGACATTCAAGACTCACCTGGACGCTTTCCTGTGCGACTTACTGCAGGGAACCTGTTTTAGCAGGGGATTGAACTCAATGATTTCCAGAGGTCCCCTCCAACCCCAAAGATTCTGTGATTCTGAGATTCTGTGATCTACATTTGGACATACAAATTCAGGCATTAAAGTCTAATTAGTAAAAATCTCTTATGAGTCCATAATCAATAGTCAGTGGATTTCAGAGAGCACACTTAATTTTCATCAGATGAGTAACTCCCAAGATTTGTCGACTGTTTTAAGTTAAGTAGAACCTTGACTGAGTTGTCTACATATCTTTTGATATTTGAAACATGCATAGAGGACATCCACGAGAGGGAAAGGATAATGAAAAACCTGGTTGATATGAGATCATAGAATCACAGAATCAAAGAATCATAGAATCACCAAGGTTGGAAAAGGCCTCCAAGATCAACTGGTACAACTGTCAACCTACAATCAATATTTCCCTGCTAAACCACACCACTTTGTAAAACATCCAAATGTTTCTTGAACACCTCCAGTGATGGTGACTCTACACCACCTCCCTGGGCAGCCCATACAGGTATATATCTATTTGTAAGCACATGTGAATTTATACTCACTCAAAGATATTAGTGATTTATCCATGCATGACTTTTATTTTTTATTTTTTTTTACCTAAGGAATACAGAGGTTTAATTTAACACTTCATTGTTGCTATTTTTTTTTTAAGATATTCATAAATGGGTGGATAAATAATATACTCATTTCTAATAATTTTTAAAAGAATTACGTATTTCTTAATGATCTTGTATTTTATAGAAAAAAATGCATTATAGATTTTCTGAGAGGCATTTAATGGTTACTATTCATAAATGTCCTTAATGAAGACAATATTAAAATCATTTAATGTATAAATATGGGAAATTCATTTCAGATCATCTTAATAATAAGATACTAGAAAAACATTCACAAACAATAGGTGGCCTTTAAAAAAAAGACTTTACTTTCATCATTTATGTCCTATTTACAGATAACATTTCTGTTATCTGTAAATAATAAAGTTGATATACAACTGAGTGGTTTTTTTGTTTTCTTTCCATTAAGTTCATAATTTTGATAATTTTGGATAGAAATAGTAAAAAAAAAAGTGGTAATAAAACAACATAACATAACAACCTTTGAAATTTTTTATTTTAAACAAAAAATAAATGCATATGCAAATAGTTCAATGTTGACTCTACTAAAAAAAAAAAGGGGAGTAATTAAGCACTGGAACTGGTTGCCCAAGAAAGTTGTGGATGTCCCATCCCTGGATGCATTCAAGGCCAGGGTGGATGTGGCTCTGGGCAGCCTGGTCTAGTGGTTGGCAACCTTACCCGTGGCAGGGGGGTTGAAACTAGATGATCATTCTGGTCCTTTTCAACCTAGGCCATTCTGTGATTCTATGATTTAATTTCAGGCTATTGAAGTAAGTAAGAATCACCAAAATATCTTAAAATGTATTTATGATCAATGCCTTAAGAATCACAAAAGGTTTAAAAACTTTATGAAGGAGAGCTAGGGATCTAATAATTTGTATCTTTTTTCCTTTTTTCATGAATTTAGATGTAAGTTTGTTTTTCATGTTTATCAGGTGCTCACAACTTCTATTATGTGTTAGTCTGGAGAAGTAGAGGCTCACAGTAGACATTATTCTCTACAACTACCTGAAAGAGGTTGTGGTGAGATGGGGTTGGCCTCTTCTCCCAAGTAACAGTGATAGGATGAGAGGTGATGGCTTACGTTGCACCAGGAGAGGTTCAGGTTGGATATTAGGAAAAGCTTATTCTCAGAAGGAGTGGTGAGGTATTGGAAGAGGCTGCTCAGGGAGGTGGTAGAGTCCATCCCTGGAGGTGTTCAAGAAACATGTACATGTGGCACTGAAGGACACGGTTTAGCAGGCCTGATGGGGATGGGTTGATGGTTGGGTTAGATTATCTTAGAGGTTTTTCCAACATTAATGATTCTATGATCCTATGATTTTAATATATATATTAGTGATTATTATTTCTAAAAATCATTGTGCTTCAATTATGCCAGGAGAAAATGGTGAGACTAACATTTATGTAGTCACGTTTGAAAAACTGTCTCAGGATAATGTATGCCTGAGAAAGGGATATTCATTCACAATCACTTTTTGTTAACTTGATAGTGATTGTGTTTGGGGGAGAAAAAAATAAGAAAAAAAATAAAATAAGGAAAAGTCTGGTTCATTTTGTAATAGTGAAAAAAAATAACATAAGGTTGTTTGCATTTTCTTTGATTTCAAATGTATTAATCAATCTTATTAGCTAACCAAAAGGTGTAGATTTTTTTTTTTTGAAATTTTAATATTTACATGGTAATTTATGCCACATTGATTTGATTATTGACTCTGCATTTTTGAAACATGAGGTTTTAAAGACAACTGTAGAAGATGGTATGTTAGGATAAAAAAAAATCAAGTCATATTATACATATCCAGGCTGATGAATTCCTATTAATACTTACTATTCTCTAAACCTCTAACCTCCCCTCATGGCCCACATATAGCGCCAGCAAAATCCCACCAAAAAGCAAAATTTTTCCTACATTCAGAATTAGTGCATTGCAGACCTGACTGATTATAGCTGAGCTATAAGTTCTTATCAACTTATCTAAATAGATAAATAAAAGGAGAGGGGAGTTTCTGGAAAATGTCACATAAATATGTGTTTAAACATCCACTCGACTAATAAAACTGTGCCCTACTAATTCAGACAGAAGAAAGCAAAAGGTCAGAAAGATTTAAAAGTCATAATAATTTACTAATTGCCAGAGCATTGGGCCATCTGGCTGGAAGCAAGAGTCTTTGTCCTCAGCAGTGGACTCAGTTATATCAGTAGTGTAACTGCTGTTCAATAGCTCTGTGTTAGTTTAGCTCCTCCTGGAGCAGACATTTAATTGAAACTCAAACTGGCTGCATACATGGCTCCCTGTTGTTAATTGGTCTTTAGAGATTGTTAAGAAGTATGCCAATTATCTCCAGTCCCAGTCCCAAAACAACATTTTTTTTTGTTTTTAAGGTGGGAAAATAATAAGGTCACCTTGTCTTTTCATTAATGAACATAAATAAAAAAGTGACAGGTTAAAAAAAAAAGTAAGTCTATTTTGTGTGTTTGGATGCAGACTTGAACAGAAGTACAACACAGCGGTTGCTCATGTACCACTAAGGCAGGTGGCCTAGAGATTGTCTGATCAACCCCCAAAGTTATTCTTAAAAACACTTTCCCTTGCATTAGGTTAAGAGCATTGGTTTAAGGTATGCAAATAGGAATGCACTCCAAAAATGTCAAGCTTCCTAAAGAAGTGGAATTACAGCTATAAAGCAACAAGTAAGAGAGACCTAGCCCCCTTCAGAGAACATAACTCTAAGTGCCAATTAGAAACATTTATTAGTACCACTAATCAGCTGTATTTCCTGGCGCAAATTATTTAAACTGAGAAAAAAGAAATGAAAACATTTGGCAATCATTTCAAAAGACAAGACACAAGAACAGAAAATCTTTGTAAAATGTACTAGTACATTGCACTTTTTAAAACTGTTCTGAATCATTAGCCACTATTCATTAAAGTCTTTTGTTAGCTCATAAAAAAGGACTTCAGTCCGCATTCACTGTGATATAACTTCACTTGAAAAAAAAAACAAAACAAAAACTGTCCTGTCATAACAGTATCAATACTGACTTTAAGAAACAAAAAGCAGGAATAAGTCAAAAGCCAATAGAGATAGACACTAAGAATTTTCACAAAATGAAAAATGTTTGGGTACAAGATTTTCATTTCCATCTCTCCAGAGAGAGATTCAAAATACAATCTCATACACAGTTCTCCTTGTATTTACAATCAGGATACTGAACACTCATATCTAGGAATCTAAAAAGAGTATTCAGGGAATATAATTAATGGAAGAGTTCTCTCTTCTCCTTTATTCACTGATATAGGAGTAGAGTGAATAGTAAGGGTGCTATTCTGAAAACTCTTACGCATGCAGGGCTTGTAAAGGCACTTTAGGTGATAACTAACAGTTCCTCAGTAGAATACTAATAGGGACAGCAGAGATAATGCAACTTTAGCTAGGCAGCCAAACTATTTTTTCTATTTGGTGAAATGGATGAGAACAGAAAGACATACAGCCAATGTAAATAGTGCAGTTCAGGGTACTTTTCTCTTTATCACAGCATAACGTATGACTACGCTACACTAAAAAACAATCTGTAGAAAAGCATGAAGGGCAAGAAGCAGAATAACCACATTACTGAACACGACAGCTATAAAAAATGCACATCAAGACAACACTAATTAAGTAACAATTTTGGGACTTCACGTAAGATCTTTGCAGAGCACTGCATTCATCAGTTACCTGAGGGTTTCAGCAGACCCATGTTTAAAACTTGGTGCAAATAAGCAGTGGTCTAAATAAATATTTTAGATAGCCATCAAACAGGAGATTCTCAAAAGCTGGCAGCAAGCTACCCTGCACTGAGTTGAACTAAAGAATCCACATGTAATTTGTGTACGTTTTATTTCCCATTAGGCAACTTGACTGTGAGAATTTGAATCTGCCTTACAGGCCTGGTCACACTGCTCAACCAAAAACTTGTAAAGGTATAAGTTTACATCAGATGACTATCTGTATCATCACACTTTCAGATATTCAGCCAAAGAAGTTGAATTGAAACTTCCTGAATCTGAATCTATTGCCCAATTACAAATGTGAAAAAAATCTGTGGAAGAGGACATTTATCAGAACAGGTCTAATATCAAAGCCTGAAGAGGAACAATAAAAATTTGTTGGATTTTGTTTAATAAGATTTAAAGCAAAGGAAAAAAAATACAAAATTATAATAAAATTCTAAATTATAAAATTGCCTTTGCTGCTACAGATTTCTTGCAGATACACTTACTCTCAAAGACAAGACGCTGCAAGAATATCCTAATTCATGTCTTCTGTTGCTCATTTTGAGCTAAGTAAGCCTCTGCTTTAAGGTAAAGCTTTGTTCTCCTTCAACAAATGAAGGTATGAAAAGCTTCAGGATCATAAACCAGAACATATCACCTTGAGCTCCACTGAATAGACTTTGAAGTTCTGCTTTTCTGATTTCTATTCTGTGTTAATGGTCCATATATTTGAATTTCGTATCATTAAAGCTTATCTATAAGTTAAGTTTAGTTTTGTTGATGTTATTGTTTTGCATTCTCTGGATTACTTGGTTGGAACTACATTTGTGAATTGTACTTCAGACTGTTGATCTTTGTGATTTTGGGTATTGCCTGTCTAAAAGACAATGGAACAAGATTTATATTTTCAAAGAACAAAAAGATTGATACAGGAAAATTTTAAAAAGCCATATTTTTCAAATTTATGGAAAAAATATTTGGTTTGCATAGTGCTTGCAGTCCATTTTCCAAGTGATATATATTTCTGTCAATGATATTTTTATCATTGACAATTTTCTCAATATTTGCACTAGCTAACATGTTGTTAACACATAGACATAAAAATTAATAAGCCTATAATTTAACTTCAGCAACATTATTGATGACTCAAGCATAATTACCTTCTACTTTGGCGCCTTTTACGCATGAGGGAGAACAAACTGTCATAACTAAAGATGCAAGTGAAAGCACTGCCGAAGACTAAGCTTTAATGTTGCCTGTAAGAATTCTGGATTACATTGTTTTACTATTTAGCAGCATCTGCTATTAAAACTGTTATGACTACATATTCCTGTAGAGGTACTTCAAGCTCAAACTTGATTGACCTAAATAAATAATAAGATTTATTCTGAATTGTGGAAAGTGTAATATTGCGTATTTTTTATTTCTTTGTTTTCTGACTTTTTTTTTGTTTGATTGTTTGTTTTGGGGGTGTTGTTTTGTTTTGTGTTGTTTTGTAAGAGAGAACTTAAAAATGAACTGATAGATTTTTGAATAGGTTTCCACAGGATGTGGTTAAAGTAATGTAGCTGTAATCCATCTACAGATGCCTAAATAGGATTCACAGATACTTAAAGGAAACTTTCCTGAACGTTATTAAATATTCTTGGCTATTTCAGAGAATCACTCTGTCACAGAATGGTGTAACTCAGAAGGGATCTCCGGAAGTCATCTTGTCCATAGGATGTACTATAAGCACGTGTATATTACATTATACTCACTTAAATATAGAATAATGTACTTCGCATTTACAAAATCTATGTATGTCTCACAATTCTAACCACAGTTAAAAGATGCACTGTGATGATATTTCAATATGGAAACAATTGCTCACTGCTTGACTGCACCCTATTTTTCCTTTATTTCTCTATTAATCAAACACTATTATTTAAATAAAAGACAGTTGTTAGTTTTTAAATTCAATGTCATTATTGCTGAGTAAGAAAAATTGCAAGTGATTAAAACTGAGGGGATTAAATGTCCTGGACTCTCATTAGAAACTACAATCACTGAAATTATATTTCTCTTTCCTATTTGTCTATAATACATGTATTTATTAAAAGGTCACAATAAAATAAAAGATTCCAGATGTGTAAATTTAGCCAAGACTATTTGGGCTCCTTCCCTCATCTCAGATTGCCCACTTCTAAAGATGGGGATGTCATGAATCATTAGGTGTTCTCACCTACAGACGACTTTGAAAAATCATATGTCTCTGTTCTCCATCAATGATTTCATATTGCACCAATTGCAAATCCCTACTTACACATAACACATTGTCATTTCTTGTCAGGGATAACTCATGTTCAAAAAAGATGAATGCTAGGAAACAAGAGAAGCAAAGGCAGAAAGGGAAAGTGAAGCACAGGCAGGAGAATTGCTTTGTCCAGAGCCATTCAAATTTGGATTTAACTTGCAGCAATGCAAAGGAAAACTCCAGTATAGCTTCTCATGCTAAAAACTTTGAGGACATCGTTCATTTCCTGTTTGATTCCCAACATTTTCTAAGTGTCAGCAAAGATATACATACTAGTTTCCCAGAACTAATCTTGTCAACGTTGGCTGAAAAACTGTGGATAAGATTGGCTCTAAATAAGTACCACATATTTAATAAGGAAGGTTCAGTAGTATTTTCCCTAAAAATAAGGAAATCTCAATTCTCAGCTGATACAGGTTATACTAACTTCAGTGATTTTTAAGAGTCAATACCACTTCATATCATCTGAAAAATCTGGTTGATGTTGTCTGTTACTGTGTAGATAGTACAATTTTCATTTTCTAACTTAATCCCTTCTCTAAGTAGCTTTCTTGTTGAGATAATTAAAAATACCATTTCTTTTTCACTCTTTTCATCTTTTATCTGCTTACTGTAACTCAAAAGAGAAATAATTAGGGGGTGACTCAGAAACCTGGAAATCACCTTCACCTGAAACCACAACACATATTAGATATGAGCATAACACAGCGACGTGTACTTAACCAGCAGACTTGCTGTGAAACCTCTTTTTCTCATCTATGTTCAAACAACCAGATTATCCTCCACTTAAAAATGATTTTGAGACAGAAATATTTTAAGCAAATAAAAAATTTCAATATATCAATTTAAATAGCACTGCAGTTCAAAGCTATTCATCAGCAAGATATCTGTATCACCTCTTGAGTTCCATCTTAATATCAATTAATATTTTCAGTTAGAAGAGTTGTTACAATTTCTTCTGACACTGAAAGAGGCAAAGGGTATTAACTGAAATAATGAAATTCCCTGTTGAACATTAAAAATAAAAAATAAACACCTTTACAGTAAAGGTCATCAAACATTGCATAGAGAGGCTGTAAAGTTTCCATCCTTGGAAATTTTCCAAACTCAACCGGACACAGCCCTGAGCAATCTGCTTCAGCTGACCCTGCTCTGAACAGGGGGATCAGAGGAGATGATATCCAGAACTCCCTTTTCAACCTCATCCATTCTGTAGACAATACAGTTACTTTAAAGTTAACAGGATTTTGCTCACATTAAGCATCTAAAGGAAACAATAAGATTATCAGAAGAATCAGCAACCTTTCCAAAACATTTTGACAGTCATAAATGTGTTTTTGTTGTTGTTGTTGTTTTTAAAGGAAAAGAATTGAAAGCACACATATTAATTCATGTAAGAACACTGGTAACAAAAAATAAAAATTCAAATAATAAAATAAAATGCAATGAAATACAATAAAATACAATGAAATACAATAAAACATTTAAAGTGCAATTATCAGCTCACAAGCCTCTACTCTGAGTCAAGCAATTTTTTTTAAATATCCAAAGCACATTCTTGTTTTCCTTCTAACAATGTATGTAGAAAACTTTGTTTTCCCTAGATAAAAAAATGATCACTACACACTAAATCACTTTATTTACAATGAAATCACTTCCTGTTCTTTCAGAATATATTTCTGAAACAATAATTTTTATCTTCTTTGACCACTCAGTTGTGTTTTATCGTGGAAGAAAATTCACGCAGACATTTAATAAAAAAGCAACTGGAACATAAAAGTAAGTAGTAATAAGAGCTGTTAACAGTAGGTCTATTTGCACCAAGTTTGATCACCTCCCACTGCTGGAGATACTCAGCCTGGTTTAACTTCACAACTGGTCCTACTTTGAGCAGGGAATTGGATAAGATGAACTCCTAGGGCCCCTTTCAGCCTACATTCTTCCATGTTTCTCAGATTAGATTTGAGCATTCCTGAACAGAATATCCCACAGCAATTTCTGCAAGTCAGTAACATCTTTTCAAGCTGCAATATTACTAAAAAAAAGAAAAAGATCTAGGTGCATCTGAAGTTAAAAATAAATCACTGTCACTTTGAGAAAGCTGTTACAAGAGAAAATCAACTTTACTTTAAAACTTAAAACCTTAATTAAAAAAAAAACTTTGTATTTTAGCTACTGATACACAACTTTTCTCAGTAAAAACAAAGCAACACTATATTTCTAACACCCTTCTTCTATATTTAAGAACCTATATATGACCTCTTATTGAAGAGAAAAAAAAACAGTTCATTTTTTTGTTCATTTTTTTTTTCCCCATCTGAGTTATGTTTTCCCAAATTCAAGTCACTACTGCAACTCTTTACTGACTATCCTTGTAAATTGCTTAGACATCTAAAGAAATCCATCACATAAAAGCTGGGCATCATTGCTGCTATTATTATGGGAACGCGTACAAGTAGTAAAGCATATTGTCATGCATTCTGTGAGTTGGAAGCAAATTCAGATCTGAAATAAGAATGGTATTTCAGAAGTACTCTCTGGAGATTATGTTTAAACTGATTTTTTTTTCCTACATAACATCTGAGAGGTTCTGCATTTTCAAGTTGTTCATGGCTACAGCTGGAAAAAAAAGAAAAGGGAAGTGAATTTGTCAAATAACGTATTTGACATTAAGAGAGTGAAAAATGAAATGAACACAAAATGTCTTTCCAGTAGCAGTGAGTTCTTTTTTCTTGAAGATTCTAATGAGTACTTCCTTTTTTTACAATCAAAGCATTATTTTTGTCAAGAAAAGCTGCCAGTTCGAGACAAGGAAAGAGAAGAAAAGATGTCAAGCAGGTAAATGACTAAAGATGAAATTAACTATAAGAAAAAGATAGTTTTGTTTTTAACAATTACTACTCATTGCGTTCCCTTTCGGCCTGTATGCTGAAGACTGAAATCCAGAACAGGACAAAGACATGTTTATTAGATTAAAATACTTATCTTTTTTTTTTGTTGACTACAATCAAAGTATGTCTAGATATGATTTGTAATACATTTCTCATAGCAGAAATGATCCATACTTCTCAAATTCTCTCTCCTTTGATGACTAAGTGTGCTTGAAAAACAGAAATAAAATCTTCAAACAGTACAGTTACACTCTCTATGTTCAGAAAATTTATTACATATATTTTTGCTATTCATGCACATTACTTCAACGAGCATACATTTCTTAATCCAAGTGAGCTATTTTTATGGTTTTACACCTTGTGCAAAAAATCATACTTGAAAAATACAAATGGTTATAAAATAGTAACATTCTATTTTCTCTTGTAATTTCATGAATTCTAGTAGTCCTATTAGTGGATGAAAAATTGATAAGAATCAGGCCCAGTATGCCTCAATTATTATGCCTATTTCCACATATAGTCTAACAATCATGCAATTTCCATAAAAATCAAAACTATTATAGAGTAGAATTTCCACTATATCATCACATTTATAGAACTTACACTGTGGAAAAGGGGCTGGGGGGAACTCCTATTATTACAATAAGGAGAAGACTGCCACTGCAGTGAATAAAGTGATAAGAAGCAGGATAGTAAGCTTACTCATTAGATGCAACCAATACATCATTGTCAAGGTGAATATTTTGCCTGGTTTCTTTTATCATCTAATACTTCAGCTGTTGCTGTTTCAGATTTTGTCTGTTGTCAAAGTTTTGCAACCTAATTGAAAAAAAAAAAAAGCTAAATATACAGACCACTTCACGAAGCAAGTTCTCAGCAACCTGGCTTGAACTGACTTGATTTAAATACTTAAAAATCAGTAGTTCTTCCCCAGTGTTTGCCGATATCATAGGCAAATTTTTATAAAAGAAACAGTCTTCTGTTCGAGGTTCTTTTTCAAAGTTATTTATGAAACTCTGTAGTTTGAGATTTATAAGAACAGGAAGAATCCTACATAACATTTGGGATGGGCAAAGGAGCTCTGGATTTCATGAGCTGCATTCATTGCTAATGAAGGTCATAAACACAAAATAAATTCAATATTCACATTGGTACTTTTCCATATATTCTTGGGGTTTTTACATTCTTGCGATTGTCTTTTACATCATCACTTTCTATCCTATCGACAATGAAGTTTTACAATCATTCTTTGGAGGTACTAAATCAAAGCACACATTCACTTACAAAATTATGACCTTGAAGTTTACTTTCTAGTCCCCTTTCTTATGAACCTGGAAAGCTAGAAGACAGAAGTATTCCCACTGGATGGTACTCAAATGAACTAAATGTTGATGTCTTCTCATCCAATGAACTACCTATCACAGCAGACAAATCGCATTCATTCACCATAATTAGTACTCCAAGGTAAGGTGACTATCTATTCTGTGTACTCCTGCAGCATGAATTACAGAGAGGAGGGGAAAGAAAATTCTCCCCTCAGATCTCAACATGACAGACTGCACAAATCAATTTTAATTAATTCTGCCTCTTTAAATCTGCCTTCTCTTTTGAAAAGATTGCTATCTGCATTAGGCACTATGGCAAGATAATTAACAAAAGCACTGCAGGGCCCTGATAGTGTTAGCAGCCAATTTACTTGGCACATCTTGGTTTTATGAGAGTGCCAGGTTAGAAGGTCCACTGTATTAGGAGTGGGATTTGTATTCTATCTTCATATATAAAATACTCATATTTTACCAAGGAACACCTTGTGAGGTTTTAATTAAATGACTGCAAGCAAGAATTAATGAGGGAAAGCTTCTAAAAAACAAGTTTAATGTTATGAGGCAAAGACTATTTCAATGTAAGATTACTAACAATGAAAACCCAGGGCTATAAAGTTCAGTCTAGGAAGCAAGAACTCATGAAGCTTTCTGGTTTGTTTCTAATGCTGCTTGGCACACATTTCAAGCCACCTACTGTTAAGTACTGATTTTTCAGAAGCAGCATCTCTGCTATACTTCATTTTCCTGCTAAAGCATTTGATGAAACGGTACAATGCACTAGGCCAATAACAAAATTTTGACATTACTAATAGTAAACACAATTCAGTGCAAACAACTCATAATAGTGCCTGGCCTGTACTATCCTCCAGAAAAAAAGTAAAGAAAATCCACTGTAAAATAATAAACTAAAACTTGAAAATATTGTCTAAAAGTGCCATTAAAAGCTTGTATTACTTATATAGAATGTAAAGTATTTAGTTTATTATTTTTATTGGAATTTCATGATAGTTGAGAGGTCATCTGGAATAAAGCTTCTGGAAGAATAAGTATAATATATACATAAGATTTCTATTTTATTTATTTTATATTTTTAAAGTAGATTATACCATACAAAGCATTTATTTGGTGCAAACACAAAATTTGTATTCTGGATAATTAAAGAGAAAATGTGACTGCACGCTCATGGATAATCCAGTCCATAATTCTGTTGATAATTTATTGAGTTTGCCAATGCTGATCATATGACCACCACGTTAGAACACTAATACCTTGCAACAAGGACAGTACTATTATTTACAGTTAGATAACACTAAAATACTGTATTTAAGTTCAAGTAATTTCACTGTAATATTACACAGCGCTACAAGCACTTCAACATCTAAGCAATAACTTTTAGAAGAACTGACATATTTTACTTCCCTAAATCAGGACTTCTTTATTGTATGGGAACTGTTGAATCACGGCCTGAACCTCTGATTAACCGCCTGAGGCAAGCACTGAGTCAGCCATGGGAGCACAGGTGAAGGCAATTCACCTGTGTGCCCAGAAGGGGTGGAGCCAGGTTCCACCTCTCCTAGACCCCATTTAAGGGCTGACTTCCACTGAGGAAGGATCTCTTTCTGGAGATGGCTCCTTGTGGAATTTTGCAAGCCTACAACACCGGTGAGCACCCTTTATTTATATTTGATTATCATTTCTAATGTAGTAATCTTACAAGCCTGACTCCTCTGTATACTATATAACATCTGTATACTTATTAACCTTACATTTGGTGAGCCAGGCAGGCTAAATATACTAAAATATTTTCATCATGTCTTTTTTTATGGAATTTCTATAAATGGATCAGGGGGAGAATGTTACCCCTCTAGATAAAAAGATTCTGGGACAGATCCCAGGATTTGTGGGATCTCCCTATTATGAACTAGCAGTTATCATGGAAAAATGGGGTCCCCTGCGCTTTACGGGAAATATCTCGCCATACTGTATGGCAGACTACTTTCAGAGACTTAGCAAAGATAAATTAATCACAAAAGAAAGACAGTTGGCTGACTCCACAGTGGCATGGCCACTATTAAATGCTCTAAATCAGGCCAAAATGAGGAATAATACTTTAGAAAGTGAAAACCAACTTTTGAGAGACTGCACTGAAAAGTTGGAGCAAGAACTTGGCATATTAATAGGGAAGAAACCAATTCTGCATTTTCCAATAGGCCAAGTTTGCAACATTTCAATGGACAAAGACCAGCCTCCTGAATCATTGGACTTCATTGATCAGGAAAATAAGAATTCTAAATTAAATCTTGAAGCTCCAATTATGACAGACCTGCTAGAGGTCCATCCTGTTATACCTCAAAAAAACAAAGAAAGTACAGGATAGACTGGCAGAGGTGATGCCTGATCAATGGCCCCCTGCCCATACTCACTTCCATGTAACGGTCTGGCCACACATGGCAAAGGAATTGATGGATTTAGTTCAATGATTTCGACAAAAGCCTAGAGAAAGTGTGCCAGCTTGGTTATTAAGACCGTGGGACTCTGGGACAGAAAGTGTTATGGTGAATGGCCTGGAAATATTCATGACTGTCCATCCTGCCCTTAGGCAGAGGCTATAAGCTGGTGTCCAATATATCAATGAAAATCACTCTATAATAGATTGGTTGATGGCAGCATGCCAAATGGTCTGGCCTAATAAATCTGATATACCCCTACATACAGGGATGTGGTTCATCATGGAGAACCTTCAAAATTATATTTGAGAACTAGGTATAAGGGAAGCAATTTATGAAGATGCATTTGATAGCCCTGATATGGTTAAATTTTCAGCAGGGATGAGAGACCTGATTCTACAGCAGGCCCCCTCCCATCTATATGGTGCTCTGGTCTCTATATTAAATCCCCTGGTGGCCTCAGAAGCGATAGTCCAACAGGCTGCCCAGTTACTAGCCGACCTAGGAGAAACAGAATGCCTGCGAACTAGGCGCAACATTCGATCATTAGAAGAAGCTGAGGTCCTGCCATTAATTAAAACCAAGGGGCCGGCTACACGAGCTCCTCGATCAGGACCCGTAAGGGTTTCCCAAAAACAAATGTTTAATGATCTAACTTGGGCTGGGGTCCAATTTGCTAAGATTGATTGCCAGCCCCACCATGTTCTCCTTCAGCTGTGGAGACAGGTGAAGGATAATCAAAAATTTCAAGATAACTCCAGAAAACCAATGGTAAAGGTTATAGAAAGAATGCTGACAACAACATGGAATTTAGAGGATTTTATAGTCTCTAATTGTAAAAAGAAAACTCCTCAGGTGTCTCGGGCCACAGTGCCTGAGCCACCGGAGGCAAAAGATTTGGCCTTACCTCAATTCATGGCGTGATGAGGGATGTTAGACCCCCTAGGGCCTCCAGACGGGACCGGAGGCCCTATGTGGAATTGACAATTTACTGGTCTCAAAAGAATATTCAGAGAGCTATGGTGTTGGTTGATACGGGGGTGGAAACATCAATAATTTACAGAGATCCAACTAAATTTGAAGGTGACAGAATGGTGATTGGAGGCTTTGGGGGACAGACCATTCCAGTCATCCAGACCTGGTTGAAATTGGGGGTTGGGTGTTTCCCACCCCGGGAGTATAAGGTATATATTGCCCCAGTCCAAGAATACATCCTGGGCATAGATATTCTGTGGGGTCTGGCTCTCCAGACAACTGTGGGAGAGTTCAGACTTCGACAAAGGTGTATTAGTGTCCGAGCGGTGCAGGCAATATTGAGAGGCCATGCAAAGCATGAGCCTATTTGCCTGCCGAAACCGCGTCGGATTACTAATGTCAGACAGTATAGACTCCCGGGTAGGCAAGATGAAATAACAAGAACGGTGCAGGAATTAGAGAAAGTAGGTATTATAAGACCTGCACATAGCCCATATAATTCCCCCATATGGCCAGTGCGGAAGTCGGATGGAACATGGAGAATGACAGTGGATTATAGAGAGTTAAATAAGGTCACGCCGCCTATTCATGCGGCCGTACCCAATATTGCCTCCCTGATGGACACTTTGAGTAGAGAAATAAAAACTTACCATTGTGTCCTAGATTTGGCAAATGCATTCTTTAGTATTCCAATTGCTAAAGAATCGCAAGATCAGTTTGCATTTACATGGGAAGGCAGGCAGTGGACCTTTCAGGTCCTGCCACAGGGGTACGTGCACTCACCAACTTATTGTCATAATCTAGTGGCGCGTGACCTGGCTAATTGGAAAAAACCTGATAATGTTAATTTCTATCATTACATTGATGATCTTCTGTTGACATCCGACTCGCTGGAGGCAGTAGGACAGGCGGCAGATTCATTAACTGCCTATTTACAGCAGAGAGGATGGGCTATAAATCCTCAAAAGGTGCAAGGTCCGGGCCTGTCCGTAAAATTCCTGGGGGTGGTTTGGTCAGGAAAGACCAAAGTACTACCCAGTGCCGTCATAGATAAGGTTCAGGCGTTCCCAGTCCCTACAACACCGAAGCAGCTGCAGGAGTTTCTAGGTATACTGGGGTACTGGCGCTCCTTTATACCTCATTTAGCGCAGCTGCTGAGGCCACTGTATAGACTCACGAAAAAGGGGCAGCTATGGGACTGGGGGAGAACAGAACAAGATGCTTTCCAACAGGCAAAACTGGCAGTTAAACAAGCCCAGGCATTGGGTATATTCGATCCTACCCTCCCAGCTGAATTGGACGTTCATGTCACTCAGGATGGCTTTGGCTGGGGCCTGTGGCAACGCCAGAATTCTGTTCGGACCCCCATTGGATTCTGGTCTCAGGTCTGGCATGGAGTAGAAGAAAGATATAGTATGATTGAAAAAACAATTATTGGCTGCTTACTCCGCATTACAAGTGGTAGAGCTGATAACTCAAGTGGCTGAAATCATAGTTAAGACCACTCTGCCGATTCAGGGGTGGGTAAAAAATCTGACCCACCTTCCTAAGACAGGGGTGGCCCAAACACAAACGGTGGCATGATGGGTTGCCTATCTCAGCCAGAGGAGTAGTCTGTCTTCATCACCATTAAAAGAAGAACTTCAGAAGATCCTAGGCCCAGTGACATATCACAGTGATGCACCAAAAGAAACATTGGTTGTTCCACCAGAGAAGAGTCCCATTCAGGAGGGAAAAATCCTATTCCCAAAGATGCCTGGTACACAGATGGGTCCAGCAGGGGCAACCCAAGCAAATGGAGAGCGATAGCATACTATCCCTCCACTGAGACAATCTGGTTTGACGAGGGGGATGGTCAGAGCACTAACGGGCAGAACTACAAGCCATGTGGATGGTTATAACCAAGGAACCCAGTGATGGCATCCTGAACATCTGCACAGATAGTTGGGCTGTGTACGGGGGGCTCACTCTTTGGATTGTGCAGTGGGCTGCCCAGGAATGGACTATCCATGCCCGACCAATCTGGGCAAAGATATGTGGTTAGACATATGGAACACAGTAAAACACAGAACTGTACATGTCTACCATGTCTCTAGTCACCAACCCTTACAATCACCAGGAAATGATGAAGCAGACACATTGGCCTGAGTTTGATGGATCGAGAATTCACCATCTGAGAACATTGCCCGTTGGTTACATCAGAAGCTACGGCATGCTGGACAAAAGACAATGTGGGCAGCTGCTAAAGCATGGGGGCTGCCCATACAGCTATCTGACATTGCCCAGGCATGTTGAGACTGCAACACTTGCTCTAAGACAAGACTGAGATCGTTGCCCGAAACAACAGCCCATCTTGCTAGAGGACACAATCCTCTCCAGCGATGGCAGGTCGATTACATTGGGTCCCTCCCTAGGTCTGAGGGGGCGAGATATGCCCTGACCTGTGCTGACACTGCAAGTGGGCTACTGCAGGCCTATCCGGAACCAAAAGCAAACCAGGCATATACCATCAAGGCACTCACTAAACTGATGTCTGCCTATGGGACACCTCAAGTCATCAAGAGCAACCAAGGGACCCATTTTACTGGTGTAACGATACAGAAGAAAATAACATTGAATGGTGATTCCACCTGCCATATAATCCAATGGGGGCAGGCCTCATTGAATGTTATAATGGTATTCTCAAGGCTGCCCTGAAGACAGACTCCCAGTCCTGCAGGGATGGACAAAGAGACTGTACAAAACCCTGCGGGACCTGAATGAAAGACCTCGAGACGGCAGACCCAGTGCCCTGAAAATGCTACAAACAACATGGGCCTCCCTGCTTAGGATCCAAATTACAGGCACTGATAATCAGGTAGGACCCCAGACTGGCAATGAAAATAATCTTCTTCTCCCTGTCCCTGAGAATCTAGATCCAGGTACCCATAGAATAAAATGGCCTTGGAAGGTGCAGGTAGGACCTAAATGGTGTGGCCTACTTGCACCTTGGGGGAGATTATTGGAGGTGGGAGGCTCAGTAGTCCCTCTGGTGATAGGTACATGGCCTACAGATATTGTGGTCAACACTCTAATCTTTATTGCCAAAAGGACCCCCATCATGTCCCTGTGGCAGATCAGGTCACCCCTGTTGGTGCCTGATATATCTATGCAGCCACAGACATCTGGCCAAAGGGTATGGTACAGGCGGCTGGGGCATGCCCCAGTACAAGCTGAAGTGTTGACCCAGGATAAAAATACGGCCTGTATCTTGCCCTGGAGGGCAGACCTTCCCCTCCTGGTACCCTTGAAACATCTGTATTACTCCCCATGTCTTTGAGCCTCCAGGACCACCGGAAGGAACAAAATATCATCGAAATGTTCCAGTGTTGCTGCCAGACGATGTTTGACACCCGGTGATGATTTACATGGGACTGATGGAGCATAAGATGGACCTGCACCTCACGACTGCATGCCTCCAGTAACATCATCGAGCACTGGCCCAAGAAAGAACATGAACTTTCATCAATCATCACTCACCTTAAAATTATGATAACATACATCGCGACAGGGAATTGTATAAGCGTCGCAATGTGTTGAATCTCTGTAATAGGAAAGACTCACCCTTAGTTAACTCAATCGTTAGTTCATGCTGTGAAGGGGTGGAGTGTATGGGAACTGTTGAATCATGGCCTGAACCTCTGATTAACTACTGCCTGAGGCAAGCACTGAGTCAGCCTGTCTCACTCCAATTTATAGGAGGGAGATGAGGTTCTTTTAATGTATGTATACCCGATGTGAGATTAAGAAACAAAGGTTCAAATGTAATAAACCTGGTTGGACCAACAAATCCTAATTAGGGAGATGGGGAAGTGGAGGAAGAACACTATTACGAATTAAGGTGACGGGGAAGGGAAGGAGGGCGATAGAAAAGATAGGAAAGAAGCAAGAATTGAGTAAAGAGAGGATAGTCACCACCAGGATCCAGCAGAGGTCCTGTTGTCCGATGGTCCGGGGCAGAGGCTCAGGGGAGGAGGGCAGCAGCAGCGTGGCCGGTCACAGGCAGCAAGACAGTGCAGGTACCAGGTAGGTCTGGGGAGAAGCCTCTGTGCAAGTCCAGGAGAAAGCAGCAGGTCTCCGGTAGCAGGCCCAGGAGAGTCCGTCAGCATGCAGGCATTCCATAGTGAGGAGTCTGATGGCAAACACCTTTCTTCTTCGGGAGAGAGCAGCAGCAGCAGCATGGCTGGCCTTAGGAAGCAAGCAGGTAGAGCGCAGAGCAAGTCCAGGAGGTTTCTCATGTCAGGAACCCTCCTTGGTCTTCATGAGGAATTCTGTTGTCAGAAAACCTAAAAACCATGGTTGTTTGTCCCTTTTTTTATCCTTCTTCTTCTGCCTACGTGACATTCCTGGGCGCTTGGGTAAGAGTCATGTGCAGCACCTCCTGAGAGGGCTATCTCCTTCGAGATAAACCCACACAAAAGAGTGCTTCCCAGCCTTTTATCGGCCATTAATCTGCAGCTTCTCTCTCTTTCGTTGCCCCTGGCCTTGTCCATCTGTGCTCTCCAGACAAAAGACTTCTCAACCTCTGGCCAGGGCTAGCCTGGACTTGTTCATTTTTGTCTTCCAGACCAAGAGTTTTTTTCAGTCTTTGACCAGGACTTGCCTGGACTTGTTTCTCAGCAAGCTTTGAGGCAATGGTATAATAACAATGTCTTACACAGCCATAGGAGCACAGGTGAAGACAATTCACCTGTGTGCCCAGAAGGGGTAGAGCTAGGCTCTATCTCTTCTAGACCCCATTTAAGGGCTGATTTCCACTGAGGAAGGATCTCCTCCTGGAGATTGCTCCTTGTGGAGTTTTGTGAGCCTACAACACCGGTGAGCATCCTTTATTTATATTTGATTATCTTTTCTAATGTAGTAATCTTACTAGCCTGACTCTCCTGTATACTATATAACATCTGTATACTTATTAACCTTACACTTATGTATTGGTTGCAGGTGTCAAGGTTTTTGGAAGGAGTGTTGTGTAGGGGAAGAGAATGGGACAGCCTCATTGCTAGTCCCAGCCTTCTGGAGAAGGTCTGGCCCAAAGTACTGCAGCCCACAGAGAGGATACATGCTGGAGCAAAAGGAAGAGGGACACCGGGCTGCAACCCTCCCACTGTTCCTCTCTGCACTGCTCAGGAAGGAGCAGGAAGTGAAAGAGGGTAGTTGGGCATGGGAAGGAAAGGTGTTGTTTTGATCTCTGTCCTTGTTTCTTACCAACTGGATGTATAGATTTTTGGAAATATATTAGATTAATTCTCCCTAAGTTGAGTCTGTTTGCCTGCAGGAGTAACTAGTAAGCAATTTCTCTCTTTCTTTCAATCCATGAGATAAACTACTTTCTACAATCTACTTTCATCCCATGTCCCACTGAAGGGGGACAGTGAGTGAGCAGATTGGTGGGCATTTGGATGTTACCCAAGAGTAAGCCACAACTAGAGAACAGATAAACTTCAAATACATCTCCCTGCATTTGTCTTTACAGCTGCATATAACAGAAAAGCAAGCACTTTGATTCTCATTTCTTTTTCTTAAACACCAGTGGGACAGAAATATTTTAGTTTGATGAATCCTGAAGCTAGATCATTCAGCTCTTTCATTTAAGCTCTTAACTACATTTGATGAACATACAAATGTAGCATCCTTTCACTTTCCCAGAAAATTCTACACTTCTCATTGCAAGGAAAATGCACAGAAAAGCTTCAAGACTTGCATAGAATCATAGAATGGTTTGGATTGGAAGGGACCTTTAAGATGATCTTGTTTCAACCCCCTGCTATAGACAGGGACACTCACCACCCTCACAATAAAGAGTTTCTTCCTAATATCTAGTCTAAATCTACCCTCTTCCAGTTTAAATCTATTTTTCCTTGTCCTGTTGCTACATGTCCTTATAAATAGTCCCTCCCCAACTTTCCTGTAGGCCTCCTTCAGGTACTAGATGGTTGCTCTAAGGTATCCCCTGAGCCTTCTCTTCTCCAGGCTGCAGAGTCCCAGCTATCTCAGCCTTGTCCCTGAAGTGGAGGTACACCAGCTCTCTAGTCATTTTCATGGCCCTCCTTTGAACCTGCTCCAACAGCTCACTGTCCTTCTTGTGTTGGAGACCCCCAAAACTGGATGCAGTACTTCAGGTGGGGTCCCACAAGAGCACAGCAGAGGGGCAGAACCACCTCCCTCACAACCTGCTGGTCACAATTCTCTTGAGCTCAGAATGTGGTTGTCCTTCTGTGATGCAAGAAGGCATTCCAGCAACTTTGCCACAAGAAACTATTCCTATATTTAATATTATCTTGGAGAAGCATATCTATGTCCATGAGAAAAACATTCAGCCAGGACATTCTCAGCCATGAAATACTAAGTTATAAACTTAAAGACTGGAAGAAAACAGAACTCAGTATTTGACTCATGCTGCAACTACACGATCAGGATAGTAGAACAGTTTTGCCTCTTGTATAGTTTTCTTTATTCAGTACACTGGCTTATTCAGAATAGAAACCAAAATAAAGTACAGGTAAAAAAAAGAGAGGATTCCTATTAAAAAATATAATTAGTATACAAGAGTAATTCAAAGGACAAACAAAGCAGTTTCTTTCTGTCCTACACATAAAGACTGAAACTTAGAAGTGCCAGGACTAGGATTTAAATGTTTGTGTAAATTAGGATAAATACAATTAAATAGAAAGAAATAAAATCTTTATTCACTTCCAAAAATATCAAGCATGTTAATTCTATGAAACCAAACAATGCCAAGAAGCATTGCCAGGTGCTTAATTATTTATACTGCTGAAGTATTAGACTGGTTCTCATCCAAGTTTTCGCATAACGGATCCCATGTACAGATCAGAACTTAATGCGCACCATGGATCCACAGCAGTTTGTGTGTTCTCCCTGTCTGGATGGCTAAGAAAGCATAAAAGCTTGCTCATGGGCTGTTTCATGCAGAACAAGGAAAAAACAAACAAAAACAAAAAACAATCCTCTGTTTTATTTTCACTTTACTAGTTAGTATAGGTGCACACAACACATTTGCAACAATCATGATTGCAGTCTGTTTTACTTCTGGAATTTCTTAAAGTGCCCTCAAATCCAAAATACCCTTTGAAGAGTACAGAGCTCTTGATTACAGTGGGTTCTGACAAACCGAAGTGAGTCACCCAGGCAGGAAAAGACAAGTGAGAACAACAGATTAAAGGGACTCTGACTAACATTAGGGATATTCATTGTGAAAACAGAACACAGCTGTAAACTTTTCATCACCACCATAGAACCCGAAGTAATAAGTAGCTCAGCAAAGATCAGTTTTCTGGAATATTATTTGGAACCTAATTATTATATTTTATTCCAATATTTGACAGGTACTACTGATATGAGTTTATATCATATTAGTTTTAGAAGAAGAGTTGGGGTTTGAGGCTGCACCATTTTTCATATTCAGTTGCAGTTGTATGTATCAGTATTTTAGCTCTTTCCAAACTTACAGAACTCTCTTACTGTAAGTTTTCCTATTGATATTCCTAAATGGTATAGCAAATACTAAAATTTCAAGTTACTCCTAATATCTTTCCATGAAAATAATTAAAAATGGTCCACTGTGAAAGATTTTACGTAATATACAGCTCATCTACTCTATACAAAACCCTTAAATATTTCAAGGATGTAGGTCTATTCCTTGTGAGTGTAGATTATAATTGTTTAATTATGATAGAAAAAATATTCTAAAGATAATTTATGTGGTCCTGAAGAAACTAGTGTTCCCACAACTGGCATTCGTCTGAATTTCAGAGTATTATTAGTGGGTAAGAAACACCTGCATGTAAAGGAAGAGTAGGAACCGTATGAGCACCACTTATGCTGTTTAAATGGATGTACTCCATCTGGCTGCTTTAATGACATATCCTTTCTCTGACTGCAGCAGTATACAGTATCAAGGTTGGCTGATAGGATTCAGACCAGCTGAGTTATAATAGTTTTAATCATCAATATAAGCTAAAATTTTAATACTTCACAAACTGCAATAAATCCTATCTGCATTTGTAAAGCAGTTAAAAGCTTTCTTTAAAAATACTGAAGTCAATACTTGAACTTATGAAATTTTTTTCAAGCTACTTAATACTTCACAATATTTTTACTATTTTTATACAAAAGGGGGACAACAAAATAAGGGTAAAAATGTTAGTAAGCACTCCTTAATTTCTGGATAGTTATTCACATCAGATTTTGTGTCTTAAAACTACTTGCCAGTAAATAATTTGAAAGCATAAAAGTTGAAATAAAAACAAACAATAAAGGATTAAAAAATCATCAAATCATTTAGATTTTACTCTATTTTTATGTTAATGGCTTAGGCTTTTCTAAGTCATTTCTAGCTTTTGAGTACTGAAGCAAATTAATTTTATATCTACAAAAGTTGAAAGGGGGGAGGTGCAACCTCCACAACAGCAGATAGGTTCAAAATTATCAATCATCTCCTGTAGTTTCTTAACATGCAATTCATGAGAAAATCTTTGGAGCTGAAAACATTTGGAGGTCAATCTTTCACAACTCTGCCCTAGGAGCCCTCCTCTGTTGCAGGTCTGTCAGCACAGCTGGCTGGCTACACAACACAGATGGATCAGAGCATGATCAGCCACGATCCATCTTGGTGCTGGACAACATTGTAACTTTGCTGGTAAAGCGTTGTGTAACATGTACTGAGCCTGGCTACAACTTACACACACAGAATAAAGACTTTTGTGCTCAAAAGGAAACCAAACTGCTCTCAACCATGCCCATGAGAGCAAAAGCATTCTGGTTGCAGCAAGGGGCCAACAGCTCTGAGTGCAGCAGAAATGCCCTCAGGAGTCTGTGAAGCTCCAAGTGTGAATGCAATGCAAATTCACACCGAAAAGGACTCCTCCAACACATAGAATTACTAATGCTAATATGTGCCAGATGAGTGCACTGACTTGCCAGATGTTACCACATTCTGTCTCTTCCAGGGAGCTTCACTTTAGGATGCATACAAAAAGCTTACAGAATAACTCTTTCAGATTTGTTTGTTTGTTTTAAATATCTGATTATAGCCTCCTTCTATTATGAGAAGGAGCCAGGATGAAAAATCATAGCTTTTTTTAGTTTACTAATGAGCCTTTTACTTTGATGACATCCTTATTATTATTATTATTGCTACCATTGCTGCCTGTCTTTCCTCTGTGCCTTTAATGAACCTGCCTTATCCACTACCTGCATTCAATCTAATGTGCATCTAAGGTGTTATTAGTTACTACCTGTATGCATCTTCACACTTTTCACTCGAGACAAAGTCCTTCTTTACCATATCTGTAAATGACAATAAATCAGGAGAAAAAGCCCAGATACCAAATGGCACAGCTTCATTTTGGAGGAGTTTAATAAACCTGTGGTCTGAATCATCAGAAAACTCATGAAGCTCAGTAAGAAGTGTAATCCCACATTACTAGATGGATATCAGCTGAAAAGGAAATGGATATTGTAGTTGACATAAAATAAGATCTAACAGCGTTCTCTCAACAGAGATTAAGCAATCAGCACATCAAATAACGTTAAAACATAATGGCCAGCCTATCACTTATTCCATTCCACTCAGTGCTAATGACGCCACACCTAGAAGTTCTGGATGCCACAGATGAAAAAGTGTTAGGAGGAAGGTTACCAAGACAGTCAGCCTAGAGACTGCAAGTTCCAAGAGAGTATGAGGGAGCTGGGCTTGTTTAATCCAGAGAAGTAGAGGTAAAAGGACAAACTGAGTAAAAGTATTTGCGGGGAAGTTATGAAGATCACAGTATCAACAACAATCATTAAGTTCAACTTCTAGCTCCACATAGGGTTTGAATGCTGGATGATCTTATGTCTGAAAGCACTGTCCAAACACTCTGTGGACTCCAGCAGCTTGGAGCAGTGCCAACTGCCCTGGGGAGACTGTTTCATGTTCACTGCACTCTGGTGAAGAACCTTTTCCTAATACCCAAACTAACTGGGCCTCTCTCTTCTCAGCAGAAACAGATAATCAAGTAGAAGGCTAAAACAGTGGCTAAAATTAACAGTATAGGAGACTTCAGATTAGGTACTTGCAGGGAAATAAATTCAAAATAGTAGAAAGATACTGTAGCTCTGGAACAGGTCACCTATGGAGGCAGTACAATCTCCATCATGGAGACTTCCAAGATTGTTACACAAAGCAGACAAAGTCACAGACAACATGCCCCATTAGTGATAGTCCTGACAAGAGCAGGAAATTTGGATGGCCTCCAAAGGAACCTTCTAACTGCTATTTCTATGGTACACTCCAAATTAATATGGAACAAAACACTAAAAGTTAGACCAGAAGCCAATCTTTTAATTCTTTTTTCTTGACAGCAGATTGGTCCCACACATCAACAAAATGGAAAGCTAGTGGGGAAAAATCACTGTCTTGATATTATCTTTCATTCCCATTCTTTGAACTTCTAAGAAGTCTGTAAACAACATAGCTGAAAATCTCTAGCAACTCCTCAAAAATCACTATTCAGTTCATACTATTACAGATAAACTAATCTGAAATTTCAATTTAATATTTATACAGAAATATTGTTTAAAAGCATGTTCTTTTCTTCATTACATAAAGAACAGCTACACCTCATGTTACTGAGCACAACATCCAAAAGGAAGAGAAACAGTGTTTCTCTTTGAAGTTCAGTTCCTCCAGAAAGAAGTGCTAGTAGCCAAACTTCAAAGAGAAAACGTCCTTCCAACCTGGCTGGAGCACTTCAGAGAGAGCTAATTTACCTCCCTGGTGAAAGTCAGGCCTCTCAGCAGCCAAGCTGCCTAAGAAATGATGCACCTGGTAGAATCTAGAATTAGGTGACAACTTTCTTTGAAGTTTGGCCATTCATCTCATCAGAATTTCAGACATGGTTAAATGATTTATTTTCCATTTTGATTTCAAGAAGCTAAATGGAAGTTCTCAGCTCAGCTCTTAAAGTTGTAGATGGACTATAAAAAGCTTTCAAATTCTTAGACGGCATTATGGAGGTTTTTGAAAGATACAGTAGGGGCACACAATATTTTGCATGCACAAGTGGCAATATCAGTAACAGTCTAAAAGGAGTGAAGAAAAATGTCTGTAAAAGGAGCAGAATCTTAATGATGGTAACATATTGGAGAGATGATGAAAAGAGTCAACATTTAATTGAAGTATATGGGGATTTAAGCTTGCCTATTTTCATTACTTTGTTTAAAGCGGTTGGCAGTCAGCACTTCATTGTATCTGTATGGTGACATCTACAAACATAAGGAAAAGGTCAGATATGCTACAATTCTGCTGAATAAAAGTTTTCTACATGTAATATTTTTCCTAGACACCTTATACATTTCTACAATTGACTTCCACAGAATTTAAAGGGCACAGCTCTTATGTTCTACAGGAGCTTGATTTAAACAGTTTCTACTTCAACCTATAAGGGATTCAAGGCTCACAAGTAAAAAGTTGTCTGTGTAGGATTCAGCACTGACTTGCAGAGTTTTCCTCCTGTAACTACCATTTTCATTTAGGCCATTGTTATGAAGTGTCCCTCCATCACGTCCATCATGCTCTACGCATTCTGGAAAGCTTGGCATAACTCTTAAAGGATGCTTTTAAGAGAATTCCTCCAGAGAATTACACACAGTTCAGAAATTCAATGAATGACTAGCCAGGACATCTGAGCTTGATGAATGAGACTTCCATCCCTCAGATGATCACAACTGTAATCTTATAAACCAGCATCTTGGCACAAGACATGTAAATATGATGCATATACATTGACTTACCACTGCCTCTTAAGTATTTGTA
Organism: Pavo muticus; assembly: GCA_016647715.1. Taxonomy (NCBI): domain Eukaryota; kingdom Metazoa; phylum Chordata; class Aves; order Galliformes; family Phasianidae; genus Pavo; species Pavo muticus. The sequence goes on from JACDJE010000236.1 coordinate 1,671,091, forward strand.
CAGATGGAATTTAGAAAAGAAAGAAAAACATGAAAATCTCAGCAATCAAACCAATGCAGTAGTTTACAAGATAGGGATAATTGTAGTTGCTGGTAACAGTCAAAACATGGAAAATTACACATCAAATAGAGAAATTCTGCTTTGATGTGAAGCACAATGTAAAGAAGATTTTGTACAGAAGTAGAATAGCAATGAAAGGATGAGGTAGAGTTGAGCTGCATGGAAAGGGAAAAGACAAAAGTTTCAAGTATAATACAGAAAAGGGAATATAAATGAACAGATTTATATATATGTATATATAATGAATGAAAAAAATCTGGTGGTAAAAAAAGAATATTTCCCATCCTATTCTTTTACCACTGTGATGATTTTTATTTTATGTAATAGAAAGTAATCTTAAGAGAAAAAAAATGAACAGTTGTTTTAAAAAGATAGTTTAAATAAATTAATTGATGCTTAAAGAGCCATATAGTAGTAGTACCAAGATACTCCGGGGCATGCTTTATTGGTCTTTTAATACAAATTTCAGGTAGTAAAAGAACTTGGCAAGGCTATGTGCCACTCTGGTACAGAGAGAGGTGGAGCTAGAGTGAGAGGCAAGAGAGATGGGGCAGGGATCCGGGCAGGGTAGGATGTCTAGATCTATCAGAGTGCAAGTGTGGCTATAATAAATACCTCCAAAAAAATTAAATGAGCTGTAAGGCCTACAATTCCTTTTCAAAAACTTCTGAAAATTGTAGTTATTTCCTGTATTGGTCAGTACACAGTTCACATAGAAGTATCAATAATATAGCAGATGTCATACCTAAGAGGTGTGATTTTGCTTACAAACTTACAGTAAAACAAAGCAATTATTATTTGCTTATATCTACTTGTATCTATGATAGAAACCTAGGAAAAACAGCAAATTAAGACATGATCATAATATATAATTACAAAGGGACTGACTGGTTTCCAAACTATGTATATTTGATTCCATACTGAAACAAACAAGAACTTTCGGTTTGGTTTGTTTCAGTTTGATTTGCTTTTCAGGAGGATTGGTGTGCCTCCTGGTTTCATTCATGTTACAGTTGCCTCTGAAAACTGTACTAGAAGGTCATTTAATCAATTCTGTAATGGCTGCTATTTAATCATAACCATTAAAGATTATCGGCCATTGAATCTCCTGCAGTAATTTTTTTTTTTAAGAGTTCAAGGTAAAGACTGGTTGTTTATTTTTTATGATGAACTCAGGCAGTCAATCAGCCTTGGGTTCTAGGTCACAATGTTATGCTCTAATCATAAATTTTTTCATGACTCCAAAAAAGTTGCAGGTTAAGAGATGTCACAAACTAATTGTGATTTATGTCATTACTGCACACCAAATATCGCTTCCATGGGAAATGCATTCTAAATCACCACTACCATATCATCGAAACTACAGCAAATGTGTTCTCTGCCACTATATTTTAAAGGGCTCTTAGTAAGTTACTAGCCCCTCTCTCTACCTATCAAAAGTCTCAGTGGGAATGTTTTGTCTCATATGGTAACATTAAATCCCCAAAGTCAAATCAATTATTTCAGTAGTGTAGCATCAGGCCCACAGAGTAAGAAAAGCGTATAAACATTTTTTAAAGAATAATCAACAAGAGAGGGATTTCTATGAAAAGTATAACATTACTGTGTTTTTGAAAAATGTTAACTGGTTTTAAAAAAGCTAATAAAAGTTTAGTAAAAATAATAGGCACAGAGTACTTTTTCAGGTATTTTTTTTATCTTAATTTCTAGAAAAATGTGATCACTCTATAATCATGTACTTAAAGATGTTATTTCTTCCTATCATTTCGGCTTTGATGGCATTGGACAAATTTTATTAAGGGAGTTCCACAAGCTGTCACAGTAATTTGTATTTATCATAGGTGATTATATGCTTCCTCCACATTGCAAAGCTTTGTTCACAGACTATAGTAATGTAATGGATTTTACTTCCCAAAACTCAAGACAGAAAGGAAAGTAAGTTTCCTGATTCCAAATGGGGAAGTAAAAATCAAAGAGGCACTTGAATTGATTTGCAAAAATCTGATTAACTTACTCCTATTTAGACAATTTAGTTGAAATCTGAGTTTCAAAATCATCCAGTCAACATTTTAATTCCTATTGTTGTTTCAGTCTCTTTGAAAAAGCACCAGTGAAACAGAAAATAAGCTATTTAATAAATAGAGAATGATTTTTCTATTTCCAAAGACAATTTCCTTCATAACTGGCATATTAAAATGAAAATAAACTTGATGCAATTATTTTTAAAAAGTTAACTATCAAACAGGACTCCCATGATGTAATGCAGTACTTGCTACTTGTGACACTATTCCTAAAGAGATATCGCTACTACATTTTATCCCAAAACTTGAAACTGCAATAGATTTACTTAACTGTGACTGTATAATGTCCATCACTAAATAAATGCAGTAACCACATGCCTCTTAGAAAAAAATAATGCAAGTATTGGACATTGAAAGCACCCTAATGACATGTGCCACAGGAACGCAGTGATCTCAACCATGAGGACAGAGAAGCACATGCCCTGCTACCAGGGCCAGCACTGTCTAACACCTGTATAAATGACCTAGGTGATGGATAGGCTTGGAGAAGATACAGAAGTGGCTGGTAGAACAGAGGGACTTCAATAGTCTGAAGAGATGGACAGACAGGAACCTCAGGCAGCTCAGTAATGGAAATAGCCAAGTCACACCCCTGGTGGAAACACCCCACACCAGTACATACTGGGGGTCAACAAATTGGAAAGTGGTGCTTCCTGGCAGACCTGGGGGGTCTGGTGCAAGAGCAGTTGACCACAATGTGGAGTTGAGGTAAGCAAGATGAACAGTGTGCTGTGCAACATGTGGAGTAGTATTGCCAGCAGTTCAAGGGAGATAATCTTTCCCCTCTGCTCAGCCATGGTGAGACATCTGGAATATTCTGACCAGATCTGGGCTCTGCAGTACAATAAAAACATGGACTTCTGAAGCAGATCCAGAAAACGGTCACAAAGATGATTAAAAGACTAGATCAAGTGAAGCAGGAAGTGATCCTAGGAGAACTGAGACTGTTCAGCCTGGGGAAGAGGAGTTGCAGGGGGATCTTACCTGATGGGATAGAGTCAAGATGAGTCAGACTCCTCACAGCAGTACCCACTAACAGGAGAAGAGGCAATATGCATAAATGAAGTGTAGAAAAATCTCATACAATTTTCTTATTTGATTAAGCCAGAATGCCCCAGGCAAAACTCTACTTGGGCTAATTTTATTTATGTTCACTTAAATGTTAAATAGCTTTTAAAGTTTTAAATACGTAAATTATTTTTGATAGACCATCTTAAGCACTGGAAAATATTATTTACATACAGAAGGAGCTCACGTCAGTTGACTGAATAGACTCCTTGTAGTGCCATCTGTGAAACTCTTTAAGATTCATTGGTTAGAAAGAAGAAAATTCACATAAAACTATGCTATCTTTGGATATTAAAACAAAAGTTCATTTTTTATGTGCACAGAGGTTTTAATCTTATCTGTAAAGAAGACATGCAGTACTACCCCCACCCCCTACCTTGCAAACCTGGAAATCTAATTGCAGCACAACCCCAAAGTGGCAGAAATTTAAAACCCTATAGCACTTTAAAAACAAACAAACACACACCTTGGTTTAATTTTTACTGGCTGCTATTACCTGTTGGCAGTACTCTTTAGCATCTGCTCAGTAAATCTATTTTATCCATACAGATCATGTGAAGTTTTTTGGTGTCTTTTTAAAGAATGATTATTTCACAAAAGTAATGACCTAAAATTCTTCTATTAATTACATGAATATTTTTCAGTGCACTCCTCCTCTATTCTTCAATATGTCTAATACTGTATGGCTGACTTGTTTATACAGGAACTGACATAATTTTTTATCTATATGAAACTGCTAAATGAAGTGGAATTATATTTCCATCCCACCATGGAGAGCTCTCCCATCCTAATAAAGCAAGATTAAGAACCCAAATCTTTTTCGTTAAATCCCAATGCAGATTTAACTATGATTTTCATTGAGTCTTGAGTCAGAAGCTCTTCTTGGTCCTTTGAAATAATGAAGTTTGAGAAGCAGCAGGTTTCCAGCATTTTTGAAAAATTAATAGACAATTCTCTTTCTTACACTTTCCCTCTGCTTTAGTGCTAAGAGAAAAGCAGAGCTGTTCGGTACTACTGGAAGTCATCTCCAGCACAGCAGAAGATGCAGAAAAAAAAAAAAAATCAGCACACTTTGCTCTAGACTTACCTGTGAACCCTTTTTCTGTCAATATATATTTCTACTTAATTAAATGAAATAGAACCCTAAGATGAATCTAAAATATTTGTGCAGCTCTCAGAATTTTAATATTATTTGTTTCCCATTCTTTCACTAAACTTCTATCCATTCCTTCCAAGGGTACAGACATCTCACCTGTAAAATTACTACTTCTGCCTGAGTTATAAATAACACTATGGGACAGTAGGTAAAGGACACGTGAAAGGGTGCTTTTCTCAGATTATACGGATACAAGCTTGCGTTAAAATGCTTACTGTATTTCTGAAGCAACTGTTGGTGTTGTCAAACACAGAGACAGAATTCACCAACATGTAAGTTGAGGCCTATCAAGCTTATGGCTTAAACCCTGCATATAAAAGCTAGCATCAGGTTGCCAGCTGCAATATGAGCTCATCCTAAGTACACCACGCGGGGACCAAGTTCAGATCCTCCTGGAACATTGAGACTTACAAACTAGACAAGACATCAGTGGGGCTAAATAAGTACAACTCACAGTCCTAACCAACTTGACTAATTTTCATCACTCCAGCAATCAGCACTCTGAGATTCTGAAGCAATAATATTGTCATAGCCTTGAGAAAGAACAAAACACTGCATCTGTTAGTAGGTGAAATCCTGAGTGCCAAACTCTCAATCTGCTAACAGAGCTGTTTCCATTCTGAACTGCTCTTATCCTACTTTTGATCATTTTCTTCTTTAAAGCATTTTCCATTTACAGTTTGCTGGTGTTTGAAAGCTTTATCTTCAAAATCATTGAAACATCTGTAATTTGCAGTAATTTTATTACTAATTTAACATCAAACTTGCTTTATCATGCAATTTTTTCATCCTTACAGAATTTGCTTATACTGCTATATTGTCTCTTCAAATCAGCTGAAATAATACTGCTAGTGTCTTTCTAATTATACCTTGTGTTTTGTCAATGCACTGTGGTGATCCTCAAAGAAGTTCAATTTCTCTTTTGTTTCTGCCTTAAGATTTACCATGTAAATCATAGCTTTTGCTGTGTTTTTTTCTATACCTGTATTAAACCTTTTCCACTGATTTCAGTGGCTTACTCTTAGCTTCCTGTTTCCTCTTCACAGTAATCTACTTGATTTTAATTTGCTCTCATAAATTCAGAGCTCCCTAATTCTTTTCAGATCTGTATTTTAAAGCTGTTCCCCACTCACTTCAATTTCCTTTTTTGCAATGCCTTTTTCCTCTTTAGGGAGGAACCTCTTTTAAGCACTTATTTTAATTAAATACATACTTAAATACCCAAATACAAGCCTCTCACTGACATGACCTATATAAATAGCTTGCTAGGCTTGTAGGTACTGGATTTCTTTACCCCTCTCTCTGCTTTTATTCTTGAATGGACTTGTAAGAATAGATTCAGTGTTGCTACCAGAAGTTATAGCGTCTGTGAGAATAAATACACACACAAATACAGAAGTTAATGCTTTGTTTCTGCGATGATACATCCCATAGCTTAATCTACTAGCAGCTCATGCACCAGACTGATCTCCAGCAGAGTTTGGATTCTCATGCTGTGGCTTGAAAGAGGGCATATAATTAAAAATGCAACTAGGAGGAGTTAATTCTCAACTATGAAAGATAACACCACATTGCTTCATTTATATTAATTCTCCCAAATGTAAGGCACTGAAATTGATAGTGCTCCCTTTTCATAATATGCCAAATAAGCCCTTGGTTTTTCCTTAGTGTTATTGATAATTGACTTTATATTACATAAATAGGGTCCTCAGTAGCCTAAAAAAACATTCCTCATAAAATATTTTAATTAATATAAATGTAGATTAACTTCTGTGGCAAAATATATGTGACTGGTTTAATTATCAATACATTCTATAAATCGTACAGAATCTGATTATTTCATTGATTTGGGGCTTAGACAAATGGATTAGGATAGAACATTCAAAAACTGATTTTGAGAATTCTCATACTTGAATTCAATGAAAGTCATGGAGAGGCACTGAGTGTTTTGGAATCTTTGTTATTAGTGACAATAAAAATAGAGCATATACTTTCCCTACACCCAACACAGAACTCTCATCTCTCACTGCTAAGCTAATGTAACTCTCCAGCCATCATTTCACTCTGGGTTCTGCCTGTATCAGAAATCTGCATTAGAGCATCTCAGGGTAGCAAATATTTTCCCTTCTCTTATTTTTACTAGAAAATAGGTAAACTGTAATCAGAATAAAAATCAGCTGTTGCAGATAAAAGTGGGTTTTCAGAGTAGTGTAGAAGTGAAGTGAATGTACAAAAAAAAAAGTGAAAAATGCAAATTTTTTTTGAAAATCTTTCCAAAAAGTTGACTATTAATTATTATAATTGAATAAAACAAAATGTAATTTAACTGAATATTTATCATTTCTTTAACATATAACAAATTTTGCGTACACATTTTGGTTTGTTTTGAAGAAAAATTATAATTTCAGAAACATAATAATCAAACATTTTAACATCCTAATCCAGCTTCAGTTTATTTTTGTAACATCAAAGAGGATACATAAGGTTTGCTGGAGTTTCACAGCAGAAATATTTTTAACTTTATTTCAAACAACATCTATGTTTTCTCATTTGCACACTGTTTTTAATGAAGATCTTTATAATTTGCTCCTAATAGACAGAGATAGCAAAACTAGACTGTGAAATGAAGGAGCAAATATATACAAGTTTTAGAAATTGATCAGGGACTCAAAACACCTGGGTTTAGTAGAAGTAATTTGTCTTCAGTATCTCATCTTGCAACATCTCTTTTCTTGCAATAAATAATGTATAGTTGTCAATCTACACACAATATCTCTAGCACAGATGCATAAAAAGGGAGTGTTACAGTTGGTGTTACAGCTAGAAAAATTATCATGGTGAAAATGAGAAAAAGAAACATACAGGAAAGGAATGCTCACCTGTATCTGAAGATCTAGTTTGCAGGAAAGACTCCACAGAGGAGGGAACTCCAGAAAAAGATCCTTCCCCTTGGCAGTCAGCCCTTAAATGGGGTCTAGGTCTAGCTCCACCCCTTCTGGTCACACAGCTGAATTGCCTTCACCTGTGCTCCCACGGCTGACTCAGACCTTGCCTCACATGATCAATCAGTGGTTCAGGCCGTAACTCAACAGTTTCCATACAGGGAGGAAGACAAAGTCCCAAAGAAGACCAACAGGAAATACGATACTACAGTCTTCCTATTCAAACTTGGGAAGATACTTATTATCAGATTGTTTGAACCAGGTAAATGTTATTTTGCCCAGCTTTGCAAGGTCTAAGAAATTAGAAGACCATCTTAACAATCACCTGTGTGCTGCAATAAGCAACATTTCACTCAAATTCTCAAGTTTTTATTAGCCAGATGTCATTAAAATATTTGGAAAGAGGGAAAAGAGAATCTCCAGTGAACCACAAAAGAGAGAAATCTCAGTCCATCAAAAAGACAAAGGTGTAAATACAAAAAAAGAAGACTATAGTGAAATGCAGGGCCTGAAAAGCCATTATTTACAGTCCTAAGGCCATGGCAACTCAAGCCCCAGCACTGCTGAGCGGACGAGCAGTTGAATATACTGATGACACACCTCCTCCCAGGCAGGGAGCGGCTGATGAAGGGAGCTGAGCTAATGGTAACTGAAAGTTTTCATCAACACAGCTGGGGCCAGCAGACACATCAGTTCCTATGTTGCTCAACTTCACAGCCAAAGGTTTTTACTTTAATCTTCACTTCAGTTATCAAAATGTTGAAAATCATGTAATGCAAAAGAAAAACAGATAATTAAATTATCTTTCCAAATATGTCACTTATTTTGTTATGTCTCAATTCCCATCTATGAAGCAATACTTCCTCTGTACCTCTGAGAAGTGCTGCATGAATTCACTGGGGAGTGTAAATAGATAAAACTATAATAAGCAAGGCCACATGAATAGCAAAGCCTTTGAGACAGACTGGAATGAATGTATTCCGTCCCTGGTTCATGCATGAGGCCACTTGGATATATCCAATGTCCTACAAAGCAAAGCTCTGCAACTGAGGACTATGAATTTTAAAAGAAAGCTGAAGTAGGAGGACAGTGATACAGATGCTACATGTTTACATATGACTTCATAGAAAGAAGATTCTGCAACTAACGGGGGAAAAACAAACACTAAAATAGTAATAATACAAAGTTCTGATGATATGTATGGGAAATGACTCTTGTGCAGTTAAATTCAGCTTCAGAAAATAAAATAATTTTTATCTTCAATAATAGAAAACTAATGAAAAATTAGAGACATTTTTGTTGAAAATACCCAGTTTTCTATTGCAGAAAACCTTTTAGAGCTAATGCATTCATAAAACAGTTTCAAAAATATTAATTTCACGGATGATACATTTCAAGGGTTTGATTTTATAATGTCCTTGATTTATGTATGTCTACAGGTCACTCTAGATAAGAACATGAAACTGTTACTTTTTTTGTAACTGCAATAAGAAACTGTGGTGTAAGGTGTAGCTTCACAATGTGGTGGTTTCATTGTGTAATATGGAAGTTTTTTCTATCTATAAATATCGAAGCTAATGTTAAGAAATTCAAGCCTATATTTGTGAAGAGGAAAGGGGAAGTGGAAAGCTAGGCTAAAAGCCTAAAGATTCTCTCTCGGTTTAGGTCCTTCAAAAATATCATCTATAACTGTTAATCTTGACTGGTGTAGTCTACAGCAATTAAAGATGAGATGTAATAAAAATTATATGACACAAATTCAAAACAAAATGTTTTGGTATTCCATTTCCCATCTGATGTTAAGTCATTTTCCACAGTGATTCATCCCTGCTTGGTCCTTCTCATTAAAGTTTTTAAAATATTTAGCTTAATTTATGTATTTATGGCCGTGGCTTTAAGACAACTGCAAGGAATTAAGGAAATTGAGAGAATAAACTCTCATTTTAAACCAATGTAATTGCATATAACATTTGAAGCCTATTTTATTGTTGTAGATTGTATTATCCACAGATCATTTTATCATCGACTTGATCTCTAACATTTTTGCAGAACAAAAGAAAGAAACCAAAAAGTATCCTACCAGTGCTAGGAACCTAACACTAGCTGAATGTAGCCTACAAATGAAGGACATGCTTGATTCCATAATAGCAGTAATTAGCAGTTGAAACTATCTTAAAGAGGAATTTCTTAATCAAGAATGAAGTGTGATTAGAAATAAATATTAACTCAAGGATTAACTTCTGATCAGATGAGACTGATCAGAAATATTTCCTTTTGTCTTTCCTTCTTTCCTCTCCAAAAATCTATCCTCCACAATCCTTGCAATATAAAAATCTATTCTTCGTAATTGTAAAAGGTTTCACATCTACCTCCCCACTAACCCTATAGTTGCACCACAACACTACTGCTGTCACTTCCAATTGGAAGACTTCTTTTATTTTTGAAGCAAACTTAAATTGACTATCTCCAGCCTTGCACAGCAGGCTCGTTTCCTTTTCTGGGAACTCCCTTCTGGGAGCTGGTGTATCAACAAGTATCAAGAAGGAAAATGCAGTGTTCAATGGAATATTTTATCTAGGCTTTGTTCATCTAGAAGTTGATTTTGATTTGAGGGGAAGTTTTCTTTCATTTCACTCTTTCTCATCAGTGTTTCTACTGAATCTAAATTTTCGGCTGACTTTCTGAAGACCATAATTGAGGAAGAAAATCATTTTATGCTAGAGAGCCATGATGTACCATTGTCTCTGGAATGCTCCTTCCTACTGGGTGACTGAAGTGAATTAAGCATAAAGTTAACTATAAAGCTCTTGTGTAGACTATGTGAACTGTTCTTCATGTCAGACAGAAAGGCAAATACATATGAACAAAAGCACATGTTAACTTTACAGATATTACTGAAACCAGATGTACTGTTTGTTAATGGCACTTGATAAGAGCCAAGAAAAGGAATTCGTTTGTGTATTTGGTATAAATATCTCAGAATAATTATTGAAAAAGTACTTGGATGTGACTTTCTGAAGACATGGGGATTTATAAAATATTTAAATAACTGGAAGAAACCAAGAAAGACAACTAGATAAATGCAAGCTCATCATCTCAATTCCGGGGGAGGGGGGGGGAACACTCTTAAGATTTTGTAAATCACTGAAAAGCAAGTCTTTTGGTGATTGCTACAATCAGTATAAAGCTCAGGATTCCTAAATTCTACTAGCCGTTCTACCAACATCTCACTTTACACATTTCTATTACAACCTGTATGCTGCAAGTTATTCAAGAGAACAGGACTCCTTCCCTCCTTCTCCCTTTTTTCTGAAAAAGCTCTCAACTGAAGGATTGTAAGAGTCAAAATTGCAAACATTATAAATAATATTTTTCTATTTCTTCTCACGGCAGTATGAATTTCAAACCATTCTGATTTAAAAACACACAGAATTAACAGGCCCAGCAGCAAATGACCCTGATACCATAGCTTTGTGGCCTTGGAACCAGGTATTTATTCTAGAATTTACTCATAGACTTCCCCCCCCCTCAAAAAATGCAGTTTTAATAAGCTAGCATAAATTAATCAATATAACTGCGGTTTAAAGCTTTGACTGAAAGACTTTGCATACTCTACATGCAAAAGAAAAAAAAACCACAAACTGTATATTAGGAAGGAGAAAGTCACTCTAAAAGACGGTTACAGAAAAAGAAGATAAGCTGCTCATCAGATTTCATGTAATAAAAAGATCATATCCTAAATCATAGAATCCTTAGAGTTGGAAGGGACCTTTCACGTTCTTCTAGTTCAACTCCACTGCAATGAACAGGGACAATCAAACTGGTAAAAGTAGATCTACGGTAGAAAAGAACTGTCCACATATTGACTTTCCTCAGTTCAGCTGGGAGAGAACTAGGAAGATAGAAGAATAACTCTTCCACTCAACAGTTCTCATTCCCGAAGAAAAAAATAAGTACTTTTTTGGTTCTCTTGATATATCATGTAACTGTAAGTTTTTGGTCATACCTTAATTTTTAATGAACATTTGAATCTCTTAGATTGTCTTCTGGAAGCACTAACAAGTATTAATTTCAAAGATCTTATGAGCCTTTTCCCAGAATTCCTGGGAAAAAAAACACGAATGTGATCACATCTACAATTATTGTGAAGGACACGAATTCAATTTCTGCAGTATGTAAATGTGCTAAAATGCAATGCAACACAGTATAACAGCATTAATCCAGATAGTTTTTTTGGGTGATGAGACCACTGTGACACAGTTCTGGCTTACTGCAATATATGAAATGGATTAGGGACCAGACAAGATCCCATCAAATTAATACTCTGAATTTTTTCTTTAAATCTAAATTTTTTTTCGATCTAAAATAAGCTGTTTTTAAGTGTCAGCGGGTTAAGATATAGTTCAGTTACAAGGATGAAAGAGGACAGCTTAATGACAGCCTGTCTCTTGACCTTAAAAGGAAACACCTCTGCCCAAAAATGATTTTCAGCACTTTAATCAATGTTACAGTTCAGATATCACTGACTTTTTATACCATATGCCCTGGTGCAACTACATGCTGTAAAAGACTAAGCACAATTGGAACATTAATTACAGTATCTACTGTTTAGCTTTTTTTTTTTTTTAATAAAATGCAAAAGGAGCTACAGTTTAGATTACAAAAGAGATAAATTAGTTAAATAATGTATTACAAACTTAAGTGATGTAGAAAGAAGAAGAAAAAGATAAGACAACTTAAAAAATCAGATAACATAGTGACTTGTCATAAAGCATAAGACTGTGATAGACCTGTGCCTGGGAGGAAGTCATGCTATTTATTAACTTAGAAAATAAAACATGAGACTTAGCTCCTCTTCTTAATCATAAGCAAATTAGCTTAATTTAGCACTTTACTGTGCTGTAAAGAAATATCTTCATAACAGACTTCACATAAAGTGTAACATTTTGTTACACTAGACACTTTTGACATTTCTTCATAAAGACATAAAATTGGAATCACTTCTGTAGACATTAGCAGAAATATGCAGAACATGTTACATTATTGCACAACATGTCCCCAAAAAGTTTTAAGTTCAGCAAAAAAATTATTGTTCCTCCCAGTTTTTCCCCATCTAGATGTGTATAAAGATTTCTGTTGACTTGTAGTTCAGCACAATTGAGAACAAATTCTCTTTATGAAGTCTGGGCTATATTTTCAGTATAATCTACATTTGTTGCAATTCACATGAAGACTACATGCATTTCAGTGTCATTTCATGTGGTGTAGTCCCTCAAACAAATGTTAAGAAGTTAAAAATGGCACTAGAGTAGAAAACTACAGCGAAGATAAAGCTTACAGAATCAATGCTTCTTTCATGCAGGTTTCAGAGTTTTCCATAACAGGGCATACATACTTCACACGTGGCTGGAACTAACAAATGTACGTCTCACTGTCTTTTGTTCGGAATAATCCTATTAACCAATTTCAGCCATTATCTGTAGAATATCCATGATCCAAATGACATTAAAAGGAAAGGACATTAAAACTAAGGACAACTTAGGAGTATAACCAATTTAACCTGCTGCCATTGGCAGTACATACATATCTGTGAAGTTTAAAAAAATACTTACAATTACTGTTCATTTTGAATATCATACTCTGAACTTCATTTACGTTTAAACGTTTCAGTACAATCTCCAATTCTGTTTTACCAGGAGCTCATCAGTGGCAGCAGTAAAATTTCTGATGCATTAATCAACCATTTGAGAACTCAATGAACCTACTTCAAACAAATGACTCCTGTTCATTTATGATAAAGTATGGTGAAGAAATAGTCAATAAAAAGGTGAAGACACAGAAGCAGCATACCTAACAAGGTAAACTACTTTCAAAACCTTCATGTAGTAATCCTCACGAACCTGCAACAGTTTGTTTTCCTAGGAAAATTTCTGAAATTCAGAGATTTCAACCTCCAATTAGCTATTTCCAGTACATGTATCATGGGTCACTTGGTTTGAACTGGCTGAAGATAAAAACTACAAAATACTATCACTACCAAAATATTGACTGGAGAAGAATTATTTTTAAAGGCTTGAAAAACAAGCAGTTAAGAAGTTAGCAGAATTTTCTGCATTCATTCAAGTAAAAATGCTGTAAGCCAGACTTACATCAATTACAGTTAAAGAAACTGAGAAGCAACTTGGAATTTTGTCTATAGCCAGGAAGCACAGACATGCATATGCTTTAGCTACAATTTTTCCATTAAATATCTTTAATTTTCAAGTGTTTTTGTAGGACAATGGCGGTCAAGTTTAATTGTATTCATAATTGATTCCAAATGTCCAAGTTCTTAATACAAGATTTTAGCTTCTGCATAACCAGATGTTCAAATGTAACCTGCAACACTTGTAAGCTATCCAAGAGCTGAGAATGCTTTCTGAGAAGTACGTTGTTGTTCTAATGGAAATATCTTCTCATGCAAGCCACTCTGCTGAAAATTCTGATACTTTTAACGCCCGTAAAAGAAATCAGCTCATTAATTCTTTTTAATTCTAGTAATTACATTTTATTTGTGATTGTAACAGTTAACTGAAGATGAACATTTTCCTTAGACTGTCTACCTTGACTTTCATAGGATTTATTTTAAATGCCGCTGCATTTCCTTATTAATTCTTTTCAATCAATATTTATATATGCTATTAGAGAGTTACTAAATCAGGCCAAAAACATGCTGCTAGAGAGTTTTCTGTTAATACTGCATGGGTCTCAACTCAGCTATTCATTGTTGAGATTCAACAAAGTTTTTGAGACACTTAAGCACACAGTGCACACATTTGTCTCGAGTAGCTGCCTTGCAAAGTGATGTGAGTGAAAAAAAATTGCACAGTTAACAAGGCATCTGACTGTGACTCCTTCGCTAGAGTAGACCACATCAGCCAGAGAAAGAATGTACTTATTTGAGCAACACATTGGCTGTGGGACTGGAAATTCAAAAGCTGCGAGAAAGTCTGCTTCAAGATTTGCTATCACTATCCCTCATAATATAGCATAAGTCTACACACACAAACTGAGCTGCAAAAGGTGCCATATAGTCACCTTTTTGCTGAAAGATGTACAAGAAAGAGAAGTCCCTCTGAGAAACAAGCAAACAAAAAAATCAACAACAACAAAGCAATAAAAACCCCTATCAACTTGATCCTTTCTTCCAAGCATTCTGTAAAAAAAATTGTTTTCTTAAAAAAAAAATTGCTAATAGTTCACTATATTTTTAAATGCCAAAGCTGAATGCATCTTCACCATAAAAGACAAGTCATTGACAGACATTGTAGTATGTTGGCAGAATCATTCAAATATTTGCCAGTAAGATATTTATAAGATATTGAATACTGCCAGTTTTCCTGTGTCCCAGAATGCACTGCAGTCATTCATGATGTGTTAGACTCAATGTCTGCACACTTACTAAAGCCAAAACCATCAAATTTTACTGCTGCAGTTCTTGAATGTTGCAGTTAAGTAGCCAATTTTTATTAATTTTTAATTTAGTGTTCAATTGCATTGAATAGCAAAATTGTAATTTCTTTTGTGATTTTATTTCAAAATTATTACTGACTTTTACGCTGGTCCTTCCAGTATTAGAAAGAAATAAAGTTTGTTCTGAGCAGAAAATGGAATCTGCTAGTTGCCCTGCAGCTAAGAAACAAATACATTCTTTGACACTGAAAAACTATGTTTTGTAATTTAGCCTGTTCATGGTCAGATATTTCAGAAATAACTAGTGAAGTGTCAATTTATTACATTTCAAATCTGTTTACTTCTATCAAATTTATTGCAGCTTTCATTGAAATAAGAATAAATGCTTTTCTTACACAGTTAAGTGCCTTTCATATCATATCTTTTAGTCCTGCAAAACTGTCTGAAATGTTAGATATTTAAAGTGGTGTGATGAAGTGAAGGATGATCTTCAAAACATATACAAACAGTAGGCCCAGTTTCAAATCAAACTGCCTAAAGTTAGATACTTAAACATCTATTTCAGAGTATTAGATTTGGAAGCACTTAGGAATTATCTAACTCAATATTTTTGTTTGCTGATACTAGTGCATAATTTCACACTAACTATAAATTCAGACACTTACGTGGCTTGAAACTAGGACAGCTACTGCCAAGAATCTTTGACAGTTAAAAACTTAGCTCACTTGCCCCAAAACAGTCTTTAATAATTTCTTCAGCTGAGGAAAGAATTTGTTCTGCTTTCCTTGTTCATTTTCTTATTCATCACTGGATAAGTCCTCCTAGGTTTCTCTTTCCCGGAGGTCTACCAGGTCACTTGGTCCCTGCCCTACATAGAATACACCCTGAACAACAAACACCATGTCAAAAATCAGGAAGCACTGCTATATGCACTGGAGAAACTGATAGAAGTCTTTGGGAAAGGAGAGAGAAGATCACATGCCAAAGAAAATGCTGTGGTAAAGTTGCACAGAACAAATCAGAAAGAAAAAATGAAAGAAATTGAAAATAATGGGTTCATAGTACTGTACAATTAGCATTTACATTAAGTGAGTTCTCACAGTTTGCATGTCACAAATGAGCAATGTGATTCAGAGATGCAGATGCAAACCCAGCAGTAGAGTTTCACTGACAATTCCAATGTTACGTATTTAAGACACTGGGGCCTAGAGGATGATGCCTGATTGTTGTATTAGGTGACAGCGAGGCTACGGGATGTCACGGGATAGTGGCCCCCTGGCTCGGTAATTGGACAATGCACCTTTAGGGGTGTAGACGAAGTAGAATACGAGTGTACTTAAATGGATGCCACATGTGATTAAACGCCATTTTTGCTGTTCATCATATTGGTGTGTTATGCAGTTCTTGGCCCTGATCAGGTAATTGATCAGTTTCGCAAGGGTTGATACAGCATGAACAGAACGTGCACGGCAACATATGGTGCCCCGAGTGAGAAATGCTGTGTCTTTTGCCCTTTGCGAGAATGCTATACTGCTATACTGCTATACTGAATGCTATGCTTATTTAGACAATGAAACACTTCACAACAGCTGCATTTGAAATTTTCACTCATCTTAACTATGAGCATATGAAAATACTAAAATCAGTGAAAACAGGGACCTGTATTGCCATATAAAAAATTGGATGTCAACTGTTTTAAACAATTCCATACGGCACTTATCCCGCTTCTTCCCCATTTTTCTAAGAAGAACAGAGCAAAATGGGATGGTCAGGGACTTTTATTGGCATTGTAGCTTGCTTTGTTGTTTCTGTAGGAAAAGCAGATTTAATCTGAGCTCATAAAATTCTTTAAATTCCATGACAGCTTCCCTGCTTCCTGTGTCCACTTAAGGTATGGGCTTTCCTGTAGGACTAGTGACCTACTGTAACAGGACAGAGAATGCCTTCTGCTGGAAACTGAGATATATAAGTACAGTTAACACACAGCAAAATGCAGCCCTGTCTGTTGAAGATTTTTACTTTAAACAATTTTTTTAACTAGGGAGACCCAAAGTAAGAAAGACCTCAGATTGGTCTTGCTGTCATTTGCACCGCCCGAAGCTGAAATTTTACTCTCTTAAAACCATCAAGTGATGTTACTGAAAAAATAATGTAAATAAGCACAGACTCAAACTCTGTATTTTCCAGCACCAAAAGCTTTCAAAGCCATTAGTTCTAATAACACTAAGCTTAAGTGGTCATTTAGCAGTCTTACTTCAAAGCAAGTGAAATTCAGGAGAGGTGATCTAACAGATTTAAAAATAACAAAATTCATCATGTAATGCCAAGAAAGGCTTTTGCACATAAATATTTTTTTTCTGATTTGGCAGTGTTGCTAATGGCCACATTTATCTGCCCAGTGCAGTGCCAGATATATTCTGATTCTTCTCTTCCCTAGTAACAGTATGAAGTACATGGTGGCTCTATAGCAAATTGAGCTCTATTAGTTCAGCTTTGCAATCCACAAATTCTAAATGCTGAAATGCTAAATAACAGAGTAAGCACGTATCATCACTGCAGGGCCTCACAAACAACTGGATATTTATCCTGCAAATTAACTGCATTTTAAGCACTCCTAAAGGGGTGAAAAAGCAAATCTTAGACATGTAAATCCATAAAACACGTTTTATCTTCTTGTGAAGATATGTAGGAGCTAATTAAACAGCATAATAAAAGGATTTTATCTAATGTATTTATGTTCAGTAAATGATCAGCAGATACCAGTTTCTTTTTATGTGGTTTTGCTTCCTGACCTGATAGTTTTTGGTAAGTGTTGCTTCAGAAATGGGAAGAATTTTTATTAATTGCGTGGTAAATTGCTTTAAGATACTTTATTCTAATTGTGCTATGACTGATCATTTTTACCAGAGCTAATATTCCACAAATACACTGAGTGAATGCGGGCAGAGGTTACTGCTCACAGGAGTAAAATGCATCTCACTCCTCCCTAAAACTAGATACATAATAGCTGGTAATTAAAATCCAAACAGTCCAAACTGCAGCTAAAAAAATCAAGTGAGTTAATTCAACCATTAGGATGGCTTGAAGACAAAGATCAAGAAAGATAATAAAATACCGACAATTTTCTCCACTGGTATTTATTCTGCTCACTGAAACTCAGACTCCGATGTGGGTAAAGTGAATGGAACTTCTGTACCAGCATCATTTTTGCTCTCTGTTCATCATTATTTCCGTCTGTTGGTATTCCACTGTTGTCCTTTTAAGAGTAAGGCATCAAGGAGCACTCAGTCAAACACCAATCTGAGGACAGCTGTATCTGAGTACAGTATCCGTGAACTGAGAAGCTCTGTCCCAGTTATTCTCTAGCTGTCATGACATCTGCTCTGCTTCGGGGCTACCTTTCTTCTTCTCAACACTCATATTCCCATAGAAAGAAGAATATTACACCAAACAAAGCTGGTACCAAAGATGCAATTTTGATTTTCCTACTGCTACTTAGAAGTATACTGAGATAGTTATGAGGGCTGCTCCAAAAGTAATGACTTCTATGTTATTATGTTGGTCCGCATCAGAGGTGGATGTTGGTGGTATGGCAGTAGAGGTTGAACCTTCCACACAATATTCCATTACACTTTGTTGCCATGTGACAGATGGCAGCAGAGAGGCAGTCTGACAAAATAGCATCTGACATGGATAGCAAAGGAGTGGAAATGAATTCCTCCATGTGAAAAAACTGCATCCATTGACATTTATTGATGCTTGGTGAACATTTGTGGAGACCAAACAGTGGATGTGAGCACAGTGAGGCAGTGGGTGGTGACAATGCAATGGTGACAGCAACAATGGGTCAACTCCACTGCTGCAGATTTTTACAAGGAGGGCATGAGGCTGGTGAAAATACATAGTTGATGTCTATGCTGAAAAATAGCACTTTGCAGCTGAGAATTTGCTGTATCAAAATAGCATAATTGTGCTCTTTGTCTCTGTTGCAGTTTCTATGGAGATAAAAAGATGGCATTACTTTTGAGGTGACCCACATATTTTAATTGCCTATACATTCAAACAGCAACACATACTGAATTATCTACAAAATCCTTACTCTGTTGCACTGAGGACAAATTTATCATCCATAAAGTAAACAAGTGAAGTAAGACAAAACAGGAAAAGTGGGATTAAGTAACCAAGGGAAGGTTGGAATAACTAGAGTGATTACAGGCACAAGAATGTGTAAGGAAATAACAAAGTACCTCTTCCATGCTGTTCATTTAGTCCCACTATTTACAAAGTTTAACTCACAGTGGATTTGCACTTGTGACTGCTGTGTGAGGAATCCTTGGGCATTCCAGCCACTGCTGTATCTTCCCAGCACCTCTCTGAGTGGTCCCAGTGCACTCCTGTTTGGCCTCCTACCCAGACATGCAAGAAACAGCACAGATCAAATCTGCCTCAGACCAAGCGCAATCTGAGTGTCATCTCCTTTCAGACAAGCTAAACAGAGCAAGTTCCTAACAATTCTGAGTCCCAGTGACTGGATTGGGAGGCTGCACGCTGGCTCTACATTAATATTTTTTTCTCCATTGTAAGATCTTTTTTTTCTGTTATTTATTTACACTTGTCTGTTAAATCATGTTAAAGATGCTAGACAAGATCAAACATAATACAGAAATGCATAGATGGATATATAAAGACAAAATGGATGCATGTATCTCATCTAAGGAATGCAAGCAAAGTTTTTATGAAATAACACTGATGTTATGGCTGGCATTTGAATTCATTAGGGAAGAAGACAAAGACATAAAAATCACATTGCATTTGTATTTGAGAGCTTAAATTGTAATTGTTGCTTAAATTCTTAAAATCATTAATGTCGCAGTTATTTCAACAGTGAAAATGTTACTTGATGGTTAACTTCATTGCGCAGAGAGCACTTTTTATCACTTATTTCTATAACAAACTTCTACTTCTAGACCAAATCTTTTCCATGCTAGGCCAGCATGTTCCTGAAAATTTGAAGAAGTCACTAAGTCAGGTCTTGCTGAAGGTAGCACAAGACATCTGCTTCTGCAAGAATACTTAGAATAACAAAATGTTTGGGTTTCAGAGAGAAAAAAATGCTCTTTCAATTGATCAAGACCAGAAAAAGCCATCAGGGAGGTATGTTAAAGACTGTTGTGTGGTTTTTTTACTGTTCAAAGATAGCAGGCCGAACTGAAGTTGCATCAAAAGCTTAGGCTAACAGGGAAATTATTTTAGGAACTAGAATGGAGAAATTGCTTAAGGCTACTTCTCAGTATGTCAAATATACTATTAACCCATTCTTTAGCTTTGAGAACAGTGAGACCTACGTGATATCTCTTCCCTCTCCTCACATCAACCACCTCTCCTCTTGAGCCATCTCACTTAAAGGGATTAACACTGCTTTCATTTGCATGCAGATGCACATGGAATTAGACACAAAGATTCTCTGATAAATAAGTAAACAAGACCTCCCTCCCTAGCAGGTGTAGGGGGGCCTACATTCTATGACACTACACACATCTGTACAGGCTCACCACCTCGTCCTGTAGCTTCAATATCCCTAACTGCTCAGTGTCTCAGGCTTCCACCTCAGGTGTTTTCATAACACAATGTAGGCGAAGACATGGAAGTGGCAACTGGCTCAAGTAGGTATTTTTTGTTTGGTGTCATGGGAAATCTGCTATGGAAGAACTCCATAGACTCAAGGAAGTTAATCAGCTGTACTATTCTGATTATGCTGAAATTGGAGGAAATCTGCTTTTTAACATATGGAAAAATAATAAGAGCAATTATGTTGTCACACTGAACTACCAGATTTAGTTTTACACATTTCATTTAATTTATTTTGGAAAATATTTTCCAGTATATTTTTATTTTATCATCATTAAAAGTATGTTGTTTCTGAATAATACCTTACAAGCTCACAGAACTAGATTCTTTACTTTCACCATTTAAATCCTTGCAGTCCCATCCTATTTAGCAATACAGGAAACAGCATTTATTTAGTCAGCTACAGAAAGCCTTCCTAAATTAAGGAAGCAATTGAATTGTTGGAAGTATTCACTAGCTATGCACTTTTTCATGGTATTCTTCAACATATAATAGTCATGGTCCCAATGAGATGGCAGAGCACATCCCATGTAGCTTTGTAGCCTCAATTACAGCCAAGGTTGCCACAGTATTAGGAGTATATTTGATGCTAATATCACAGAATCACACAGAATTGTAGGGGTTGTAAGGGACCTCTGGAGGTCATCTAGTCCAACCTCTCTGCTAAAGCAGGCTCGTTACAGAAGGTTGTACATGCTTTAGCAGGGAGGTTAGACTAGATGACCTCCAGAGGTCACAGTTAATCCTCTTCCAATGATACCACTTATCTGTCAGCATCATATTTTAAAGGACGCAGGCAGATTGCCGGCATCACTTGCCAAGCTATTGTTTTAGTTTGTCACGAGACAGAGCAGTACCTGGAAAGCATTCAGAAGTTACCATCAAAAAGCATATGTACAGAGCCTGCACATTTGAGAGAAATAACTTAAATACTTCAGCAAATAAATACAGATATTTGTTGTGGACTTTTTTTTTCTTTAATTGCTGAGATGTCTGAATCCAAGTGGGAGTTTAAGACATGTGTGTTCTCTTCAAAAATATTTTGTAAAAGCACTTGCTGCAAGTCTTACCAAGGTCAGACAGGAGGTGCCTGAAGAAAACAAATGAAATAAAAATAATTCTGTACCTTTTAAAAACCATATGAAGAGTCTAGATCACAGGCTGTCTTATTTCTCTTATCTTGGCTGCCTACTGATTCAAGTATTTCTACAATGAAAAAAAAAATCTGTATTTATTCAGGAGATGTCATAATATGTTAAGTTTTAAGAACCATCTGAATTAAGACAGAATTTTGCACAATAAAATCCTGACAGAACATCTACAGAAATCCAAATATTGATATTGATTACATATATCTAAGAGTTTCTGCCTTGCTCCTTTGAATCATTTTCTCAGAGGTTGAACTACAGTATACAAAGAATTTCTCATACTTAAAAAGACACAGAGATATTGACTGTGACTTCACGTCCTCATTTCCATTCTGCAAATGTGTATTGCTATAAAATAGTGAGGTAAAAATAAAGATACAGTCAAATGGCAGAGATGTCTACCAAGATACAAATAGGTTGAAAATGCACATCCCTATGCAAGTATTCTAGCTGTTTTTCTGCTACTAGAGTTGCCTGTTAATGGCATAAAGCCTCGATTCTCCCTCAGAATCTGATGCATTTGAGAACTATTGTTTTCTGCAGATGTGACCCATCTTTCTTGGAATGAAGCAGAAGGCTCCTTAAGTCTAATACAGCAGCATAACTGAGCTACGCAGCCTCTTTTGAATGAGACATCAAAATACAAAAAAAAAAAAAAAAAAAAAAAAAAAAAAAAGAATACAAATTAGAAGAAAAACATATGAAAGAGCAAGAAAGCATACATATACATATACACACAAACAAAACAGTAAGAAAAAAAGAGATAATAAAGACACTATCAGGATGCTGGTAACATACATGCACAGAGAGATGTCCCACACATCATGCACAAGCTCTGCCTAAACAAGAACACAAGAGACAACATTACTGCAGAAATAAACAAAGGGAAGTATACAACTTTCTGCCATTTTGAGTGATTCCTTTCTGATAACAGCCTACTGAATTAGTCATCTTTAAGTGCTGCTTGAAGCACTAAGGACAAAAAGGGACTGTATATGACTCAGTCTTACACATTGTACCTGCTTAATTACAAGCCTTGGAATCAAAGGAAATCATATCAAGCCTGTGGCTTGGTGCTTGAGCTCTCAACGAAGCACATAAGCTGCTCTTATGTGCACATGTATTACAATAAGATAAGCATTTTTCAAAGAATTACTTCATTTTAACCATACCCCCCAAGAGTTTTCTCATTGTGAGACATTCAAGATTATAGACATTTGTACAAAGATTCCTGTTTTGCCCTGTATGCCCTTCTTCCTGAACCAATTCAGTTCTACTTTGTCCAAGTGAGAAACAAATGCAGCAAAAATCTTCCACTGGATTAAAATAAATAGGAAAAAAAGAGTTTTATAAGAAGACAATTAAAATGTATCTTTTGTCCATTCCACTTTTTCAGAGTTCAAAAGTGGTCCCATGCAGCACAGGGAAAATACTGGATCACCTGCAAAGAGCCTGCAGATAGATTTTAGACCACATAATACTGCAGAAGGTAACTCATCTGAAATGTGGGGAGACCGAGGGGTTTAAAGTCCCCACTTGGCCTAATTTGGCACAGAAAACCAACCTGCCTCTGTAAGTGTGGGTAAGAATTCTACCAGCCACACTACAGAGCCATTTACAATTCTTCTCTATAACAGCGACCTTTTAGGTTTTTATAAAAATTTAAATACCTTCCTTGGAGATACTTAGGCTATAATAGTATGGAAGTAAAGTTACTTACTTAAAATGAGAGCTGGGTTAAAGCCAAGGCAAATAGGAATTCAAACATTATTTTTTTTTTTTACATCCCAGAAGTATTCCTTAACCGCTGTGATAGCCTCTACTTAGACAGCTTTCTTCCTATCTCTCTTTTTGTATGCCCAGAATGGAGGGAATGATAGACAAATGGAAAAACTGGCAGTCCCAAAGAAGAAGAAATAACTTTCACTCACTGGAATTTTCAACCTCCTGCTCCCACAATTACACCGAGGAGTCCTGGACCATGTCCATCATCATGCCTGTCCTGTTTGCCTACTCAGTTATCAGACTTCTATATAAAATAATAACACTTTTTTCACTAAGGCATGAATGTATTTAAGTAAACATTTTTACTTTTGTGAGTACAGTTCATAATGTGCAAAGTGCACTTCCCGTTTCTGTCCTGTCCTCTTCCATGAAATATATGCATTGAAGTATAGACAATGCAAGTAGCTGAAGTACACAACAGACATCACAGCACAACCAGGCTGATAAATTATAATTGACTTAGGAAAAAAAAGAAAAATTAAATTTTGTACTCCACATTTAGCCTCCACAATGAAGCCATAATGACCTCAGAGCTGTGTTATTACCATCATCTACTTGGTCCACTTTATGTGTTTAGATGTTAAGCAAAGTATGTAGAATGCATTTACTCAAGCCAAAACCAAAATGAATGCATTGGTCTCAGGTGCAGTATTGATCTACTCTGGTAGTCAGAAATAGAATATATATAAATATTGCATATTGAAAAAATGTACTCTGTCACTTTGCCAGACAAACATTTCATTAGTTGTAGTAAATTACTGATCTGACAGATTGCCGACAGAGCAACGTTTACAATATTTTAAGGTTCATCATGTTTCCTTGTTCTTTTGTGTTGTTTTGGCAGTGAGACATAATTCATGCTTTCCTATTTATCCTACTGTAATGGCAGTACAGTAAATTATATCAGAGGTTATTTCAGCCAATCAGAAACCCTGATTAGTTGTACTCTAATTAAGGAATAATGAATGGGGAAGTGACAAATTTCCTCTTCCTCATTTATTTTTGTAATTAAATTGCATACTGTGCATCAATCAAATAATCTACATTATTAGAATTTGCAAACTTTTTTTGGAACCCACGTGTTGCTTATTTGGCAGGAGCATTTATCAGGTTTTATGGCCAGCTGTCAAGAAATCATAAGGCACAGACATTAAGTTATCCATCTGATAAATGTCCTCAAGGAAAGATGAAAAATAATCAGCCATAACTGTTATAAAAAAGCCAGAACAGTATGTGGTGCTTCCACTAGTGTAGGAGTGGGTCAGACTTGGATGTTAAGATAATTATTTACATTGTCAGACAGTGACTCAAGACAATAGCTCTCCCAAGCCCTTAAACTTCTATAATTTAGTGTGTGGTGTCATTTGTCCTTCTGTAAGTCTTGATCTGGTGAAAAAGTGATAGAATAAATGGAGTGTTGAATAAAGCAGAGGTGGAAATCTCTACAGAGAAGGTGGATAAACACAACTTCTGATATTTATAAGTTCACATGCAACAGATATAAAGTACTTCGGGGTCCTAAGTGTTATGCAAGAGTTAAGAAACAGTAAATAAGACTGCTTACAGAAGTTAAAAATACAGGGATTTCCTTCTGAAATATTTCTATTTTTCAAAGGAAAAAAGGGCAAAAATAAAATCTAATTTTAGCCAAAATGCAATAATGCTTAGTTCAAATATTTCCTAGATGTCATGTGATAGGTGGAGTTCAAAGTTTACAGAATGGCCTAGTTCCCATGGGATTTCTCCCTGCTCTTATTTCCTGTACTGTTCCACGCTGTTGCACAAACTGTTTCTGTAATGGATAGTTCACAAGGCTGTTGAGGCCATGCAGCATTATGTGAAGGGAGGAAATCTAAATGGCATTTCTGCCTTTCAGAGGAAAGGTGCAAAAAAGACAAAAACTACAACTTCGACATCATACAACCCTTCTGACTTATATTCTTTCTATTTTAAGAAATTTCACAGATTCACAGATTTGTCTACGGAATATTTTGCTTAATCCATCTAAACATCTTTTTACATTTCTTCATGACAGAATGTTATCTTCAGCTGAAAATCAAATTGTCACAAGAAAAATATTTCCATTAGGAAGGTTTCAACCAGTGTTTCTACAGCTCATTCATAGGTTACTCATTCTCAGTAATTCACAACACTTCACCTTTCAGTTCTGTATCTACGAAAGTTGGACAATCACATCCATATGCTCAATATTATTAGCTAGTATTAAAACTTTTCTGGTTTTATAAATTCCTTTAAAAATATATTTCCCTTTTTAATAAGTATTTCATCATGTCCATACTTATTGCTTCAGTTGAGTTACAAATATAAAAGTAGGATAAAAAAATAACAATGATAAAAAATTCAAACATAGAAACAGCATGGATACACACGTCACCAGGACTAGCTTAGTGGATGTCTAGTGTCAAAAACGAGCTGACCCAAATAATATATAGTATGTAGAGCATTAGTGTCTGCATAACCACTAATAAATTTACGTAATAACTAATTTATTACATAAATAAATATATAAGTATGTTTAAGTAAACAATACAGTGATAGCAGCCATTAGAAAATCATTACTATTATTGAAATAAAGCCAGTTACATCTCTCTCATCCAATATCAATAGATTGGTACCATGGAACCATGTCACATTTGCCTTGGAATTACCAACAAATGAGGTAAAAATTAGCACTTTCCTTGTAATTTTTACTACTTGAAATGAAGCAGAAAAGAAAGGCCTACATTATAATTCAAAACTAAGCTCCCTGAAAGTTTGAAAAGTCTTTTCTTGATAGAGAAAATTCAAAATAAATTCCAGATAAAGTTGTGCATAGTCTTCTGTGTCAGGTGTTTTGTGCTACAATTGATTCTAATGAGCTTCTTAACACTCAAAAGAAGAGTCTGTTGGTACCTAGGTAAAACAGAGACAATACATATCTAAAATCTTTCAGAGATCCACACTTTTTGTTAATATAAAAATATTGCTGTGTTGCTTCCCATCTAGATTTAGAATCTATGTAAGGATTTACCTTAAATATTCAAGAAAGTGCAAATACTTAATTCCTACTTTGCAATTAAAATAAGATAGAAGGAAGTTACAGATCTAAGTACCTGTGAAGTTCATTATTTTTTTTACCATAAAAAAAAACCTACACATGAACAAGAATCCTACCTCTAACCTCTTGAAGATGATAAAAAGAATAAAGCATCTTTTCTAGGGTGGGATTCCAGTTGCTTATTTGAAAAATAACAGTAGAGACAACCATTTCTTGCAGTTTTGCAGATCAGTTTTATCACAGCACCGTTCTTAACAAAAAAAAAAGAAAAAAAAAAGAAAAAAAAAAGAAAAAAAGTG
>JACDJE010000236.1:1699450-1727324 GCA_016647715.1 Pavo muticus
TGGGGGGGGGGGAAGGAGTGGGGTTGGCTGGTAAAAATAAAACTTAGAAGTATTTAACAAGAATTTACAAGTACATTTCAAACCTTCCCTTGTTCTGTTCTGTCACGTTTAGTGTTTTGAACTGCTGTGACTAGGTGAGGACTCCTTCAGAGCAAACGACTGTGTGGCAGCACTGGAAAAAAACTGTCATGTTGGTACTTGCTTTGTATTTGCAACTACAAGACATAACCACTTTTCTCTTCTTCTCTGTGGTGCTACCAGCCCAAGTCTCTCCTGAGTGGTATCTACAGTCAGTATCAAAGTAGAGAGATGTTTTCTTACTGTTGGAAATTGCTCCATCTTCATCTCAAGCTGAGAGGGGAAAAAAAAGATCAAAAGACACTAGACTTGCTAATAATCTGTCACAGCAGGTCAGGGTCAGCTAACTTTCCTCACTAAAAAAGAAAAAAAGCAAGACGCAAAAGACAGAAACACAGATCTGATTTCTGCAAAGGTTCATCCCGTCTGCTTATCCAGATGGCCAACTGAATCACAGGAGGAAGGTGTCACAGTCACCGAGAAACCCAAATCTTTCCTGCTTTATCATACTACAGCCAAAACTAATAACTCAACAGCAGTCAACAGAACCCTAAAGGCTTTGTGTACTAGCATACTGAGCTTTCTTGTAATCACTGTGATACCTCCAGGAACAAGGGGTGGCATGAATCATTATTTGGATGTGATAACATGACCCATACAAACATTAGGGGATAATGGGCAAGCCTGCACTCTGCAAATCGAATCACACCATGATCCATCATTAACCTAAGTGAGCTATTGCTTTACTGAAGTAGCCCTGTAAATGAATAGGTCACAGTCTATTTAAAAGCTGAGAGATTTGTTAATGCTCCAAGGACTTGTGTTCTATTAGAGCACAGAGCCTGAGTATAGCTGAATTTAACTATGTTCTTAAAGGATAGGTAAGAAGAAAAGGGAAAACCTAAGACTTATACGAGAAAAAAATATTTTATTTAGCCATGCTTATGCACATACATAAAAAAGATATTTCTAGATATATCTCAATTTAGGTTTTGTCTTAAAGAAAGGTAAACACACAATCACTGATTTCAAAATACTTTATTCCTAACAAACTTCAATAGCACCAAGAGTTAAGACCTTGGGACTATGTGAAAATTAAAATATTTCCAGTAAATCTGAATCAACACTACAAATTAGCATTGCTCATTGAAAAGAGCTTCAGAATACAGTTTAGGAGACTTAGAATATTAAGACATTTAACTGCTTCTTCAGGAGCACTGAGTTTTACACAGACACGAGTCCAGACACTTCTTCACTGTTTAGTTTAGATAACAGGAGTGAGCTTCAGAACCAATTAAGACTATCTTTTCAAAGATTTCCCTCCTTTTTTTACTGCATCCTGGCAGTTCTGCTTAACTGTGGGTGCAACAGTGAATTATGGACACCATCCTCCAAGGCTGCTGAATTGAAAATGAAGAAGGAGTTTGCTTCTAAATTCCTCAAATTAAGTTTAAAATTTTAATTATATGTTTGAAATTTTTGTTTGTTTGTTTGTTTGTTTTTTGTCCTTTACAGAGCTATAAAGCTCAGAGCAATTGACTGCAAAAACAGGAGTAAATACATGAATCTATGAAGCAAATTGCTACATACCTGCATGGCAGTTCTGACTAACAATGGTAGTTATGAACTTAGCAGTTGAGAGGGAGACATTATCATGGGGAATTGTGTGGGTAATTGGGGAGGTGCAGATCTTGCGAAACAGGGAAGAAATAGGTAGTCCTAACACCTGAGACCTCTTATTTACTTTTAGGAAAGACAGAAAATTTTCTTCCATTTTATTTATTTTCACCGTGAAATGTTCAAAAACATCTATGACTTCCTCACTTAAGACTCTGCTGTTTTATAGCTGCTCAGAATATTCTAGGAGCATCTGCCTTGCCCTTCTTGAGAATTCCAGGGCCCCATCGCAGATTAATTTTGCTAACCTTTCTAGAGTACCAGAAAAAGCTACTAAATATTAGTATGTATCCTGTTTTGAAGACTTCTTTGTTGAGATATATTTCACCTGTGATATAGTCATTATACTAATTTCCTTCAAATTTCCTTTGAGACTTTCACCTGTTGGATTGAAATGCACAGTGGCATACTACTTTTAAGGCAGGAGGGGAGGGTCAACTTTTTTCACTGGTCACAAATTCAAGAAGGGCATTCAGATTCATGTTTAAACATTTCAGTTCATTCTACAGCCTTGGGAACAAATCCAGTGAAATACCATTCCTCTGCATAATAATGAAGTTCCCATGAACACACACATTTTACTCAATGTTAGACACTAAAGGAAGCTACCATAATCAGCTCCTTCTCTAAATTACAAGTCTGCATTACACTTGTATTTCTGGAAACTACCTGATGATGGAAAATGAATTACTATGAAATGTAAGTAGTATATCAGCTTTTACAGGCAGAATTTGTTTACCCTTACTTCCCTTAAGACTGCATACAGGCCATGGATGTCTTCCTGACTTCCATATGATCTGGTAATAGAATAAAAGTACACTTTCTCAGTGTAA
The DNA here is from genome assembly GCA_016647715.1 of Pavo muticus. NCBI lineage: Eukaryota > Metazoa > Chordata > Aves > Galliformes > Phasianidae > Pavo > Pavo muticus. The sequence continues at coordinate 1,702,039 of JACDJE010000236.1, forward strand.
GAGGGCAAACAAGATGTTAGAAAGGATCATATAGCAACCAATACAACCACCTGTAAGAAAACTTAGGAATTTATATGACAAAACAGCTGCAACTTATGCTTTCGCTACCTTCTCTCTCCGTCACAAATGACAATGTAACTTAATTATTTTGAGTTACACACCATAGTGATATTAGTTACATTAACCTGACAAGTTCATTTTCCTTTTCTGGAGTATCTGGATGTGTTCCCAGAACTCTACGCTAGCAAAGTTTTACATTATTTTTCCCCTCCTGATACTACTGATAGTCGTTTTTGTCTCTGTTCCTATCACTAAGAACAGATAATGTCATACTTCCTTAAAAAAAGATAAATAGCAATAATTCTACTGAGGTACATTTTCTGTAGACCTCACTATTGTTTGTATGCAATGATTTACATTTCCCAGAAATATAACTCTATATGAAATCAAGAAATGCCTCTGGTCAACTAAAAGCCAATTTTGCAACTGGTTAAGTATCTATTTTTCATGTGTTAACAGTGTTCAATTAGGTTTATAGGTAAGAACTAGGTTTTGGTACAGAAACACACAATCTGACATACTTTTGAAATTTCACACAGTAGAATGCATCTTCATTAAGTGATATGTGGGTGAAGATGTCTGCCTCTGAATACAGAGAGACAGCTGGCACACCTTCCAGAAACAGCTACTGCTATATATAGGTACTCTCCTACTTAATTTTTGCTGCTTACTCTAGTGGCTACTGTAAGTCTCATAAACAAGAGGGAGATATCTCTTTCCATGAACATGCAACTTAAATGAATTGAGTTATTTGCATCACACTGTGGCCTTCCTTTTCATGCGCTCAGACTTGCTTTCCCAATCACACTTGAGCACCCAGCTTTAAGTTTGAGATAGGATACCTATAATGCTTAGGAGAAAATAGAAAGGGAAGATCAAATCTTTGACCCAAAATGGAGCTTATAAATTAAGAAAGGGAAAAGACAGATGATAAGAAAGGGGTAGATTGGTATGAAAAAAATGACCCCACTTCTTATACTTTAGGTAAATCTTCATTGCATATACATGTTTCTGTTTATCTGTGCTTAATAAATTCCCCATTTTCATGTATCAGCCCAATCAAGTGCAGACGTCAGACAGAAAAAAATCATAGGAGAATCATACAAAGCTTGCCATCTGAAGAAAAAGGGTTAGATCCCAGCCATTCTGCTGACTGTTGGTCTGCTGCCAAGAAAATTCACCTCACAGGTTCATGGCTTCCCTTCACTGTCTTAATCGTAGTTCCTAAGTGAAGCTTTACCAATAAGATATGTAATGAGCAGGGCAACCACATGGTACCAACGTTCTGGCTGGCCAGTATTGGCTGTTTGCCAATCACAGAGCACTAATATATTTTTGACAGAAAGACTCCAAGCAAGGTTAAACCAGCTTTATTCCTCGTCTGTGCTCCCAAAGAGACAAGGATCAATCAAAACTGAAGCCATTATTCTAGAAGAATACATAATTAATGTTGGAATGCAACATGAAAGACACTGATGAATCAACTCTGTCACACCAGTTCATTGAGCTGTCTCTTCCTGAATCACTTGGCTTCGTTTTTCTGACAGATATCAGAACCACGGCTATTTCCATTAATGTCAGAAAAGTTGAAGTAAAGAGGTTTTACTCAATGTTGTTTAGGTTTGATTTCTCTTTTCTATCTAGAGGATTTAAAATCAAGAATGAATCTCAGTACTATCACCTCCCTTTCAACCATCATTATCTTTTCATATGCAATTGAATTCATCAGATCGTTAACATGTTCTCCATGAGATTCACTTTGTTATTTCAAAATGTTTTCCTTCTGCTCAAGTAATTTTCAAGGTGCTTTTCTAATTCCACACAAGTCCCATTGTATTTCATGCTGTTGTCAAAGTTTTCAATGGTGTATATAGGAAAAAAATATGTGAAAAAGAACTCATAAGGAGACCTCTTCTGTGGGTGACAGTGCTGCACAGCCTGCAATCTCTCTGTCTACAAAAAGAGGGCATGTTTGGAACAAATCTGAGTTCCCATAGTCAGTAAAGTCAAAGTGCAATAAGATCATTTGCTTGGAACCTCTGGTGAGGGCTCAAAACACAGCTCGCAATTAATTTTTCCTGTAGGTAGTAAGAATCTACATATTGAGATAAAGAAGAAATCCTAGTGGAGGCTGGAGATGAGTGGTATACCCCAGGAGTCCATCTCGGGACTGTTCATCTTCAACATCATTATCAGGGACATGGACAATGGGATTGGCTGCACTCTCAGAAACTTTGCTGATGACATCAAGCTGAGTGGTGCAGTTGACACAATAGAAGGAAGAGATGCCATCCAAAAGGGATCTAGATTGGCTTGAGAAGCAGACCTACGAGAATCTAAAGAAATTCAACAAGGCCAAGTACAAAGTGTTGCACTTCATTAAGGGCAATCCCAGATATGCATACAGACTGGGAGACCAACTCATGGAAAAGTGGAGGACTTAGTGGATGTAAAGCTTTACATGAGCCAGCAGAGTAGAGGGCCAACTGTATCCTGGACTGCATTAAAAGATGATGGCCAGCAGGGCAAGGAAAGTGATTGTCTCCCTCTACTCTGCACCATGAGGCCTCATCTGGAATGTTGCACCCAGGTCTTGTGTTGGGGCCCCAGCACAAGAAAGATGTGGAGTTGTTGGAGCAGGTTCAGAAGAGGGCCACAAAGATGATCAGAGGACTGGAGCATCTCTCCTAGGAAGAAAGGTTGAGAGAGTTGAGCTTGTTAAGCTTGGGGAAGGAAGGCTGCAAGAAGCCTTCTCAGTACTTGCATGGAGCTTATAAACAGGAGGGAAACTGACTTTTTACATAATCTGATAGTGAAAGGATGAGGAGGAATGTGGGGAGATTTATGTTAAATGTTAGGAGAAAATTCTTTACTCACAGGGTGGTGAGGCACTGGAACACGCTGCCCAGATAAGCTGGGGTATCCTATCTCTAGAGACATTCAAGGCCAGGTTGGATGGGGTCCTGAACAGCCTGATCTGGTGAGTGGCAGCCCTGCCCACAGTAGGGGGACTGGAACTAGATGATATTTAAGGTTCCTTCAAATCCAAGGAATTTGATCTACAATTCTTTGATTCTAAGATAACAATACAATGCAAAGCAATAAATAAATAAATAAAGCATAAAATTGCTACAAGGGTTCAGAAAATTACGTAACCATAACAAACTATGATATAAAGTTCACTTGTTCTGTCAAGAAAAGCAGTCTCTTATTGCTGTTTAGTAAAACAGTTGTTTCAGGGTCCCTCACAACACATTTCACTGGAGAAAAGAAAATAAATTAGTCAAGGTAAAAAATAAATAGCAATAAAATTAGTAAAGATTATCCAATAAAAAAATAAAAGTGCCCCAAACAGTCCGTTTTACTCCTGGTTTATTCAGAAACTATGCAGACTCCAGTAATGAGAAGTGATTAATACCTAGTAGTAGTTGTCATGCAAAACAAGTTCCTTCTTTAGCAGGAAGATTCTGAAAATAATACTGATATATATTGAAATAATCTCTTAATATTACGTAGACTTAAATGGCATCCTAAACTGAGAGACGTAATTATCTCTTGAATGGAGGCTTCTGAACAGCAGACTGTATGTAAGAGGGATGACTGAATCTGTACTACCTCATCCTAGTTTTTACCTTAAAGAATACCCTCTCCAATTTATATAGTTGAGTTTGGCATTATCAAGGTACAAAATAAAGTTCATGCACAAATATAAAACAATACATTAATTTAGTTACCGGGTATTCCTAGTGTGACAGGACCACTTATAGTTATCACCCAGCTACTAGCAGGCTAGTACAAGAGAGTATGCTAAGAACAATTAATATACCTAGCAGTATTAATATACAGCAGAACCTAGCCCTCCCTCCTCATAGAAGACTTTCAGGAAAGTGAAATCCAAAGCTGAAAAAGAGAAGGGTAACCTTTCATACAAGATGCTTTATCTCAGTCTATTCCATGAACAATTAGTTANAGGGTTTGAATGACAGTCTTTGCTTTGCTTGCAAAAAAATGCCTATAGCTCACATATCCTCTAGTGCTAGTCTGAAGAGTTTGAAAGACGGGCCTTTCAATTCAGAGTATAAATAAATTCTGAATGTTTCTCAGATGCAAAAAAGATGATCAAATTTCACTGAAATGTCTGTCATTGGAAATGGGAGATGGGAAAGAGGGCGTAAAAACTTGTATGTTGGTCTTTGCAGTTAGTGAGTTTGAACATCCTATCAAATTTCAGTAAGGAACAAAAACTCTTGAGTGAAGGCTGCATGACTTTAAGCTTCCAAACAGAAATGCAATATTGATCCTCAAAAATCATTACTCTGTTAATGTAGGGGGATGGAAAAGGAAGAAAACTCCTTCCATTAAAGCTTCAGGCAAATATCACAAGGGACTTCTGAGCCTTAAGTGGGCTGCAATTTTTAGCAAATTAAAATAAGTAAGACTTTCCAGAATTTTAATTTAGTAAACATTTCAAAGGCCATTTTTCACTATTTCACTGTGCGTATATACCAATACGCAGCTGGGAAATCTAATTTAGGTTTGAAATCTGTTTACAATTTTGAGATCACTGGCACTATTTCTGGGGATGTTTTTGCGTAATGCTTTTAGAGCAGAATAAAAATGTTATATAATGAGAACCAAATCTATTTAAGGTAATGAAATAGCTTTACTCGTTTACTGTATGTGCCCATCTTTCCCCCAGTTCCCTGCCTAGCAGGTCAACACAGCAACAGTATTTTAATCACAAAGAACTGTAGTTCTAATGTCTCATATAGGCAACAACTCTTTTTATTTGAGCTATTTAGGAAATACATAGCTTTTATACTGCATATGTATAAATATATATGTAGTTGTAGGTATGGGTGGATAAAAAAAGAAGTTGACTGGTTAAGAAAGCATATTTCCAAATACTTAATCACTACCTGACACTGTTGACTGTATTATATTTATCATGGTCTAGAAGCAGAGAAAGTGGAAAAAATGATGTTAACAGGTGCATTCCAGTCCTATTTTTCACCATCAGTTTCTTACCTTAGAAAAGTGTTCTTGAACCATATATAACTATTCTCTCTCCCTAGTGACAGAAACTGTTGGATTATCTTTAAATTCAGCTGCAACAAAACTAATTCACTGGAAGAACATTATTTCCTTACCCGTAAGGAGTTATTTCTCCTTTATCTAGGTTCCATGTGCATTTAGTAGGAAACAAAAAAGATCATTTTTTTCTATTTCTCCAAGTCTAATATCTTTGTATAAGAAAATGTAAACTATCCCTCTGCCCACTCATATTTTACTTGGAGTCTATATTAGCTAAAGTGTTTATGCTTAGGAAGTTTTTGTGCCAGTAATATGGCAGTTTTACCAGAAGCATTTAAGATTTGGCTTTGTGAGCAGCTAGATCAATNAGCACCCAGCTTTAAGTTTGAGATAGGATACCTATAATGCTTAGGAGAAAATAGAAAGGGAAGATCAAATCTTTGACCCAAAATGGAGCTTATAAATTAAGAAAGGGAAAAGACAGATGATAAGAAAGGGGTAGATTGGTATGAAAAAAATGACCCCACTTCTTATACTTTAGGTAAATCTTCATTGCATATACATGTTTCTGTTTATCTGTGCTTAATAAATTCCCCATTTTCATGTATCAGCCCAATCAAGTGCAGACGTCAGACAGAAAAAAATCATAGGAGAATCATACAAAGCTTGCCATCTGAAGAAAAAGGGTTAGATCCCAGCCATTCTGCTGACTGTTGGTCTGCTGCCAAGAAAATTCACCTCACAGGTTCATGGCTTCCCTTCACTGTCTTAATCGTAGTTCCTAAGTGAAGCTTTACCAATAAGATATGTAATGAGCAGGGCAACCACATGGTACCAACGTTCTGGCTGGCCAGTATTGGCTGTTTGCCAATCACAGAGCACTAATATATTTTTGACAGAAAGACTCCAAGCAAGGTTAAACCAGCTTTATTCCTCGTCTGTGCTCCCAAAGAGACAAGGATCAATCAAAACTGAAGCCATTATTCTAGAAGAATACATAATTAATGTTGGAATGCAACATGAAAGACACTGATGAATCAACTCTGTCACACCAGTTCATTGAGCTGTCTCTTCCTGAATCACTTGGCTTCGTTTTTCTGACAGATATCAGAACCACGGCTATTTCCATTAATGTCAGAAAAGTTGAAGTAAAGAGGTTTTACTCAATGTTGTTTAGGTTTGATTTCTCTTTTCTATCTAGAGGATTTAAAATCAAGAATGAATCTCAGTACTATCACCTCCCTTTCCACCATCATTATCTTTTCATATGCAATTGAATTCATCAGATCGTTAACATGTTCTCCATGAGATTCACTTTGTTATTTCAAAATGTTTTCCTTCTGCTCAAGTAATTTTCAAGGTGCTTTTCTAATTCCACACAAGTCCCATTGTATTTCATGCTGTTGTCAAAGTTTTCAATGGTGTATATAGGAAAAAAATATGTGAAAAAGAACTCATAAGGAGACCTCTTCTGTGGGTGACAGTGCTGCACAGCCTGCAATCTCTCTGTCTACAAAAAGAGGGCATGTTTGGAACAAATCTGAGTTCCCATAGTCAGTAAAGTCAAAGTGCAATAAGATCATTTGCTTGGAACCTCTGGTGAGGGCTCAAAACACAGCTCGCAATTAATTTTTCCTGTAGGTAGTAAGAATCTACATATTGAGATAAAGAAGAAATCCTAGTGGAGGCTGGAGATGAGTGGTATCCCCCAGGAGTCCATCTCGGGACTGTTCATCTTCAACATCATTATCAGGGACATGGACAATGGGATTGGCTGCACTCTCAGAAACTTTGCTGATGACATCAAGCTGAGTGGTGCAGTTGACACAATAGAAGGAAGAGATGCCATCCAAAAGGGATCTAGATTGGCTTGAGAAGCAGACCTACGAGAATCTAAAGAAATTCAACAAGGCCAAGTACAAAGTGTTGCACTTCATTAAGGGCAATCCCAGATATGCATACAGACTGGGAGACCAACTCATGGAAAAGTGGAGGACTTAGTGGATGTAAAGCTTTACATGAGCCAGCAGAGTAGAGGGCCAACTGTATCCTGGACTGCATTAAAAGATGATGGCCAGCAGGGCAAGGAAAGTGATTGTCTCCCTCTACTCTGCACCATGAGGCCTCATCTGGAATGTTGCACCCAGGTCTTGTGTTGGGGCCCCAGCACAAGAAAGATGTGGAGTTGTTGGAGCAGGTTCAGAAGAGGGCCACAAAGATGATCAGAGGACTGGAGCATCTCTCCTAGGAAGAAAGGTTGAGAGAGTTGAGCTTGTTAAGCTTGGGGAAGGAAGGCTGCAAGAAGCCTTCTCAGTACTTGCATGGAGCTTATAAACAGGAGGGAAACTGACTTTTTACATAATCTGATAGTGAAAGGATGAGGAGGAATGTGGGGAGATTTATGTTAAATGTTAGGAGAAAATTCTTTACTCACAGGGTGGTGAGGCACTGGAACACGCTGCCCAGATAAGCTGGGGTATCCTATCTCTAGAGACATTCAAGGCCAGGTTGGATGGGGTCCTGAACAGCCTGATCTGGTGAGTGGCAGCCCTGCCCACAGTAGGGGGACTGGAACTAGATGATATTTAAGGTTCCTTCAAATCCAAGGAATTTGATCTACAATTCTTTGATTCTAAGATAACAATACAATGCAAAGCAATAAATAAATAAATAAAGCATAAAATTGCTACAAGGGTTCAGAAAATTACGTAACCATAACAAACTATGATATAAAGTTCACTTGTTCTGTCAAGAAAAGCAGTCTCTTATTGCTGTTTAGTAAAACAGTTGTTTCAGGGTCCCTCACAACACATTTCACTGGAGAAAAGAAAATAAATTAGTCAAGGTAAAAAATAAATAGCAATAAAATTAGTAAAGATTATCCAATAAAAAAATAAAAGTGCCCCAAACAGTCCGTTTTACTCCTGGTTTATTCAGAAACTATGCAGACTCCAGTAATGAGAAGTGATTAATACCTAGTAGTAGTTGTCATGCAAAACAAGTTCCTTCTTTAGCAGGAAGATTCTGAAAATAATACTGATATATATTGAAATAATCTCTTAATATTACGTAGACTTAAATGGCATCCTAAACTGAGAGACGTAATTATCTCTTGAATGGAGGCTTCTGAACAGCAGACTGTATGTAAGAGGGATGACTGAATCTGTACTACCTCATCCTAGTTTTTACCTTAAAGAATACCCTCTCCAATTTATATAGTTGAGTTTGGCATTATCAAGGTACAAAATAAAGTTCATGCACAAATATAAAACAATACATTAATTTAGTTACCGGGTATTCCTAGTGTGACAGGACCACTTATAGTTATCACCCAGCTACTAGCAGGCTAGTACAAGAGAGTATGCTAAGAACAATTAATATACCTAGCAGTATTAATATACAGCAGAACCTAGCCCTCCCTCCTCATAGAAGACTTTCAGGAAAGTGAAATCCAAAGCTGAAAAAGAGAAGGGTAACCTTTCATACAAGATGCTTTATCTCAGTCTATTCCATGAACAATTAGTTAACTAAACATTAAAAAAAAAAAAAAAAGAAGGTAAAACTCTCATTATACTTTTCTTAACACAGTTATAGCACCTAATACTTCAGCCAACATCCATTTTTAGCAGCATTTGTCTATTCAGTACCTGTTGCCACCATGCACCATAACTCATTGCTTTGGGATACATCAAACTCATTAAGTGCTGTATAAACTCAAATTCTCTTCTCCTTTAAAGACATCACATAAAAATGTCTCAGTTTAAAGGGTATGTACAAACACACACAAACGTGTGTATACATAGAAATTCTTTAAGTGGAGACATTTTTATGAGTCATTTTGAAAGCAGAATAGTATTTGGCTTCTTATAACAAATTTTACATTCCAGATCTCTCAAAGTGCTTTGCAAATGAATAGCCTGGAAGCCAACCAATATAGTCATGTTGTAGGTAAATGCACATCATTTGAAGTGGAGCAGATAAATGTTAAGGAATTACAGTTTCTTGTCTTAACATACAAAGAAAAAAAGTAATGGGTAAATCAGGAAAAAATCAAGATAGTATGGAATCAGTACCCATTTTTCATGTTCTGTGTTTCTCACCTGCCTCTATTAACATTCTCTAATGTATAGTTTCAAACATACCAGCTGTCAGAAATGAGTGCCAATGTGGAAATGAAATTAAAATGTGTCCAAGTTTTTCAGTAGAATATTGACAAAATATCAATATATTTTATTGTCTAAAATGATGTAACTTAGATCTTATATAAATGATTTTCTTTCTGTATTTACACTATAATTTAACTGATCTAGGTTTTTACAAGAGGATGGCACCTCTGCAGGAGTTATTCAACATTATATTATTTTTGCTTTTTTATTAATAGCTCATAGATCAGTATGTACAAATACATGCACACACACACCATTGTTTGTCAATATTATGAAAAACATTTGGAAAGAAGTATCGTGTTCCCCCAAAAAAGAAACAGCATTGGTTAATAGAAATAAATACAAATGACAATTTTCTCAGAACCTCATGACTGAATTGGACAACTGTGATAACCTAATCAAAATGCAATTTGTCATTACAAAACTATTTCACACTCTATTCACATCTTTACATTAATTATTTGGCATGGTATTAAAGTGCAAGGCAGAACTTTTATCAAACTTTGACTACTGTTGTATAAACAATTGATGTACATTGCTGGAATCAGAACTAGAATGCCTGACAATTACATAACATCTAGAAACTAAGAATACAGATGTGAAGATTGTAAGCATTATGATAAGCATAAACAATATATTCACGAGCAATACCCATATTTCCTTGGGAGACACTGTCATCTTCAGAATGATATCAGAAATATGTGCAGAAAATGTCTTTACAGATATAGTTGATATTTATGATCAGTTATGCCTAGCAAGAGAAAAACTTGTTCCAAATGTTTTCATATTTTAAGAGTCAATGAATACATTGGAAACTATGAACACTGGATCAATTTTCTACTATGGCACACGTATGGCTCACTTTCTACAGATGAGATGGCTGTACATACTTCTATGGCCATATATATAGCAGACATGAGTATGTACATCCATCTCTTTTGCTTATATACACTGACTTTATCTTCTATTTTTTGCTATAACATCTTCATTATATGTATGTGCATGTCTGAATAGCTTTGAAAGGTTAATGTCAGATCTTATACTACATATGGACTACCTGGGCTCTGGATGATTACAGAATCAGAGAATGTCCCAAGTAGGAAAGGATCCACAAAGATCAGAGTCCAACTCCTAGCTCCACACATGATCAAATAAAAAAAAAAAAAAAGAAATGATAACAGAATCATAGGGTGTACCGAGTGGGAAGGGACCAAAAAAGATATAAGAACATTTGAAAAAAAAATTGATACTGTCTTGCACAGTTCTGTGCAACCTACATAATTCACTCATTCTGTTATAACTACTTACTTAAACACCTTTTCTTAACTTTTTATAAAGCATTTATAACTATACCTTTAAGACAGTGTGACAGAAGTATCTAGATAAAAAAAAACGAAGACAGATACATTATGTGTCAACATTTTCCAAAATATTATGCAGGAAAATATGTAAAATAATCTGAATACTGGAAAAGTTGTCAGCCTAAAAATTACTTATGAAAAAGCAATTTAGGAATTTGCTATCCTATAAAATTTTAAAATCAACTCTAGCAGTACCATTGAGCTAATGGGTTATTTAAGGTTGAAAGAAAGCAAAATAAGCATTTACTTTCCTTCTGAGCACTCATTACTAGTCATCTTTTTCTTCAGAAGAACAAAAGCCCAACTGATGGATACAAAATGAGAAACTGCATATAGCAAGACAACCATAACATTTGTATTTGCCTTTTTTGTTGTCTATTCTATATTGTACGCCACCACAATTGAAGTAGAATTTCTTTATATATGTGTGTGTACATCTATATATAATAGATAAATAAATAATCGTGTATTTGCAGGGAATGCTGTCTACATATTGCAAATAGACATGAAATAGTGTAAGACCATATTATCTCTGTTTGGTGTACCATTCAACAAATACCATACACTTCACATTCAGAACAGCTGGGGGCAGGGGGAGAACAAAGTAATTCAAATTAAATAAACTCGGTGAAAAACATTGTATATAAAGTAGCCGTGGAAAAACAACAACAACAACAACAAAAACAAACAAATAACTTTTTTAAGAATTCTTTTCAAAATAATGCATTTTGTTTCTTGTTTCCCAGAAAGAGAATCTGCTTTCTCTGTGCTGCCTCTAACAGAGACCAGATCTCAGCAAGAGCAACACCAAGTAACTAGTTTGATCAGCTGAGATTGAAGCCTTTATTCTGTGTGCTGATATGTTCTGAAGCACTCAGAATAGTTCAGCAATTAATTGCTTATGACTTCTGCAACGTAACCTCCTGGCTTTCACATCTGGGGAAGTATTTTGTAAGAAGCCTTGAAAACTCTCAACAACACACAGTGATCAATGAAAGGTCTAATGAGATGTTCAGAGGGCTGAAATAAAGACCTCCTGACCAGACAGTGAATTTTCTTAAGTCCTGATTTCATGGAAACATTTCAGTCCCAATCTACTTTCTACCTGAAATGCAACCATATACACAGCCAAAGGTATGCTGTCATAAGACCTACTTAGCATTCCTGTATTGCTAGGTTTTTGTTTGTTTGTTTGTTATTTGTGATCTCTCTTTGAACTTGAAAATAAGAAAAAAATCACCAACAATCCCAACTGTTCATTGATGTCATCCAGCAATAAAATAGTCTGCTTTCCTATTTAGTTCTGTATGGATAATTGCAGATACAGAAACAAAAGCTGTTAACCATACCTCAGTACATGCAGAAATTAGCACAAAGCCCATCACCACCAGAGTATGCTCTGGGAGGAATGTTTAAAATACAAGAAACATGCAGCCTTCCTCATCTATACTAAACATTTGGAGCTGAGATATCAAAGCCACAGCCACTCACATTTGAAGAGTATGTGAAATATTTATCAAGATAAGTACCTTCACAGATGTATGTTATAGACATTTGCAGCATGATTGATAATTCAGGTCTAAAATCACCATTAAAATGTTTGTATAAGGATTATGTATGTTCTACTGCTTGTCACATGATTAATTTGTAGAAGACGAACTTGAAATGTTACAATAATACGGCATGGCTTGCTCCTGAACATCTTAGATGTCAAGACTACATTTCATTTCTCACCATTACATTATTTCTGCAGTGCCTTTTTTTTTTTTTTCCTTTTTTTTTTTTTTTTCTTTTTTTTTTTTTTCTTTTTAAAGGGAGGAGGCTGCTCAGGTGTTTTCAAAGTCACATCAAGTCAAATTCCCATTTCTTACCTTCTGGCTTTTAATTGTACCTTATCATTTCAAAGGTCAGTGCTGCAGAAATCCACCCTCTCGCATTCCCTCCATCCTCCACACACACAAAAAGGACTGAGTGTTTAAAAAGATTTTAACACACAAATACGGTCACTTTAAGTTTCACACCGTCACTTACTTATTTTTCCTTCCAACCGCACTAAGCCCCCAGTTTGGCACGGTGCATTCTCAGCACTGTCCACCGCAAACTGCACTCGTGGCCGGGCACCTCGGAGCCAAGGACCCCAGCAGAGCGCAGGACCAGGGACAGCTCCCTCCACCCCAGCCCCCTGCTTCCTTCCCTCCCTCGGGCACCGCCGGACCTCCCACTTCGCTGAGAACTCGCTGAAGTTTGCGGTGCGGAGCAGGGAGGCCGCCCACCCGCCCCGCAGCTCACCGCAGAGCCAGCCGCTTGCGGGGCGATCTAGGGTCCGCGCTCCGCAGCCCGTTCCTCCGCGCACCCGGCCGGGCGCAGCACGCAGCCCTACCTGCTGCACAGAGCCGCAGCAGCACCCGCACCGCGACAGTCCTCCGGATCGCTGTGGCAACAAACTGCTCGTCCTCGGGTCCCCCCTCATTCACAAAGGATCCCACGGGCAGGCGAGGCAGGTAGAAAGCACGCTGTTACCGGCAGAGGCTGGGTCCCTTCTCAGAAATGAGCGAATCCCTCGCTGTGGTTCTCTACACATTTACCCTTCAGATCGATACCGCTCCAGCAGCAGCTCGAGCTCAGCTGCAGCTGATAGAGAGCAGCCAATTGCTACCGAGGCTTCCCTCCCTGCAGCCCCCTCCCACAGAAACACACGGACTGCATTGGAAATTGTACGAGTTAGGAAAAGTAGTTTTAACCCCTTACTCGGAAGCCACTCTGCACTTCTGGAGCTCCACAGAAGCTTTCAGTTTCTTTTTGCATTAAGAAAAGCTCAGACAGATCACAATATCCCCTCTCTGGACTCCAGAAAACTGGGTTATGTTCAATGAGAAAACCAAAAGACCTTTAACTGCCATCAACTCACTGAGAAGATGATACATTTGCCACCTACTAGATATAAAATATGAAAAAATAAAAAAAGATAATCCCAGGAAAGTACATTAAAATCTATCATCCAGAAATCATCATTCCCCCTCCTGCAGCCTTATTGTCTTTCTGACCATGAAGCGTGCCTGAACTGCAACCAAACAAGAAAAATATAACTTAAATTGTGGCATTTACAGTCAAAAGAAGGCATACAGAAGATATTTTTATTTTTACTGGAATTTATTTTATGGCTTTTTTTTTTTTTTCATCAAGGATGTTGAGTGCTTTACACTTTAAGAAATATCTACTTTCACACCGTGAGTGCAAATACACCACTTTCTCATTTGTTTCTTGGCATTTATTTGTAGGCAAGAACTGCTGTCAAATAGGTAAAATCTAAGAGTTTGTATTTTGAACTTAAGAGGAAAAAAAAAAAAGCTCCATGAATTCTTGTAAAACAAAATGTTAAAAAAGGACTTTATATTCTGAGGAAAGTAGAAGATAGAATGTACTAGCACAGAAATATATCAGAGACATAACCTTTAAGTGTGCCCCCTCAACATGAACAATGCAATCTTCATAACATTTCAGTATCTTGAGCTTTGTACTTGCAAATGAGACAACCTCGTCTAGTAAAAACACACGTAGGTTTCCTCTACTTAGCTGATAAGAGTGCAGTGCTATATATAACATAATACTCCATTGACAGAGACAGCCAAATGAATTACAGACACATGCACGGATTTTCAAGTGGCAGGCAGCAGCTTCATTAATTTTAGGTAAAGAGGAAAAACAAGTGCACAGTGAAACACAAGTGGCTACCACACAGCAGATGAGGCCTTCTTCCCAGTTCACTTATCTCTCCATGGCCAAAGCAGAAAACAGTGCCTCCTTCAGCATCACAAAGTCACAGTGCAGAGAGGTTTGGCTTCAGACTCATGGACCACTTGCAGCCTATTAAGGTGATTCATAGGATCTGCAGCCTCAGTCTCAGCAGACCCCTTTCCCAAAAGAAATATAGGGAAAAGAGTAAGGATGTACCGAGCTACTCTGGCAGCTTTAGATTCTGTGTTCCTCAAGAAATCGCTTCCTGATCGTAACACCATAGACTCCAAACTACAAGGAGTCCAAGCTTCATCATTTGAGAAGCTAGGAAAAGTTTTATTGCTTGTTTCCATGTGTTTTGTGGGTCAGAGAGCATGTTGCACGAAGCTGTACGTATGCAGGATATGTGCAGCAAGATGTAATACTTATGCAGGATATCTGAGGCATACCAACGTAAGTCCAGAAACACAAGATCCACTGCCAATTGACACTATGTATGGACGATAAGACTGGCTGGATTACAGAAGAGAACTTGCGCTGTTGTCCAGCTGTAGGATGAAGGTATGCTTTCCACTGTGCCACAAAATCAAAAGGCCATAAATGTTAGGCTAAGCTCAAAGTTTCTTTATCTTAGCCCATCCTAGACATTACATCACAATCAGAATCAAAGTAAATGTAGCTCTGATACTTGCTGAATTACGTTTAGCAAGAACTAAATTTCCAGGACAACATGAGAAGAAGGCATCTCTTCTCCTAAAGCCAACAGCTTGGGAGTGACTACATGGCTAACAGAGTCTGACAAAAGCAAACCCTTCTCCTCTCACCAAGGCCACAAAGAAGAAAGGCTCCAAAACCATGGGTAGGGAAATGATTTTCTACATAGCTGGTCAGCACTTCCAGTGCTGTCCCACCACTCTTTTTTCTCATTACACAATCACATACTAAAACACAGAAGACAACATGTGCTCTAAACTAGCATGTGAGCTACTCAACCAAGTCCAGCTTCCACAAAGGACTGAGTTAGTAGGTCATACATGAAAATGCTGGTGGTTGACCAGAAAAAAAATATATAACATAGACTCTAAGAACTGCTTAGACAGATAGTCTCACACTGTTCTTCTCAAAGCTAACAGAGTCATCTTTGGAGTGAAGAAAACTGTGAGTGTCCTGACAGATTCAAATAACTCCAAGGAACTCAGCAAATCAAACAATTTATTTTCCTGTCCATCATGTGAATAAGCCCCGAAAGTGTCCACAATTCACTGCGGGATACAAGTGTAGTGACTGAGGAAGTTTTTGACACAGTACAATTAAAACTAAGAGATCATCAGAACTTATTTTCATTGAAGTCATTGCCATTAATTGGTGGCAAGGAAAACTTTGCTGTAGCATTTCACAGAATCAGAGATTCACAGAATTGCAGTGGTTGGAAGGGACCTCAAGAGATCACAGAGTACAACCACCCCTGCTAAAGCAGGTACCCTGCAGTGGGTTGCACAGGTAGGCATCCAGACATTTCTTGAATATCTCCATAGGAGACTCCACAACCTCTCTGGGCAACCTGTTCTAGTGCTCTGCTTACGTTCAAGATTTAGGCCATTACTCCTTGTCCTACTACTACACAACACCAAGAAGAGCCTGGCCACATCCATTTGCCTCTCATCTCCCTTTAGATATTTATAAACATTAAACAGAGTCCCCTTTAGTCTTCATTTCCCCAGGCAGAACAGATCCAGGTTACTCAGCCTTTCCTCATATGGGATATGCTCCAGGCCCTTTATCATCTTTGTGGTGCTCCACTGGACTCCTTCTAGGAGATTCCTGTCTTTTCTGAACTGGGGAGCCCAGAACTGGACACACTGTTCTAAATGTGGCCTCACTAAGGCAGAGTAGAAGGGGAGGATCACCTCCCTTGACCTGCTGGCCCCATTCCTTTTAATACACCCCAGATCCCGTTGCCCTTATTGGCCACAAGAGCATACTGCTGGATCACAGACAATCTCTTGTCCACCAGGACACCCACATTTTTCTCCACAGAGTTCCTCTCCAGCAAGTCATCCCCTAACATGTATTGATGCACGTGGTTACTCCTCCCCATATGCAAGACTCTACACTTGCTCTTGTTAAACCTCATCAGGTTCCTCCCTGCCCAACTCTCAAGTCTGTCCAGGTCTTGGTGAATGGTAGCACAGCCTTTTGATGTGTCAGCCACTCCTCCCAGCTTTGTGTCATCAGCAAATTTGCTGAGGATGGACTCCATCCCTTCATCCAGATCACTGACAAAGACGCTGAACAAGGACCCAGCACTGACTCCTGGGGAACACCACTAGTTATGGGCCTCCAACCAGACTCTGTGCCACTGACAACAACCTTGAGCTCTGCCAGTCACATGGTTCTCAATCCACCTCACTGTCCACTCATCTATCTCACACTTTCTAAGTTTCATAACAGAGATATTGTGGGTGATACTGTCAAACATCTTGCTGGAATAGAGATACACAACATCCACTGCTCTCCCCCCATCTACTCAGATAGTGATGACATCATGGAAAACTACCAGGCTGGTCAAGCATGATTTCCCCTTGGTGAATCCATGTTGACCACACCTGATAACCTTCTTCTCTTCCATTTCCTTTTATGATAACATAGAGGTGGCTTTAAAAATTCTTAAGTTCTAGATATTCCCTTAAAATGAAAAGTACCTACAATGAAGCTCATACGATCTGCAAAATGAAAGCACCTAAAAGCTTACTTTACATGATTATTTATTTTTGTAGCTTTACAATTTTGAAGTTTGACAACTGAAACACTGAAATAAATAAAAAAAATAAAAAAATAAAAAAGTAGACTAACATCATTTACACAGAAACAAACCGTTGCAAAGCCAGAAAGTTAACTTAGCAATTTTAGTCTCCAATTTTGCTCTATTTATCTGTCATAAAGAAGTGAAAAATACCTGAAGCACCAACAGCTCATTTATTGGCCTCACTGTAGAGTGGAGAGAGGGTTGCCTACATATGAGAGAATTCCTATTAAATTTGAAAATGGTCAACAATATGGTAAGATTAAGAACACACTTAAAGGAGCTTAGCTAATTCCTCCTTTTTGAAAAGGTCCTTGCTAGCCAGTAGAAGTAAACATGAATTAATACTCCCTCTTTCTTGTTAATTATATTCAACTAGATAACTCAAGCCTTCACCTTTCTTTGACTAGATGTTCAGCATTACATTGAGATCCTCTGAAGACTTATACTAAGATGATGCAGGCTAGACATAACTCTGAAATTCTGAAAGAAAACTTTCTCATTCATGCAAAGATAAAATCTGAAACTTCTAGCCTTGCAGCTCAACAGAAGCACATGTATGCAAATAACTGAATTTATTTATGTAGATCCTTATTAACCTGATTGTAGGTGTTACAGACATAGGTACAGCCATCTGTATGGAGAATTACCTCATCTACAGTATCAAACTAGAATTAAAACGCCAAGTGCTGCATACCAGAAGTAAAAAATATCTGAAATTTCACTAGAGTGTCTTATAATTCATTTAACATACTTAGGTTGCTCTGAAAGCAATGTCTCCTATAATGTAGAGCACAGTAACAGTATTTGATAGAGCAAATTCCCCACTACAAAACAGTATTTTTGAACACAGTCACCACTATTAGCTATGTATTTTCACCAGCAGTGAACAAGAGCCTGCATGCCCAGCTCGTAAAAATCTGCACCAGTGGAGATGTCCCAGTGTTTCACAATGCTTCATCACCCACCATCTCACTAGGCCCACATTCACTGCTTGGTCTCCATAAACATTCAGCAAGTGTTAATGGATGTCACTGGGTGCAACAGTTTCCTCATGCTCCATATGTACTTCCATGTCAGAAAAGTCATTTTGTCAGATTGCTCCTCTGCAGCCATCTGTTGCATGACAACAAAATGTAAGGGAATATTGGTGGGAAGGTTCAACCTCTACTGCCATACCATCATCCGTCTCTGACGTTGTGGGCCAACATAACAAAACAAAGAGAGGAGCAGTTGCTATATATGCTTGCATATATAAAACCAGGTAAGCAGTCTTTGCTTGCAAGTTTCCTTTGGATAAATCTGTGCCATACAAGATTCAAAGAAAAAGCTTATTTTTGTTGGTATACTTATCAGCAACCCATCATGACTTTTCTAATTTCTGAAACTTCTGCATTTAGACCTACTTATACTTAAACCAGTACATAACATTAATAAAGTACTAGTAGTGTATCTTTTAAGTGGTGCACTGCAATGTTTGACAGTTCTCCACATAACCAAAGTACTTCTCCTTTTACTGGAGTAGTTACTAACTACTGTTACTGTGACTCCTACAGAAACCAACTACAGATACAGCATTACCACCATTAGAGTCGAAGTCCCACCCTAAGGTCATACACAAAGTCAGCAACAGATGTGCCACTCCCATCTGACCTCTAACTCATCCCTAGATTCCTCCAAGGATGGAGAGTTCAGTTTCTCAACTAGCTCTCCCCACATCTCAGCTATGTTTTCCAGATATCTAACTTAAACCTGTTTTGTTGAAATTCAAGCCCTCTGCTTTTTGCTCTCCATATAGTATGGTTTAGTATAATATGCATTATTCTTTTCCTTTTTCCTATGACTTTTCATATCATACATACATGAAATACAGATTCTATTAAAATCCTCATTCCTTCCATATCACTTCACAAGACTTTTTGTTTTCCAGACTCTGTTCTTTATTCAACAGATTACCTCTTTCCCAAAATGTAATGCCTAATACTGAATACAATGCTGTTGCTGTGTGCAGTGGTAGTAAGGAACATCCTGAGGATTATTAGAAATGTAATGCTTCCAAATTTGAGTGCTCTCTCTATGCAGGGTCAGTGCTATTCTTCTCTCTTTCATGTCATTATTACTAATAATCAGTCCCTTCTCCACAGAACTTGCATCTTAAATAAAAAATGAGTGAGAATTCACAGATGCAATCAGCACAGCAGCACACTATGAACGTAATAGTCCAAACATGACCAACTGTTCAATAGTCATCAGTGACGCAGGAAATGAGAGATAAAACAAGATGCATTGCATTGTGTTGGCACAAGCCATTTTGAACTTTTCATTTTTATTATTACATCCTCTGTCATAGCTTTCTGTTTGCTTGTCTCACTGTCAATAGCTATGTCTCATCCAAATTGCTTGCTTGCCACAATGACTGTGTGTCCATAACTTTTTGGGCTCGCCCTCCATCTACCCACTGTAAGACCAATCTTTAAGACACAAAACATAAGTTGCATGACTATCAGTTTTCAAACTAACTATTTTTTTTCCACTTTGCAATCTGTGCCATTTTTTGCAATGTCTTCTGTGGATTTGTTTATTTTGTTTTTTAGACAATGACATAAGAACTGGTAAGAAAGGGAAAGTACATTTCATCATTTGAATAATTTTCTTTGCTGGTGATTCCAGCACTGAGTTCAACTTTGCTGGTCCTGAAGCAAAAAAATAACATGAAGAATCAGAATGCTTTTCTTAAATCCTTCTATTGATGTTAATTTCCATTCAATACTTGACTACCAGTTCAGTTAGTTTTGCTCCCTCCATCAATGTCAGCACACAGATACTATTACTCATTTCACTTTCTAGTAAAAGTCATGTTTCTACGTGTTCACAGAAGCAGTAAGCCAGACGCTGTCATAAAGCAAAAATCATAGTTATGATGCCTGTCAAATTGAAGTCAACTAAAACTCATCCTTTAATGATGCCTTTGTATGAACTTAATTAGCATCACTAGCACCACATGTACTGCTAACACAAGAGCAACTGTGAAAAGAATTGCAGCTAATAAGAAGTATCAACACTGAGAAAAGTTATGTCAGTAGCACAGATGAGAACTGAATAGTTATCACCAAATGGAAAACATCCTTAAGGAACACAGACAGAGTTAAGTAAAATAGTTGTCAGTTTTCGAATATCTATACAAACTTTGCTTTTAAATAATGCACTATGTTGATTTACTAAGTTTTCCACATTATATGTTTTGATAGTATTGTTGATACTGTTGTGCTTTAGTAAGTTATCATTGTTTTCTTCAGGGGATAAGTACATCTCTATAAATCATTATCACTAACCTTAAACTCTTGCAAGCTTTTTCACAAGAGTACAATTATAAATACATACATATTAATGTCATCCATTTTTAGTCACTTCTTATTTTACTGCATCTCTAATGAGACAGTGAATTTATTTCACTGAAAGGAAAATTCATTTTCTGGCAACTCAGAAACACTTTGTAAATCCCAATACAATATCTTTTCTAAACAACAAAAACTCTCTTTGAAACACTGTTAAATTTTGTTGCTGTTTCTTTCATTTATAAGGTAGCTATTGAAAGGATCTTCTCAGTATTTGCCACAGATTTTAAATTATGCTTATCCAGGTAATATATACAAGCAAACATACTGACAATTAGTTTTCTCTCAAGAAAGACATTAACTGTGTATGCTTTTGAATAAACAGCAGTTCTTTACATTTGTTAAAAGCATGAGTCTTTCCAGGCTAGGATTGCAGATGTGTACTTAAAAGCCCTCATCTCCATCATGTGGTTAACACCAGTACTTTACACCTGAATAGCAATTTTATATATCTATGTCTCAAATTAGTTTTCAGAGCAGTAAGCAGCACTGTTTTCACAAGATATTAACAGAGAAAAAATAATTTTGAGGAAATACTTATGTTCCATATACAAAATACAGGTAAGTGTTAAAGGAATAAACCAGAACAAAGATGCAGACAAGCGATTTGGCACTAAGTGACATACCATGGCACATACTTGTTTGCAGCTCCCTTAAAAAAAGAACAGCATAAATTTCATATGCGCCCATTTAAAATGTTTTAATATTTATTGATGAAACTGGATGTAACTATTGCGATCTCAAAAAATGAACATGCTGTTTCACAGGTTTCTTGCAGCTTTTGACAAGTCATCTCATTTGCGTATCTCAGTACACTAGCATGTGAAATCAGAATACAGACATTTTCATTAAGATTGAAGCTATTCTGAGAGAAGATTACTAAAGTATTATGTTCTAGAGCACTGAAAAATGACACATAATTCCTAAACAACAAAAGCTTTTTTTTTCCCAGCAATCAACTTAATAAAACCCATTGAGTCTGAACACGCGTACACTGGGATGAAGAGCTACCCTTCCTGTTTCCTCTAGTCTGCTCGTATCATTTGTGCTCTAGAATCAGTCAGCCTGAAGAGGAGAGTATCCTTCCTTTTTCTCCCCTGAAATATCTCTTCTATATCACACTGCAATTCATTACCCTCTCCTCCTAAGGCTTCTAGAAGTGGTAAGATTTAGCTTTACTGGATAAGTGTATACATTAAATAGCACAGTAGTATTTCATTCAGTGTTCTCCACAAAGATGACTGAGAAACATCAAGGGACCTCCAACCCCTCTGTTCACAAAATGTATGCTCACAGTCCACAAAACATCTATTAGCTGGGAATTATTTTTTCAATTCAGTACCTTGTTTACTGCTGATGTACACAGGGTAGTGCATCCATCTCCCTTGCTGAAAAGAGGCTACTACTGCCAGATGGAAAAAAAAAAGAGAAAAAAAAAAAGAGGAAGAAGATGAAAAAAAAGAAAATAGGAGAACAAATAGGAAAAGTGAGAAAAGAAAAAAAAAAGAAGTATATTGGAAAAAAAAGAAAAATTCATAAGTGATCCTTCACAGCCCCGGCCAAAAATAAATCATTATTATTCATAAGGCTTAGAAAATACTCAAATTAATATTACAGAAAATAGCAAGGGAAACATTTATCTCTTCTTTCAGTTTAAGCTGTATGCTTATAGTATCTTAGCATGTAGAAGTATTATCTCCAGACTTACATTTACCTTTTAAAAATATTTACAGAATTTTTTTTACAATCTTTCAGTACCGTTCACACAAATTTTGTGTATTCACACTGTCTGCTCTTTCCAGCATCCAAGTGCATTGGAAGGAGGACAGGAAAATAGGATAGAAGAAAAACTCTGCCACTGGTTTATACAGACACGGTCTAGATTAATGTTGCAGAAAGAAAGCTGTCTATAGATGCTTATACAGACAGCTACATAAGCTATTTTATAGCAACATGAAGGATACTGCTAAACATTCTGCTAATTTTTCACATAATTAACAAAGGAACGATGCACATGGAATTTTTGTTTGCTTCAAAAATGCTGTCCTCTCCCTTGCTCTTTCTTTCACTATACACGCTTCAGAGACACAAGCTGCCACCTATCTCAAACATTCGAAAATGGTTCATTTTTTTTTCATTTAATTCTTCAGTTGAAAGCATTCTTGTAGGTTTTTTCTTGTTTTTGTTTTTTTTGTTTGTTTGTTTGTTTTTAATGGAATACTTAAAATA
This sequence comes from Pavo muticus, assembly GCA_016647715.1. NCBI lineage: Eukaryota > Metazoa > Chordata > Aves > Galliformes > Phasianidae > Pavo > Pavo muticus. Next base: position 1,724,822 of record JACDJE010000236.1, read on the forward strand.
ATCCAAGATGTAGTTGAAATTCTTGAAGTATTTGAAATATTTATCTTTCAACACCACAGTTTTAAAATAACTTCGAAGCAACAATCCTGCCACTGCTTAAAGTTGTTGTCCCTGCTTAGGAAAACGTGGTACCCTTACCACTCCTTTCTTTCTGTTATGAGCACAAACTACAAGGACTCCTGGAAAAAATTCTTATGTTGTTTTTAAATTTTAAGTTGAGAAATCAACACAGCACTGTGAAGCTGGCTGACATTTTTTTCACTGGAAAAAAAAAATCAAAAAACCCTCACTAGATTTATTTTTCTTGAAGTCTGATGCCATGCATAGCCTCACTTCCAAGGAGGTGTGAAATTGCTGCATGATGTAAAAACAATAAAAAGCATTTTAAATTCTTAAGAAATATGGGTTTGTCATTCTGCTTCAGAATATTGAACCTATATAATAAATTATGGCAGACTAATCATGACAGAAAGGAAAGGAACTTACGGACAAGGCAGTAAAGGATGCTATGGTATTACTGCATAAGCCTGTGGAAACTGAAACAGACTGCTCAAATCCTGGTACCTGCTCACAGGTACCAGGCTAAAAAATGGCTAAAAAACAGATGATACTCTAAGGAGGAAAAATATACATGTAATCCACTTTATTATCTTGCTTACGTATAGATATTGCTTTGCTGCTTCTGGAGTGAAAGATGAAAACTCAAAGTGCTTGATTGAGTGGAATGTTATCTAGGTGGGTGGAAATTCGTATTTGCTACAGCATATGTTTATTTCTGGGAAGGTTGTTGCTGTGCAGAAAATTCACAAAATGTGCGAGTTGTGACTACTTCAAATATTTGTTTTAATCCTGTTCCCAAATAACATGTAGACTGTATTTCAATGTTTGTCTGTTCCCTTCCCCTCTCCTTTTATCTTATTTCAGCTTTCTTCAAAACATTGTCTTTAAGCAATGTGAACAAGTGAAAAGATGATAGTTACTACTATAGAGTATTAATTTCCTAGCGTCAGATAATGGTAATATTCTGGAAGGAGTGTCTGAAACACTAAAACCAGCAGATAGTTAAAAAGTTTCAATGGAATGTAGAAATTTACTTCAGCAAAAAAGACACATTTGAAATTTCTCATATGTTTTCGTACTTTACCTACTCAAATACATCCCAAGGATGTTGTATTCAGTACAAAAAAAAAAAAAAAAAAAAACCAAAAAGAAAAAGCAACACCATCTAAGACACACCCACAAACAAATATTTATCAGTTATATTTCATTTAAAAAGCTTTGATTCTGACTGCACTTCTATCATAAAATAATAACTAAGTCAAGGGTGTAGAACCAAATGGGACGCATTCTTACGTGATCTTTTAAAGACAATTTACATTTACTTTCTATATATACATATAAACCCACCAACTGCAGTATAACATAGAACAGAAGTTATATCTTGTAATGAACTAATTTTCTTAAAACTGTTTATATATTGCTGTTGCATCCAAGCACAATTTCCTGTCTTCAATTGCCTTACCTCTCAGTTTTCAAGATTTCTAGTCTTCTAAGTATGCAAATAAAAAACACCAATGAAATTAGAAGACATCTACGATAAAACTGTCAAGATGTTCTCTGTGTTTTAATAAAATCTGAAGCTGACAAAATTGTGGAGAAAATGATTAACAGTAATTAACTACATCATTCCAGTAAAACATGTATTTAATCAGTGAAACCATGATGATGTGGGGAGCTCACATACTTCAGCAAATCCGGAGAGAAGCACAATTCAAGCACAAAAGCCTACTAAGGCTTGGATGACCAAAACCATTGCCATAAAGACAAATAACATTTTTCATAAATACACTGATGATAATGGAGGATGCTCTTGCCAGAGGCAGATGAAGAATCAAGACTTATGTCTCTCTACAGAAAGAGGTTAGTTTCTACTAAACATCTTGACCAAGATGCACATAAAGGCTCACTAGGGACTATATATCAATCAGCTATCCTTTATTTCTAGGACAGAAGAAATACAGTAGTTCTTGAGCAGCTTCTTGGTTTTGTTTTATTACTCTCAAGAGAAACTTCTATTTAACTTCAGAAAAGGGAGCCATAAAGAAGCTATTATGGATACAAATAAGCCAGTAAACATGTAGTAAGTAGGCATAAATGGATATACAAACAGTAAAATTAGACATAAATCTAATGGAGAAGGATTTCAAAACCTTTTTATCTGGCTAAGCATTTGAATAGTTCAATGCCTCTTCAACCTATCAAAACTGTCACCAGAAAAACACTTAACTTCTAACAAAATTTCTTCCTCTGTACTCACTGCCACTCTCTAAGGAATGTTAAAAGACACCTATTTCTTAGAGAGAAAGAGAGAAAGAGACGGAAGGAGGGAAGGAGGGAAGGAGGGAAGGAGGGAAGGAGGGAAGGAGGGAAGGAGGGAAGGAAGGAAGGAAGGAAGGAAGGAAGGAAGGAAGGAAGGAAGGAAGGAAGGAAGGAAGGAAGGAAG
>JACDJE010000236.1:1738563-1826351 GCA_016647715.1 Pavo muticus
AAAAGAAAAGAAAAGAAAAGAAAAGAAAAGAAAAGAAAAGAAAAGAAAAGAAAAGAAAAGAAAAGAAAAGAAAAGAAAAAAAAACCTTTAGGAAGTGGTTACTGGCTGACCAGCCATTACTTACAGGTTCCAGCAAATGAGATACAGGAAGTTTGAGAGAAAGGCTAGAATACAGTTTGACATAGCGAACGTGGCTGAAGATCAGAGGGTTTTTCACATGAGATTTAACTAAAGAAGTGATGGCAGTCAGTGGCTTAAGTCACTGCTGGGATGCATGAAGAAACCAGTCACTTAGCCCTCAGATAAAATCTGGAAAGTAGCAGCTTCACCTGTCTCATCCCTGTATGCTATCCCCTATTTGAGTTTTCAAGACATGTATGATTTTCAGACTTCTGATATTAGCTGTGTAAATGGACAATGAATTTAAACACCAGTAAGTGTATGTTATTTCATAGTTTTAAAAGACTTTTTCCTGCCATTGTCTTCAGGCTGTGAGGTTGCATTAGCAGGGTTGAATACCTGCATGCTTTGTATTAAGCTTGCACCTTAAGTTGATGCCTGTTGCTATTCAATCTTTAATCTTCTTGATCCAAGTGACAGTGACTGGCTAGTGAGAAAGCTGTTGCTCTGAGCTCCTTATAATCACTCTTATTTGCTCAACCTCATAGCTCATTTGCACTGATGCTTGGCATGGCATCAAAGTCTGTGCACACTGACTTAAGGGAACCTTTCCAGGTCAAGTGCTGGCTGCATATTATCCGTTCAGTCCAGTTTTCCCTCTCCATTGAGGTTATGCTGGCACACAGTGAAAACAGCTGTTCAAAATACTATCTGTCACTCCTTTCCCTTGAGCTTTCTATCAAGTCCACTCCAGAATTATGGAATACATAGCTCACATCATCCTTGTCTGATTCCTGAGGCTCATCCGTATATTCCAATGCTCCCAAGATCCCCTATATCTTTTTCTCATTCGTGATAACTCTTAAGCAGAATTTCTCTTCAAAATTGTTTGAATAGAGTTCAACTCACAAATGTCAAAGTATTGACAGTCTTATATTGTTTATATTATACTAGGAATCAGTTAAAAAAAACTTTTAAACTTTTAGCCAACGTAACTGCATATGGTCTGTGTCCCAGCTTTCTAGGAATTGATAACAAATTACTGAACATGAGCTCAGCTATCATTCACATTCTTTGTATGTTCTCTTCTCAGCTTACAACAGATGTGAAGTAACATGGTTTATTTGAATTATTTTACTATGGGTTAAGCTTTATTTTTATATATTTTCAATGAATTGTGCAAGTATTAAGCCTTTAGTTCTTGCCATATTTTAATTACAAGTTTGATTATCTAACAGAATAGTAGTGGAGGAAAAGCAGAGGGAATTTTAGAGAAAGAGCTCCCCTGCCCTGAGAAAGAGAAAGCCCTTGGCTGACTGCTATGTGTGGCTCTCAATGACTGTTGGACAGTATGGGATGGTGGCAGTTCGCCTCTCCCTTTCCTCACCATGTTTCAAGTATCTTCAGGATGACTGAAGTTCCCTAGAGGGAGAGGGAGACCTCTCTGCAAAGGGCTGAGCCTTTTGGTGTACGCTGGGGGAGCAAGTACGAGGAGTACAACAGAGGAGAGCCCTGTCACAGTTCTTGTCAGCCCGCGGCATGACCACGAATGTTGCTGAGTGTACTGGAGCTCAGATTTATGGCTCTATCCTGAAATTTATTTTTCCTGCCAGCAATGGCTCAATGAGTGATAGAAAAGTACTATTTTTGTTCCGATGTAAAGATATTTCTTTATATATTCACTTTATATTATTATTATTATCGGATTTCCATGAAGCATACTGTATTACTACAGAGTACGCAACACATAAGATGTATGTTCATTTGCAGCATGTGAATCAATCACGATTACATAAAACGTAATCTAGAATGAGGATGATAAGCTCTGCTGTCTTGTCACTGCAGTCTTGGCTTATATGAGCACTTGCTATTTCATATAGAGTTTGCTCAAGGCCAATGCAGAATGAAATTCTTCTCCATTCATCTGCTGTCTAGACAGGCATACTTCTAAAGCTGTTCAAGCTGTTGCTGGGTTTTCCTGTTAATGACTGCATCAACTTTGTTCCAGAAGAATTGCAGTGAACTTCAGTGACATTTATTGCGAGCACAACGCCATTCCAAACATTTTATGAAATTTTAATGAAATATGTCACTGTTTCTCTGTAAGATGATTTTTCAAAAGTTAAATAACTATTTAACCTTGAAAAACCTCTAGCATATGATGAAAATGACATTACTAAAAAGAGATAAAACAAAACTTGCTTGTGAAGCCTAAAAAAGTCTTTCACAGAATTCTGAACTTTGCACTGGCCAACCCGCTACGTTTCCTTGTCGCCTACAGATCTGTCGGTATGTACTGTGCAGGTACAGGATGCTAAACATCATGGTTTTATATGTATTCATATAAAAATACCAAATTAAGCCTCAGATATGTGCAGCTACGCACAAAAGCTGTCTTTTAGTTTGTCTTAATTTTTTAATTCTACCTAACAAATTGTTAGCAGCCTTCCTGAAAGCAGTTATACAAAAATGCTTTTGACATTCAGCATATATTAGAAGGCCACAGAAATATTAAGAAATATCACTTGATTTCTTCATTTATCTTAAAAGAATGTTGTTTGATCAGTATTTTATTAACATGCACTTATTTTGTCCAAACTACAAAAAATAAAAAATAAATAAATAAAATAAAAAACCCACAAAAATCTAGACGTTACACAATTTAAGGCCAATATATGACAACTGCTTTACTTTTTTTTTTTTTAAATTGAAAAAAAGCCATTCTTTCTTTCTCTAGTGAAGCTCTCTAAATTGTCTGAATACATATGTTCCACATTCAGCTCCCACTGACAAAGAAGTAGTCAGTAAAGTCCTTCCTTATGTATGCTCATTTGACTATAAACTGAATCCAGTAAATATTGTGGCTCTCCCTTAGCTTTAGTGGACAGCTATTTAAAAAGGTATTCAAAGAGTTACTGTGTTAACTGTCTTAGGTATCACCAATTTCTAAGAATAAAGTTCCTCCTCCCCCAGTGAAATAGTGTCCTGCTTTCAGCTGGGTCAGAGTTTATTTTCTTCAAGGTGTCTGGTATGATGGTGTGCTTTGGCTTTAGGAGAAAAAACAACATTGATAACACACCAGTGATGTAGTTGTTGCTGAGCAATGCTGTACAGAGCCAAGGAAGTTTCAGATTCTCAGCTTCTTGTATTGTCCTGCCAGTGAGAAGGGCTAAGGGGACACAAAGAGCTAGGAGGGGACAGAACTAGGGCAGCTGACCTAAATTGACCAAAGGGATCTTCTGTACCATATGACATCATGTGACAAATCTTGAAAACGGTGGGAAGATGGCCATGCAGAAAGCCATTGCTCAGGAACCAGCTGGGCATCGGTCAGTGGGTGATGAACAATTGTTTTGCGCAACACTTGTTTTGTAAATACATACATATTATTATCATTACTACTACATTTTTCTTTTCCATGAGTTCTACTTCCTTTTTTTAATTCCCTTCCCCATTCCAGTGGAGGGGGGGAGTGAGTGAAAGGCTGTGTGGTGTTTAGCAGTCTGCCAAGTCAAACCACTACAAGCAGAAAAGGAATCACTCTACATGCATACAGAAGTGGTATTATTGTAGTGCTCAGCTTACATAGAATCACTACAGGCAGACTTGAATTAGCAGATACTTTTTTGAATGAAATATCAGTCTCTGGCTCATCATTTCTAATAAAAAACAGCCAGGAAATTCACTGACTTAGCTACTCAGTGTGGTTCAACTCAGTAGGTCATGGAATTTGCTTAGCAGACTTTTTACGTGTAATGTTTTTCATACACTGCATGTATACTTCTTTTTTTTTGGATGCATGAAATTCCATTTCAACCTCTTGCACGTTGTGGAGTTACAACTACACAGAAAAGAAACTTCATAATGGAAATTATTACTGACGGAGAAATCTCAAAAGCTAATCTCAAAAGCTATATAGTATTCTGTGCTTTAGCATGAATGTTAGCCCTTCCTTTGGGTGGTTTAAATGATCTGTTTATTTAAACCTTGTATGACTCACTGTTCACTGGGGTATATTCACAAGAATGCAGTCAGTCACTGCAATTAGCTACTTATCAGATTTCTCCCATCAGAGATACTAAAATTCTGCTTCATCTTGACATACCGAGTTCACATCCCCATCTACAGAGACATCTGTAGCAGCCTGAGGAAGGGCTACCCTAAGATGACCATGCACAGCTAGAGCATGGGTTGAATTTGTTTTAAGGAGAGAGGTCCAAAACCTTCGCAGGAAAATTACACAACCCTCCGTGTGCTTTGCTGCCCCTTCAGCAGGCCTGCTGTTAAGAACAAACATGCATATGTTCAAGGCACAGTGAGTTACCACAGAGCAATGGCCAAAGCAAAACCCACTGAAGATGTGAGGTGTTCCACTGAAGATAGCTCTATATGCCTTAATTACTTCAGGCTTTAAAACATTACAAAAATAACCAGGAGGTTTCTCCTCCAGAAGGGCTATGTCACATTGGAAATGACTCATTCTGGCTGCAGCAAGCAATGTGCTCTACTCCTGACTGCTAGCACTGCAAAGCATTACAGGACAAGATGATAACTCTCACAAGAACTTTTAAACCAGAAATAGCATGAACCCAGACAGATCTAAAAAAATACAGATATGGTTCAAGCTCCATCTGCATTTATACCACAGCAAACCATGGGGGCTTGGGTGGGTGTAGCTGCAGGTTGTCCTTAATTTAAATGTGCAGCACCACCTACTGTTGGCATGTATCACTATATATAAGCACTGTTTTCATGTATTCTAGGTTCATTTTAGTTTATCTTTCCTGGAAGGTTGTTTTGTCTACAGTTATCCTGGTAGTACCACTTAAGGTTAGGATGATATGTCCAAACTTAGTCAAAATATTTATGGCCAAAAAACCCAAATCATTTCTATTTGGATGGGATACAAATGAAGTGGTGAATAAATCTACCTAAAATATGTATGGAATATTTAATTTGATCTTCAATATGATCAGAAATACTCAAGTTTTCCCAATGAATGCAACAAATGAAGAGTAATTGGATATTTCTAGTAAAGTTTGTTTTATGTTATCTTAAAAACAATGTCCACAACATATTTATTTCTTAAAATTAGTAACCATGATATCTTACTTCAAATATGGCACTTCCAAAATACTCCATTTCATTAAAATTATCACTTAAAAATATATTAATTTCCAATGCAAATTAAATTTGTATTCACACATATTCCTTAATGGTTAAATACCTGCTATGAAATGGATAAAACATTTCAGTTAAATACTTATAGTTAGCATTGTTGAAATGTCAAGCCACTATGAGCTCTGCGCAGCAGGAATCATCTTTTTTTCTGTATGCTTATTTGGTGACTTCCATCACGGAACCCTGGGCTGGTTGAAGTTGCATACCAGGAAAAAAAGTGCAACAAATAACTGTCAAAAAATGTTCAGTACTAGTAACAGAGCTTCTCTAAAACTCCTAAATCCATTCTCGAGAAAAGCTTTATAAACCTTGGTAAGTATACCTAAGAAACCACAGTCTTTGCCCTACCAGAATCAAGCTTACCAGAACACCACTTCACTTTTCAGCCCTGTTAGAGACAATCTAACAGATGTTTTATGCACTGATAAACTGATGCTGGCCAAATAATATATCAGAATTAACATCAGATTTTATTATTTTGTTTTGTTTTTCAAGCTTCCTTCTGGTGGCTAAAATCAGTTCATTTTCTTTGTCACATTCTCCCACAAAGGAATTAAGCTCCCTCAATGAAGATACCACAAACCAAACCACATCCAAGGGCAATTTGCTGAAGCACTGGAAATTACCACTGGAAGGGACAGTTCTTTTGTGGATTACGCATTTATTTTAGTTGAATCTTTCTTCAGTGCCCTCCCATTTTGCTAGACACTTAAGATTACTACCATCACCACTATCAGCAAATACAATAAAATCCCACCAGAGCTGCAAGTATTATATTCTTAGCGCATGTGCTCAGTGTGAGACAGAGTTGGCAGGATATGAACTGACCTGTGCCAACCCCATTATTAATTCTTCAGGTACGGTTGGTAGCTTCAGGCTACTGAAAAATAATTTACTTAGAAAAACAGGAGGAACTTTTATAAAACCCGATGAGGTGAACAGCCATTTTTAGCTCTAAATACAGACACTGGTTTCCAAGAATTAAAGAACAAAAATCCCCAAGTATCAATTTATCATCTAGTGCTTTGTTTGAGTGTATCTTGTGGAATTATATTTATTAGCACACTAATATTTCTTGTCTACTTTACAACGAATTCAGATGTCATCCTCCCCAAGAAGGGCTGTAGTAGACAACTTCCTGTTCTTTGCCACCCAGATGGAACTGCACAACCAATAACCAATGGAACTACTGAAGTAACTGCGCTGATTGACCTTTGACAATTAGTTGAGGGAGAAAAGAAAAAAGAAAAAAAAAAAAGAAAACATATTTCAATGAAGAGATAAAGCAAATCAGCTATCTGCACAATGCAGGAAAAGGTCACTGCCCATAAGAATTTGTGGCAACGGTGAAAACAATTTGGGCAGAATTTTATAAAAGGCACTTGAAATAAAGAAAGATGGAGCACTGAGATAGCCATGTGCTTGGAAATATAAAGCATAGGTTTTTGATGCAGGGGGTCCTGCGGTACTTCAGCAGTGATCACTGCCTTTCACAAGCCATACAACACAACAGTTTCACATTTGAATTTGCTCATATTTTAAAAATAACTGAGAATTAAATACACATCAATATGCTCATAAATTAATACAACAATTAGCTATCAGAATTAATCAGAGGGAATTCAGGTAAAAATCAACAAATATTTTTTGCTGAATAAAACTATGATGAGTATATTTTAACAATATCAGATATTGTTTCAGATATCTAGAAGGAAGACTTCCAGCTTTTCAACTCAAAACAATCGTGTTGTTTTTTTAATATTTATTTATAGGTAACTTTGCAGTTCATACTGAAACAAAACTCCTGTTTTATATGATTTTTGTTATAGAATTTCTACAGTTTAGATAAGAAACCAAACAATATTTTTTAAATATCAAAGAGCCATGACATGGACAAATAACTAGAGGGAAAGAGGGGGAAGGGAACTAACACATTGTCTTATGATTTTTGACTTATTTTCCAGGGAAAATTATTTTGAAAATAAAACCCTTGTGAAACTTGGATGGCAATCCAAAACAAAACTCCAAACCTTCCAAGAATCATTTTGGCTATCATTTGAAAACAAACAAGAAAAGCAAAACTACTTTCTGTGTCTAAGCAAGCACCTTTTCAAAAGGCATACTTGAGGATTCAGCCTCCCACACTGATTCCACGTGCTTGTGTAATTGGTTCTTCTCCTAGTACTGTGTTGCTAATTAAAACTCAGTTGTACCAATTCCTCAGCATGGATTCTTAGTGTACATTGTTTTATTTGTGCTTATTTGTCAGTCATTAAATTCTCTTTATGCTTATTTGTCAGTCGTAAGTCTGCATTTTTCCCAAATTTTGTTATTTTTTTATCCTTTCTTTTTTTCCTTCTACTATCTGATAGAAAAGAGAAAAAAATTGCATATCCCATCCTTCATGCCACATAAAGACTCTTAGAATCAGCTCTTTTTTCACATAAATGTATCATCTTTTTAGAGAGAAGATCAACCTTGAAAACATCTTCATGCTAATAACTACTTTAGTCTCTGCATGCCTCCAAAGAAAAGTGATTATAAAAAAGGTTTGTACACCAAGCAATAGCAACTGAACTTCTATAGGATTGCAATATTCTAGAACTTCTCACAGAACTGTAGATTATCTCAAGTTGGAAGGGATCCAAAGGATCATCGAGTACACAGGACACAAAATTCAGACACTATGTATGACAGAGTTGTCCAAACACTCCTTGATCTCTTGCCTACTGAGGCCATGACTACTGTCCTGGGGATCATGTTCCAGGATCCAACAACCCTCTGGCGAAGAACCTTTTCACAACACCAAACCTGATCCTTCCCTGACACAGCTCCTTGCTGCCCTTCCCCCCCCCAACACACCACGCTCCCCTTATCAGGAGCTGTAGGCCACCATGAGGCCTCCCATCAGCCCCCTATGCTCTGGGCTGAACAAATGCAAAGGCCTCAGCTGCTTCTCATACGTTTTGCCCTAGACATCTTAACATCTTCATAGCCATTCTTTGGATGCCCTCTCATAGTTCCATGTCTTCCTTATATTGTGGTGCCCAAACCTGCACGCAGTGCTGAAGGCAAGGCTGCACAGCTCAGAGCAGAGTGGGAAAACCCATCTGTCTCGCTCCAATTTAAGGAGGGAGATGAGGTTCTTTTAATGTATGTATACCCGAAGTGAGATTAAGAAACAATGGTTCAAATGTTGGTCCAACCAGTTTATTACAAAACTTAGTCAGGAAGATGGGGGAGGGGAGGACGGACACTATTACGAATTAGGGGGTTGGGGAAGGGAAGGCGGGCGATAGGAAAGATAGGAAATAGAAGCAAGGAGTCTTTATAGGAAGCAAGAGGGAGATAGTCACCACCAAGGGTCCAGCGAGGTTCATCTTCAGTAGAGGTGGGTTGTTGAGCGTTGTTCCATTGACGATGAAGGTGACTATGGTGACAACAGCGAACTCCAAACACCGGACACCGAATACTGAACACACCGTGATGATTTCCAATGGCAGTATTTATAAGTCCAAAGTGGCTGAGTCAGCTCTTTTTGGAGTGACAGCTTCTGGCTTTTGGATCTCAGCAGGAACTCCTTTTGTTCCCACCTTCCAGGCCTTGCCAGCAGATAAGAGGGAGTATGGAGGCGCCAACTTGTATCTTGTCTTCACAGGATACAATGGTATCACCCCACAATCTCCCATAGCAGGGAGTTATCTGGTCACAGGACAGATCTCCCACCAGTAAACAGGCCAGTAAACAGTCCAGTAAACAGTCCTGAGCACTCCCTTCCGAAGGCAAACAGCTCCAAAGAAATGCTTTCAAATGTAAAGTTGTCCAGATAGTGATTTGATTGCCATACAGCAACACCCACCTCTCATCTCCTAGAGTCTTATCACAAGGAATACCTCAGGAAGCAAGCTTTGAGCCAGAAAGAACAAAGAAGGATTCATACACTATTCCATCACCCAGCTGGCAGTGCTGGGCATGATGCACCTCAGGGTACGGCTGGTCCTTTGGGACCATTTTTCATCAACCAGACCGATGAATCCCTTTCTGCAGGACTGCCCTCCAGCCTCCTGTTTCCCAGTCTGTACACATATCCAGGGTTGTCCCAAGTCCATAATCTGGCACTTACCCTTGTTAAACTTCATGCAGTTGGTGATTGCTCAGCCCTCTAATCCGTTAAGATCTCTCTGTAATGTCTCTCTACCCTCAAGGGAGTGAGAGGCACCTCCCAATTTAGTGTCACCTGCAAACTTTGTATACTTTCAAGTCCTGCATCCAGGCCATTGATAAAAACATTGAAGAGACTTGACTTAAAAATGGAGCCCTGTAGAATCCAACTAAGGACTAGCTGCCACTCAGTCTGCCATTATTTCTTCTTCTTTTGTAGACTTCTTCAAATTCACATCTACAGAAAGATAACTTGAATGCAGATTATGCAGCAGCCATCATCAGCTTTTTATAAGCAAATATTGTTTGGGGCTGTACATGGAAGAGTGTTACCACATTGTCAAGGGAGATAGAAATAATCCTTCCTCTCTATTCAACACTGGTAAGACCAAATTTAAGTACCGGGTCCAGTTTTGAGTTCCCATGTACATAGACATGAACATACTTGAGAGAGTTAACAGGGATCAAAAATAACTGAAGGGATTGGAGAATCTTTCTTATGAAGAAAGGATGAGAGAGATTAGAATTCACATTGGAGAAGGCTTAATGTATATAAATACTTCACTGAGTAGGATTAAGTAAGAGGCAATGAGGCTTTTCTCAGTGTGGCCCAGAGACAGTATAAGAGGCAATAGGCAAACTAAAAAGCACAAAATTTCATACGAACACAAGAAAATACTTTTTTTTTTTTTTTTTTTTTTTTTTTTTTTTTTTAATTTATTGTGAAGGGGTTCAGATACTGGAGTAGGTTGCCCACAGAGTTGTAGAGTCTTAATATGTGGAGATATTCAAAACGTAACTGGACAAGATTCTAGGCAAGATGCTCAGGGCAGCTGGACTAGATGGTCTTAAGAGGTCTCTTCAACAACAACATAAAAAAAAAACTATGTTTTTTAAATGTCTTCCACAGTCATGTTTTGTTAACTGGAATGCTATATTAGAGAAAATTCTCAGCTTTATTCTTAGTCCAAGTTTGTATCAACATATAAGATTTAGTTTAGATATTTGCATTACAAGAAATGTTCTCCTCCATATCTTTTGTTGCACAGCTTTTTAATTAGATCCTAAATCAATAAACATACTTACTCTCCCATTCAGCGTTTCTCAGGCTGATAATGGCCATGTTATATCAAGATTAAAATATCTTAAAAGCTGTTGGTTTTTAACAGTCTTCAGGCCATTGGCAACGACTTAAAAATATGGACTACTTCATGATCATATTTTTTTTCCTGTTATTTGATTTGCTTCACTTCATAAAATATGCAAACTAAATACCTTCCCTCAGCATATGAGTAATGAGAACAACACAGTTGGTAACAGCAGTTTTTGAATGCCGACACAAAGTCCACTGCAGGATTTGACTAACAAAAACAGATATTTCAAACTACAGTTACTTCAAACTCTGCTTTCTTACTTGCTCTGACAGCACACTGTGAAATAACATGTGGTGTTCATAAGCATCCTTGAAAGACAGAAGAATCAGACTTTGTATTTAAAAGGTTTTTGTTACTTCTGATTTCCACTGAAAATTTTGCTGTCTTTAGAAAGAGGTAATCAGATGAATTTCATATAATGGCTTTAACTTAAATCTGTTCTCATTATTTTCTTTATTAAATTCTTAAAAAAACTGTAGGCTTAAAGTAAAAATTATTCAGTTTATATCAGAGGTTTATAGGGGGAAAAAACAGACTTCAGAATGATGAGGGTTTCACTTCAGAGAATTGCAGGGATTGGAAGGGACCTTTAGGGATCATCGAGTCCAACTCCTCTGCTAAAGCAGGCTCCCTACAGTAGCTCACACAGGTAAGCATCCAGGTGGGTTTTGACTGTCTCCATAGAAGGAGACTCCACAACCTCTCCAGGCTGGTCTTCCACATATTTTTGTGGAGTTTCCTCTGTTCCAGTTTTTGACCACTGCTTCTAGCCCTATTACTACACACTACTGAAAAGTATCTAGCCTTATCCAATTGCCTCCCACATTTTCGATATTTATAAACACTAATCAGACCTCCTCTCAGTGAACTATTAGGATAGCACACAGTCTCACTCACAGATCACTATTCCATGGAGGTTGACAGCACACAAACTGACATTTTAAAATAATCTTTAAGGAAATTACAAAGTATATTGTGTCATGTGATATAATACGGAAATCTACAATAAGTATAGCAGTAGCCAAAAGCCTCAGACAATCATTTAAAGTTAACAGCTTTAACATGCTTTAATAGCACAGCATGAGAAAAAAGATTAAGGAGACATTTATAGGTGAATAATTAAAAACTGCTCATATTTGCAGGCAGGCTGGGCAGCACGAGGAAAAGCCTGACTGCACTTATTTGAGGAGCACCTAGGTGCTGTCAGTACTGGCTGGTGGTCTTCAGCAATATCACAGAATCACTGAATGGCCTAGCTGGAAGGGACCTTAAAAATAATTTAGTTTCAACACCTGTGCTGTGGGCAGGGTTGCCACTCACTAGATCAGGCTTTGCGATAATAACTTACAGATGACAGGGAGGGTAGATGATGGACTATCAGGACTTGGAGTAAGGTTAGAGGTTTGCACTTCATTATAAAAGAAGTGAGCAAATGAATAGATGAACAGGGAATAGTAACATGATACCATTTAAACACTTATAGTGGGTAGATGTGAAGCAACGTTTTGCCTAAGCTAGAGAAACTAGTAGAAGAGATCGATGCATAAGCATTTACTTAGTTAATGGGTCCTAGCAGTGACCTCAACATGATGAGGGATGAGCCAGAACTCCTGTGGCTCTACATGGTAAGGGAGCATAGGATTACAGGATTCATTAAATTTAAAGTCAGTTTAGTTGATCTAAAAAAAAAAAAAAAAAGAAAACTTTCAGTGAGTAAAATTTTAGACAAAATTATCCTTCTTTGTCTTTTACTTTTATCATGAATTATTCAAAAGCCAGAAAATGGAATGACAGAAGACTGATAGTTTCACAGCCATTTCTAAGAGAGAAATAATGTTGGTTGTTGAAAACTGTAAGAACGGTATCCTTGCCCTTTCTTTACGTGCAATTTTGCCATGGTAATTATTGCAGTGTGAATTTATGTTTCCATAGTAAATGTATTTGCACACTAGATCGATTCTCCAGGTTTTTTTCCATATAAAGCTTCTAATTCATTTCAAAAATACAAAAAGAGCAGCTGGTTATACCTGGCTTATTGGAACCTGACAGATGCTAAATAGTAGATGTTAAATAGGAGTACAATACGTACCAGAAATATATCAGAGAAAGTCAACAAATAGTATGTCATGGTATCAGAAAGGATCTAATTGAAGTTACACTTAAAAGTACATAAAATCACTGTGAAACAAATGACCTGCAAAGATGGGATTATACCAGTGAATCATCATCTAAAAGGATGCATTTTCTCATTGACTCCTTATCCGAGTTTTACAGCAAATAAGATCTAAGACAGGATGTAAAACCGTATAAAACAAATCGGCATTCTCTAAATTTATCCAAAAGAGATCTTAGAACAACACAGGGTAACAATCCTTTAATGCTTAGTAAATCACCTGAATTATATGATAGAATGAGCTTGTGTCTTGATTTAAGAAATAATTCTTACATCTGAAATACTATATACAGTGATTTATTATTCTCATACCTGATTCTTGTACAGAATGGCTATGTAAACCTTCATACATGTAAACCTAACTTACTTGCATTAAGTTATCTAGAGAAGATATTTTATGGAAAAGAGAAGGCTTTGGGGAGACCTGATAGTGGTCTTTCAGTATCTTAAGGGGGGGCTATAAGAAGGAAGAGGACAGATTTTTTTTTTTTTAGCAGAGTCTGTTGTGATAGGAGAAGGGCGAATGGTTTCAGACTAAAAGAGGGGAGACTTAGATTGGATATAAGGAAAAAAAAAATTTACAATCAAGGTCATGAGGCACTGGAACAGGTTTGCTCAGAAAGGTAGTAGAAGCTCCATCCTTAGAGACATTCGAGGTCAGGCTGGACCAGGTCCTGACCAACCTGATCTAGCTGTACATGTCCCAGTTCATTGCAGGGGAGCTGGAAGACACCTTAAAAGGTCATCTAGTCCAACTGAAAAGATGCCATGATTCTATGACAGTTTATTCCCCTCTCTGATACTCCTGGTCATTCTAGTTAGCGATTGGGCATATGTACAAGTATTTGGTTCTCCTGTAGGCTACAGTTTCACTTATATTCAAGGGCAGAAATGTAAATGTGTAAAGGTAGATAGGCAAAAAATTAATTATTTTTACACAATGTGTATTTAAGGCAGTAGCAACAATTCATAATATTGCCAATTCTTAATAGCAATATTCACAGAAAAATTTGCATGTTTCCACATCTCAAGCTTTTAGGAAAAGCTTCCTTTCAGAGGAAAACCAGCCTACTCTTCACAAAACTTCAATCAGATGAAATGTTACAGAGCCAGCCTTTTTTGTGCTGTGATGCTCTCTGTTACCGCATGAAAAATACTTTGTAGTATTAATTATTGACCTTGGTAAACTTGTAATACTGTAAATATAATCTTCACAGTGTAATTTTATTTTCTATGAAAGCCTTAGTAGTCTATCAGCACAGTACTCACTATACCAGTAAAAATTTTATGGCAATAAATTCTTTCAAATATTGTATATTCAAATTCAAGAAATCAGTGGTATATAACATGAGTGCTTATATTCTTACACATAACTTTTCCAGAAAAAATTTAAATATGGTAACTGTTATAACTACAAACTTAAAAAGTGCAGTAGGCTGGGGATAATCAATTAAGAAGCAAGCTAACACACTGCATGTATCACCATTCTTTTTGAAAGCATGTTTATGAGGGCAAACATACTGATGTATGCAAGATGCCTAGATACTGCAATCATGGGCATTCAAGAGGAAACACATTGAAATTGCATCTTCAAAAGCTATCTGTTTTCAAAGAAGCAACTTCCATTACCATTATTCTTCTCAGGCTCTACTTTGATTCATATTAGTCTGACTTGATCTGCTAGTTTTAGGATGTAATGCACAGGATTATCTTCCACTGTAACAGTAACCATCATGTAAGAAAAAATACAATATTCAAAAATAATGCTATGGAGACAATTTTAGAAGTGTATTTTTAACATATTTGATGTAGGAAACGTAATAGCCTTGTATTGTTTAAAGACAAAAGAACCATACCTTCTTATAACAAAGTAAAAACTGTACTTATGCTTCCCCTGTCTTCTCTTTTTTTTGTATAAAAACACAAATCATGGCTGACAACTGATATGTCATATTTGGTTTTGAGGCTTGGATTAGAAACAAACAATTGTTTTGCACTACTTATGACAGAGTGGCTGCCTTTTATGTTATACCACTTCATGACATGTTATGACATATCACATGCCGTGGCTGACAAATAAGATAAAACACTATGCCAGCACAGCAACTGTAAAGCATCTTAACCTGAGGGCATCAATTGCAATGTAAATGAACTGCAATAATAAGCATAATTACATAGAAAATGTTTAGGATGCACCAAGAATTGATGATACATTATTTCTTTGGTAATTAATCAAGAAATGTGGTAAACATAACTACTACTACATTGGTATTTACTTTGATGGCTTTA
Source organism: Pavo muticus (assembly GCA_016647715.1). Lineage (NCBI taxonomy): Eukaryota > Metazoa > Chordata > Aves > Galliformes > Phasianidae > Pavo > Pavo muticus. The sequence continues at coordinate 1,753,642 of JACDJE010000236.1, forward strand.
TATGCCCTCTTGTGACCCAAATACCTGCTACACATTTCCAAAAACTTTGCCTTTAAATTATGAACTGTTCTCTCTCTCACCCTCTTAGCATACACCAGTATAGTTTACTTAGGCTGGAATTTGATATTTTCCATGGATTCACTTATCTTAAGATTTCTGTGTTGAGAATTACTTGTGATGGTCAACTAATCCAATCTCTCACTCTACGTAGAACCAGTCAGATAAGGTTGTTTCAGACATCCTGTTAAATTTTGAATATTTCCACAATAGAAATTCAGCAACCTTTAAGAGCAACCTGTGCCATATCAGACCATCCTCCTGTCAATCTTCTTGTCCTGTCACTCTACACCTTCTAGAGGAGTCCAGCTCTGTTTTTCTCTGCACCCTTCCATTACGTACCTGTAGAAAGCAATAAGGTACTGAGGTCTCCTCTCAGCCTTCCCTTCTTAAGGCTGAACACATCTTCCTCTTTCTGCCTTTCCTACTGTGCTCCAGCCTTATCATCATCGTGGTGGCCATACTACAGAGCCTAAAGGTAAATTTAGGGTTTCAGATCTGGTCTTATAAATGCTGGAGGAGACATCTTGCTTTCCTTGACCTTCTGTATAGGCTCATGACAAGACAGCCCAAGATGTTTCTGCATACCTTAGCTGCAGCTGTACATTGCAGGCTTTTTTTAAGATATGTTTAAAGTGTTTTATTTGTATAACTGGCTATATGATATATGGTTTGTGGAATTAATTTGATTAATTACTACCTTTTATATACTTTGTAATTCAACCATGAAAACTAAAACCTTCTGTTTTAATATCTTTTTTTCTTGGTAATTATAAAAGTCATAAACTCTGCATTTCTAAGTTAGCAGAAAGGACAAAGCTGTTTTTATGTTTGTAATTTTAAAACTAAAATGCTATTTTTATGAGTACATATACCCTGAAGTGACAGCTCAGCATCCTCCAACAGATTCACCTTTGCTCTGAAATACAGTTTCTACTCTGAAGTGACAAATTCACTACCTGCAAAGATTACAGAACACCTACTTAAGTATTCCCCACTGATTCTTTTCAATGTCTTTCTAGGATTTTGCAGTATTCACTTGTCCTAAAAGATACCTGACAATCAGGCCACTGAGAATGAAAGTAGTTAAAGATTTTCCATGTACATCTGCATTTAGAAATTTTACATAGAGAGACATTAAGTGTTACAACACTTACATTAGGAAAGGCACTTAAGGAATATGCTAAATTGAAATTTCCAGAATGAACACTGAAATTTCTGCTTGATATTTTTGTTTCTGTGAATATCTATAAGCATTCACAATACATTTTAAATTTAAATTAGCTTGTTGAAATGGTCACAAATGACACTGGAAGTTGCATCTCTATGTCTGACAAATAGACTTCACTGTGATCAAGAAGGTAAATAAAACTTTTAGAACAGATTCTACATAACTTACAGTAACAGTATACTTAGCAGAGTTAGAAATGTATAAAAGGTAAAACACCAAACAATGCTTAACTTCTCTATGTACTCTTTGTAAGGCCTTACATAGTACAGTTTTACTTCAAAATACCCAGAGCAATAAGAATTGCATCACAGATTTACTTATAATTTAAAAACAATGTCACATGTCTTGATATTAAAAACATTACTCTAGCATTGTTTATTTTCTTGCATGGAAGTAGATACATCACATTTGTAGACTTCTTTATTATATATTCTCTGGATCACTGTTCAAATTATGCTGTAAGTATTTGCTCACCTATACTCAATTCCATTGTTTTCCAATATTTTGATTAATTTTTAGTTGCTTATAATTTTGTTAAACATCATGCTATACTTATTTCACTTAGTAAAACCTTGAACTATTAATAAAGTAGCAACAAAAGCAGCTATACTCTAGTTACAACACAGGCTGCCCAGAGAAGTTGTGGATGTCCCATTCCAGGAGGCACTCAAAGCCAGGTTGGATAGGGATCTGAACAGCCTGATCCAGTGGTGGGCAACCCCACTCATGGCAATGGGGTTGGAACCAGATTATCTTTAAGGTTCCTTCGAATCCAAGCCATTCTATGATTCTCTAACCCCTGAGGACTCTCTCAGTTCTGACACTGGGCTAAGTTTTCAGATGTGTAACTACCTATAGTACAGCATAAGTAACTATCTTAAGAACAACAAGGAAAAAAAAAATCACAAAATCAGGGATGACAAAAATTTAGCAATCAGAAATTAAATTGTTTCTCCAATCCTGATGTGCCAGTTTTCTTTGAAATCAGTTTTGAAATTCTCTGCTTTTTTGTGCACCTATAAATAGAATGGGCCACCATCAAGGAAGAAAGCAAGGATTGCACATAGATATTTATCAACTGTCAGAAAATGCTGAATGAAATACAAAACAGAAAATGCCCTACAGCTACGGGTAACTGCACTTTGTATCAGTGCTGTCTTGTCTTTCAAAATTTCTGCACAACAGCATGCAACCTTTTTTCCCCACTAATATTTTACGTAACAGGTCCACATTTAGATGTTACATTTCTTTATATTACCAAAATACAGAATTTACTGGCAGAGATTGATGAGCATCCATGACTATCACTGAGCAGGCTCTAAGATATTAAATGTTATTCAAAATGTAAATTACATGGAAAAAAAAAATGAATCTTTTATCATTTTAGATTAAGGCTTTAAATCAGTGGATGTTTTGAATGATTTTTTACCTTGTATTGTGCCTCCTCTCCCATTTATCAAATGGAGATAATCATTCTTCCCTCTCCTGGAGAAGAATTTTCAAGATGAATAAAAGTTATAAAAAAATAGCCCCACCTGTAATTCCGCAGGCAGTTCAATATAGAGATGATAAAAGGTAAAAAAAAATACAGCATGGCACTAAAGAATGGATGATGGCATAAAATTAAATTGAGTTCAAAATACTTCTTAGAACATTCTCAGTTCTTTCTGCTGACTAAGTCATGATTCCTGTTACAAAAAAAAAAAAAAACCAAAAAAAAAAAAACACCCAAACTTCTGCACATGTATTCCTATAATAAAAACCAGGCCACCTGAAACAATTTCTGATCTGCTAAAATGTCTGAATATTTGAATTATGCACACTAATACTTGACAATCTGTGGATGTATGAGCATGCTATTTTGCAAATGAAATATCTTTGGATGTTTGGTGTTTTTTTCTTACTTTCTGTCCAGATATTATTCATTCCCCTTCCCAACAACTTTCATTAATCTTTTTCTGAACCTGAATCTATTTTTATTAGTAATATTCTGGGATGATGCTGTCAAAAAATTAAAGGTTACAACTCAATTGAAATAGACTTTCTGAAGTTCTACTGCGTATCTACTACACACAGCAGTGGTGAAAGCAGCTGAAAGCCACAGCTACCCTTTTCAGCCCTTTTCATAAATCCCATGTCAACACGCTATCTGGTTCCAATTCCGTGGTCTATGGTTCAGTATTATTTCTTACCTCGTGTCTTCCTACCATTTTTTTATAATTTTTTATTTAATCAGCTGCACGTTTCCACATGTCAAAACAAAGCCTGTACTTATAAATCCTGATTTTCATTTCATGTTTTTAATCTGGTACAGAAACAGCTTGTGATTTTACAGGTGGGTTGTGATACAAACTACGAATCTTAAAATGCTCCAACACCACATTAGTTTATTAATAGTTTAAAATTCTGCTTGCATTGTCAACAAGATTCATGAGCTTGAAAAAAGAAGGATTGAATCTTGTCTCTCCCATCTGCCTGAACGTAAACCTTGATATGAGAATTTAAATAGTAGAGCCGTGGGTTCTCTGCTGCTTAGAAAATACCTAGTACTGGATGTTACCTGCACGGGGGCAGATGTTTCAATGCTGGAGCACTTCTTTTTATGTTCTATTTTCATTTAGGCAAAAAGGAAAAGTCAACAGCCCAGGAGTAATGTAGCAATGAAAAGAATCATGACAGTTTATCATATCAAAACCTGTAGTCACTGAACAGTCTCCGAGTTCACTCTCTATACATTAGTCTCTGAAAACAAATAAAACATCAATCTCAAGCTCCTATCCAGAAAAGATTTAACACATCCTTAATTTTTAGCATGCTCATACTGCTACTACATTCAATCTGAGTGTTTGAAACATGTCTCCAAAAGCATCTGCGTGAACAGATGCTTAACACAATTTGACAGAATTTCTGCATGCAAAACACTATATAAACTGGGTGAATTTCTTCGGGGGATCTGCTGAAATCATTAGCCAAGTTAATATAGCTATGTGATTTTCAAATGTCAAAAAAGCTTTAAAAATGAACTTTACTTTGCATTTCTTGTTTTGCTTTATGTTCATCTCCTGGTTACACCTCTCTGAGACAGTGCCAAGGAGGAAACACTAGAGTTAAAACACACAATGAAACAAGGAAGTGTTATCATTTTCACAAATATTACATACGAAGGAAACTGTCCATATCACACTGGGCTTCAGAAGAAGAAACTAATAAATATTCAGAAATACATTGTTTATGCCACGAGTGATTGTAATAAACCTTCAAAAAGGTTTTATTTTAAAGTTCCTTGTTTAAGTTCACTTTTATTTATCCCAAATAATTACTTATGCAGTGAAATACAGTATAGATAATACCTGAAACACTTTGTAGCTTAAAGCCCAATACTTTAACAAGGTTATCCCTTCCCCATTTTATGGAATGGTCCTAAACATCCTCCATCCCTGAACACTGAGAATGTTTAATAATGGTTTTAAGCTTAAAATATACTATGATGTAATCTTCTCCTTCTATAAGATTAGAGCATTGAATTAATAGAATCATAGAATGGCCTGGGTTGAAAAGGACCACAATGATGATCTAGTTTCAACCCCCCTATTATGTGCAGGGTTGCCAACCACTAGACCAGGCTGCCCAGAGCCACATCCAGCCTGGCCTTGAATGCCTCCAGGGATGGGGCATCCACAACCTCCTTGGGCAACCTGTTCCAGTGTGTCATCACCCTCTGAATGAAAAACTTCCACCTAATATCTAACCTAAACCTCCCCTGTCTCAGTTTAAAACCATTCCCCCTTGTCCTATCACTATCTACCCTCGTAAATAGCCGTTCCCCTTCCTGTTTATATGCTCCCTTCAAGTACTGGAAGGCCACAATGAGGTCTCCCTGGAGCCTTCTCTTCTCCAAGCTGAACAAGCCCAGTTCCCTTAACCTTTCTTCATAGGAGAGGTGCTCCAGCCCTCTGATCATCTTAGTGGCCCTCCTCTGGACCTGCTCTAAGAGCTCCATGCCCATCCTGTACTGGGGGCCCCAGGTCTGGATGCAGTACTCCAGATGGGGCCTCACAAGGGCTGAGTAGAGGGGGACAATCACCTCCCTCTCCCTGCTGGCCACCTCTTTTTTAATGCAGCCCAGAACACAGTTGGCCTTCCGGACTGCAAGCGCACACTGCTGGTTCATGTCCAGCTTCTCGTCCACCAGGACCCCGAAGTCCTTCTCCGCAGGGCTTCTCTCAAGGAGATCTTCCCCAGTTTGTATAAATACCTGAGATTGCCCCAGCCCAAGTGCAGCACCCTGCACTTGGCCTTATTGAGCCTTATTAGGTTTTCATGGGCTCACTTCTCCAGCCTGTCCAGGTCCCTCTGCGTGGCTTCCCCTCCTTCCCGTGTACTGACTGCACTGCTCAGCTTGGTGTCATCCGCAGACTTGCTGAGGGTGCACTTGATGCCATTGTCTATGTCACTGATGAAGATGTTGAAGAGCACCGGTCCCAAGACCAACCCTTGAGTGACACCGCTTGTGACCGGCCTCCACCCTGACACAGAACCATTAATCACAACCCTTTGGCTGTGTCCAGCCAGCCAATTCCTAATCCATCCAACAGTCCATCCTTCAAATCCATACCTCTCCAATTTAGAGAGAAGAAAGTGGTGAGAGACCATGCCAAAGACTTTGCAGAAGTGCAGGTAAATGACATCCATTGCCCATCCACCGAAGCCGTCACTCCATCACAGAAGACCACCAGATTGGTCAGGCACGATCTGCCCTTGGTGATGCCATTCTGGCTGTCTCGAATCACCTCTTTGTCTCGTATGTGCCTTAACATAGCTTCTAGGAGGATCTGCTCCATGATCTTTCCAGGCACAGAGGTGAGGCTCACTGGCCTGTAGTTCCTCGGGTCTTCCTTTCTCCCTTTCTTAGAAATGGGAGTAATGTCTCCAGTCACCGGGGACTTCACCAGACAGCCATGATTTTTCAAATATGATGGAGAGCGGCTCGGCAACCACATCAGCCATCTCCTTCAGAACCCTAGGATGGATATCATCCGGCCCCATGGACTTACACATGTTCAATTTCATGAGGAGGACTGAGACTTGTTCCACTGTTACAGTGGGACAGAAACCACTCCCCACACCCTGGTCCTGGCATGGGAAGCCTGACCACCCATGAAGACTGAGGCAAAGCACTCATGGGTACCTCAGCTTTTTTTTTATCTGAGGAAGCCAGCTCCCCATTACCTTTCATCAGAGGGGCAACACTCTTCTTGGCCTGTCTCCTCCTGCCTATGTACCTGTAGAACCCCTTCTTGTTATCTTTCACATCCCTCACCAAGTTCAGCTCCATCTGTACCTTGACTTTCCTAATCCTATCTCTACACACATGGACAATAGCCCTATATTCCTCCCAGGCTACACAACCCTGCTTCCACTTCCTGTACATTCCCCTCTTTTCCCTCAGTTTAAGCTGCAGGTCCTTGCACAGCCACAATGGTCACCTGCCTCCCCTGCTCGACTTCTTCTGCTGGGGGATGGAGAACCGCTGCGCTCTCAGAAGGGTGTCCTTAAAGCTTTGTTCTGTACCCATGCCCTTAAGGACAGTTTCCCAGGGGATCCCACTCAGCAGTTCCTTGAGCAACTGGAAGTTTGCTCTCCTAAAGCACAGGGTCCTAGCTCTGCTTTTTGCCAGGCCCACATTCTTCAAGATCACAAACTCCACCAAGGCATGGTCACTACAGCCCAGGCTGCCTCCAATCTTAACCACTCTAATGCTCTCCTCTGCATTAGTGAGCACCAGATCCAGTAAGGCTTCACCTCAGCTTGGTCCATCTATATATATATTGTCTGCCACCTGCCATGCCACTATCCCAGCAGATATCCAGGTATTGTCTAGTAAAAATAGCAATTGACACAATAAGCAAGTCAAATACAGTGACTGACCTGGTAATGTGGTGACAGTGGGAAAAGTGAAGAAAAAACAGTATTTTGTAGCTGTTGTTTTTTTAATTCCCTCACTAGAACTACAACAGGATTTAAAGAAAATCAGGCTGAAGAAGCATGTCAGGCTTGCAGAAACAGAGCTGGCTTTAGCACTTTGTAGATGTGCGTGTGGCTGTCCAGAAAGAGCTTAAAATGTTGCCTTATCAGAGCAGTGCATGCAATACTAGTTCAGGTGTAAATAATGCCAGAAGACAAGAAGGCAGCAAGTCTGTTCTGATCCAGAGAATAATTAGGAAGTGATTCATGACCATGAGTTTACCCAGTTGCAGCACATTTCCCATGTTCTCCCATGTGCCCAGTGAGGTGGCAGAGGCCAGTGGGCAGCCAGGTCCCAGAAGCTCTTTTGCACCCCAACACCAACAGAGCTGCCTGGGGCAGGATTGGGGTTCTGCAGCTGTTCCACTCATTCAACATTTTTCAGGTCCAGATGAGAGGGAGAAACCAAAACTTCCCACAAAAACAAAAACAACAACAACAAAAAAGATCTGTGAAAGAGTTTTCAGCTGCTAAAAGCATTTATTTTGATTTATGACATATAGTACAGAAAAAGATTCAATGAAGACAGAGCAGGACTTTTGAGGGAGCCATGTCATGGGAATGATCATTAGGTGGACTGCCAGCATTTTGAACTAAGCTTTTAAAAATGCTCTTTTCTCAACTCTGAAAACTATTATTTGAATCAGTCTTTAAACCAAGTGCTGATGCCTGCTTAAAGTCAACATCAACAAAAAAGCTACTAACAGTAAAGATTGTTTTCGCGATGAGTATGAAAGGAGAAAGAACATTTCAAGTGGAAGAAAAATGAACTAGATGGTTTAGTGAGTCAGACAACTTTAGAGAAGATCTGGAATTAAACCCAAGAGGCATGCAGAAAGCAGAGGCTGGAAGATGAAAGGATATGTTTGTCTGAAACAATGAATGACTATTTGAAAACACAACAGAATTATCATTAAAAATCCAGTTAGCCTTATTTTCTCATCCCTTAACCTCATGTAATTTAATAAAATTTTGTCTGGATCAGAGACTGATCTCCTGGAAATGCCAACTACTTCTTATGAGGAAGATAAAACTCTTAAGTAATGTCCTGTAATTCCTGTTACAGTAGATTTTCCCAGCTTTTGAAGGTGTAGCATGTGGGAAGCTAACTTAGGCTGCAGAGTTAATGAGCACTTCATTCATCGCTCAGAAGTTCTCCTTGGTAGAGCTGCATAGTCATAAAACTGCACAGAATTTTTTTTTGTGCTTTGTTGTTGTTGTTTTGGTTTGGTTTGGTTGTTTTTTTGCATGGCAACAGTCTATTCAATGTAGTATATTTCAAATTACCTAACAATAAATGCATTTAATAAGGTTTCCCCAGTACTTTAAAAGGCAGCTTCTTAAGAAAAGTTTTAAGGTTTATATTTTATAGTCAGGTTGAATCCTACTGAATCCTACAGAATTTACAACTGAGAAAGGAGAAAAAGAGTGAAAGAAATTTTGACTTTAAGGCTTCTTAAATCAATATTAGCATAAAGCCAATATTAACAGAATACAGCTGCCACAGAAGATCAGTTTTTGACCAATAAAAGATTAACCGGTGGCCCAGCTTTTCTAGATCAAGCTATATTGATCACAGTTATATTTATTCTAATATAAAAACAAAACTAAATGATATAATTCTTTAATAAATAATAAATATATAATAAAATCTGAAATTGAGTTCTGAACAAAACATGCATGTGCATGTAAAAACAGATCACTAAGCCATGTCTACAGGCATGCACAAGATGCACTGCTTCCTTTGAGAACAAGTAGAGGTCACTGTAATCTCCCTTAAGGTGTCATTTACCTGGGCAAATTTTCCCACAGGCTACATGAGCATACAGTATTTACGGAGTTGATAGCAATTTGTTACCTTTGCAATGGCCATGGGGTTGCTCAAAAATATGCACTTTTATTTTGTTCTATATGTTTTAAAATGTATGTTATATGATTTTTTATTTTTTATTACTATTTTTTTTTAAATTATTAGGAGCAGAAGTTGCTTCATCAGTCTCCTAGTTTGTGCTAAAATCAGCATAGGAGCTGGAAGTGGATCCCATCTGTGAACTAGAAGGAAGAATTAAGACAGTTCTGTTGCTTGGCGTTTTTAAAAGAACACAAATATAGGGAGGTTTCTGATGGCATCATCTTCTTTACTGATACATTAGCTGCAAGGAAGGAGGTTTGTGCTCTATATCATAAGGAAGGCAACCTTTAGGAATAACTCCACTTGAGCTCTTTTTTATCTTCTAAATGAAAACTGTTATCTTAGGTGCACACTACTGCCTAGTCCAGTGCCACCAGTGGGTATTGCTTCTCTGGCCAGCAACCTTCAAGCAACAGAAGGATATCTGCTGAAGATGGCCCCAGCTGCTTCACTTCGTACATGCAGAGAATGATGTGGCACCACAGCTCTATCATTTGTCTCCTCTATCTGTGGTAGGCCTGGGGTAACATTTTCTACCGGTTATACACACCTTAAAGCAGCTTGTCTAGCATCATCATGAAAAATTAAGTTTTTCAATCTGAAACTGTGAGAATGTGTCTTCATCAGGTAGATGATTAATGACAGCAGTTGCAGCAGAGGTCACAGCAGGTGCAAGAACAGCAAATGGTAATATGTTGTCGCAACTATCACGAGTGATAAAAAGATTACTGGTGTGCCTAGGGCCCAGCTTTTTTTAATGCACCATGTGTGCACAAACTAGAGAAATATTCATATTTTATGCATGCTAGAAAGGTTTGAAGCAGAGAAAGTACAAAGGTGGCTAAGACACATTCCTCAGCCAGCATTGCTCCATGCCAGTGCTTCTCAGCATTGATTCTGGCACTCTGCTTTAGAAACAGTCAGTTTTGGATGTTCACAGCAGAGACTTATTGGCCAGGGGAATGTAATACTTCACTATACAGGATCACCAGAGCAACAGCATAGTCTAGCTGCCTTTTATAAGATTTGGAAAAAAAAAAAAAGGTCTTTCCAAAGAGAATTTTAAGAAGGAAAACATGTAATTTGAATGTTAAAGACAAAAAATTAGAAACACCTTTCTTTGACACATAGAGCTAGTTTTATATTTTATGTTACACATTCAAAATGAAGTTCAGTTACAAAAGAGTTTTCAGACATTAAGGTTATTCCCACCCGTAATTCCATAACGGAGAAGCCTTTTATGTGTGTTGGACACCTATACAGAGCTTTCCTCAGCTGCTCCTTTCTACTGGCAATACAAAATATCTCGAGTTGTTCCCTCTGATGAAGAACAGAAACACCATGCTTATCATGTAAGCAGTTTTGAAAGAGCTGCCATAAGCCAAGGTGGCCTCTAGCTTACAAAGGATTCTTTTCTTCAATACAGCATTCATCCTGGGCAGAAGCTGACCAGCAATGGCCCACTAGGAGCATATAATGTACTCAAATCTTCTGGTACAAAAAGTAAGAGCACAGCCTAAGGTACCAAGTCCTTAGCTTTGTTTCTTTCGATCATCAATGCCAAATCAAGTCTGATGTAACTGCTGGCTTTTCTGACCGAAAATCCGAGTCAAAAGTCAAATAATGCCACACTACCTTATTTTGATGGAGCACTTGCATATCAAAATTATCACCAGTGATTCATATCGTCTGAAAATAGTCTCCATAGGCATCAATACAAAGAACATTAAGGACACAAGAAAATAGTGAAGTCACAGGATTTGTGAATGTGTATTGAGCCAGGCTTGAACTTCACATTACATATCATACATTACAGATACTCAGATTTTTGATTATGATATTTTTCACTTATATATGCAGATGTGAAATATATATATATATATATATATTTAATTAAGAGCATGAAATGTAGAGTTTGCACCAACAAAAAGTATGGTATGAAGTATTCAGCCATAATACAGCTGAATACTTATCTACAGAATACCCCATCTCAATCATGAAATAAATAGAAACCTATACAAAAGTGAATACGTAATGCAAAATAATAAACTAACATCATCATTGGTATTGCACCAAATATCACTAACTTTAACATGAACTTTCAGTACTGTCTACTGAAATAATATTTTATTATTTTTCATCCATTCAGCCACCTGCCAATACACTGCAGTTTCCTGAGTTACAAGTCATTTATCACTCCACAGGGCAAAATGTTATTTGAAATAAATGACAATACTTGGATGAATTTGAAAAGAAATCATTTTTCTATTTTGGAAACAGAAAGCTGTTCAATCTTAAAAAAAAAAAAAAAAAAAAAAAAAAAAAAAAAAAAAAAAAAAAAAAGGTTCTTCATAGTTTTCCAATAATGAACTGCAAATAAAAAGCTCTAAAAGCAGCCTTCCAAGAAGCACACAAAAACAATCAGCATATTGGTCCAAGGGAAAATGCTTAAGTCTACAATAGTGCAACAGGCCTTGGCTACCCTGGCCACATAGCCTCTCCTGAACACGCACAACCCTGTTCAAATTCAAAGCCTGCAAAGTTTCCTACTATGAGTGGTGCACCCTACTATTCAGGTGTTCGGAGGTAAACAAAAACCAATTTGTCCATGAAGCTTTTGCAGTATGTACCTGTTGCTAAGCAGTCAGAATATGTCCCATATAATGAATAAATAGATATACTAATAGGTTGTAAGAGAAAGAACTTCAGGGATCTCTCCCACTCCCTTGTGAAATCTTGAGAGATTTCATCATAAATCTACTTTCATTCAAAAGAGCATTGATTGAAAGATGTATCCATTTACCAAAAAAAAATCATTTAAGTTTAACACACAGCCTCAGGAAAATCAGTGCGATGTGATATTCCCTTAACTCACTTCCCTTATGATTGAATTGAAAAACAAGCATCTCATATGTTTCAAAATTATCTGTACTGTAAACTCTGAAATATTTCAAGGCTTTGTTTAATTGTTTTGAGCAATTTCAATTCATTTTTTTTCTTAATTCTTCTTCAAGTAATGTCTTGTTCTCTGTGTTTTGAAGGTTTAACACCAGAGACCAACAGCAGATGTTTTCCAAGAGGGAGTTCCATAGAGGACTGTTCGTTTCCAAAATGGCTGCTGCCTCACACTCTTCTCAGCATGACTCTGACTTAGACTGCTGGTAGCATAAGAAATCGAGTCTTTTATAGCGATTTTCCCCCCAGTGGAAACAACAAAAGGCAGGTGATTTTTCAGAATCTGTCAGTTTATTTCAGTGCAATTGGGAAGAATGAGATGAAGCAACCATCTTGGAAAGGAATCACTGCACATTTCTTGAAGAAAAAACTTCAAAGTAATTCCTCTAAAGGCAGATAAATTTAGACTGCAAACATCTAGCAGCCCGATATGACTATATAACTCAAAATAGTTGTTTTTAATAGTTCTGCATAGCACCCAGTGAATTTCACCTAGCAAACACTTATTCCATTGGACAGTCTTAAGACTTAGAAATACTGCCAAGTATGCATGCATATGACCTGTGCATAGAGGAGTATGCGTGTAGAAAAAAAAAATAAGGTTTGGCTCACTACAACGTTGTATCATTTTATCACCTAGCTGCAATGGTAGTTTTCCACCTCCTGTACCATAAAATTTATCTCCTTGACCCATTTCTCTCACATAGACTCCCTTTCTTCACACCAGTGCACATTTGTAGCCATTGAAGACCTTCAGCCCTTCCTACTCTTTGGTAATGACAGATGAGCTAGAAGAACAGGACAGAGAAAGCAACATATATGATGCTGATAAGGAAAAGGAATACAGAGAGCATTTGTGATTAATTATGTGGTTGTTGAACTAAGTGACTAACAGGAAAGAGGAAAAGAGATGTTAGAGGGTGCATTTCAGCTACTCTAGGTTTCCACGGCTTGCAAGTAAGCTACTCTGTGGCTCAGTAAGAGGTTTGGAAGTACTGAACACCAGAACAACGATTTAACTCCACTGTACCTATCAACAAGACTTGTCCACAGTATCCTTGCCTGACCAATCTGGTGGCTTTCTATGACAGAGTGATGGCTTCGGAGGATGGGGGAAGGGCAATGGATGTCATCTACCTGCACTTCTGCAAAGCCTTTGACATGGTCCCTCACCACATCCTTCTCTCTAAATTGGAGAGGTGTGGATTTGAAGGTGGACTGTTGGATGGATTAGGAATTGGCTGGCTGGACACAGCCAAAGGGTTGTGATTAATGGTTCTGTGTCAGGGTGGAGGCCGGTCACAAGCGGTGTCACTCAAGGGTTGGTCTTGGGACCGGTGCTCTTCAACAGCTTCATCAGTGACATAGACAATGGCATCAAGTGCACCCTCAGCAAGTCTGCGGATGACACCAAACTGAGTGGTGCAGTCAATACACGGGAAGGAGGGGAAGCCACGCAGAGGGACCTGGACAGGCTGGAGAAGTGAGCCCATGAAAACCTAATAAGGCTCAATAAGGCCAAGTGCAGGGTGCTGCACTTGGGCTGGGGCAATCTCAGGTATTTATACAAACTGGGGAAGATCTCCTTGAGAGAAGCCCTGCGGAGAAGGACTTCGGGGTCCTGGTGGACGAGAAGCTGGACATGAACCAGCAGTGTGCGCTTGCAGCCCGGAAGGCCAACTGTGTTCTGGGCTGCATTAAAAAAGAGGTGGCCAGCAGGGAGAGGGAGGTGATTATCCCCCTCTACTCGGCTCTTGTGAGGCCCCATCCGGAGTACTGCATCCAGGCCTGGGGCCCCCAGTACAGGATGGGCATGGAGCTCTTAGAGCAGGTCCAGAGGAGGGCCACTAAGATGATCAGAAGGCTGGAGCACCTCTCCTATGAGGAAAGGTTGAAGGAACTGGGCTTGTTCAGCTTGGAGAAGAGAAGGCTCCAGGGAGACCTCATCGTGGCCTTCCAGTACTTGAAGGGAGCATATAAACAGGAGGGGGAACGGCTATTTACGAGGGTAGATAGTGATAGGACAAGGGGGAATGGTTTTAAACTGAGACAGGGGAGGTTTAGGTTAGATATTAGGTGGAAGTTTTTCATTCAGAGGGTGATGACACACTGGAACAGGTTGCCCAAGGAGGTTGTGGATGCCCCATCCCTGGAGGCATTCAAGGCCAGGCTGGATGTGGCTCTGGGCAGCCTGGTCTAGTGGTTGGCAACCCTGCACATAATAGGGGGGTTGAAACTAGATCATCACTGTGGTCCTTTTCAACCCAGGCCATTCTATGATTCTATGATTCTAAGATTCTATGATCCCTTGTCTTTCACAGCCACCTCCATAGGTACTGTTATAGAGAGAGACCTTTTCAAAATGCAAAATTGCTTTCATATGAATTTCTTAAGAAAAGCAGAGCAATGCACCTATTTTCAGCATTCCAATACTATCTAAAAGCTCTTATCTAGATTAAATTTTAAACTCAGTGAAATCAAAAGTTTTGAATTTAAACTTGCAAGAAAAATTAAAGAAAAAGTTGGTATCATGCCCATTTTATGAAGTTAGCTGAGATACCAACAGCCTGTCTTCTCCAGTTTACACATTGGTCTGACACAATAGGAAACAGAAATGGAATAGAAATCAAAATCCTCTGCTTCCCAGTACACAGCTTTAAGCAAATCATAAAACTGTTCCTCCCAGAAACAAGCTTTTGGTTTCCTTATGTAAAAGAAATTAGTACCCAAGGCTGTATCTTTATTGCATAAATTATAAAAAACATAAATCAAATTATTTCATGTATTATAAATACTTTTTATTATAAATACTTTTTTTTTTTTACTTATGCCCTTTTAACATCCTGCTTCCATAATTATTAGCTTCCATTAATTTTAACAAATGCAAATATAATCACATGAAATGCATAATATTGGAAAAAATATAGAAGCATTTTATATTACCCATTATTTATTCATAGATTCTCCTGAAATCAGAACAGATGTTTTAATTAAGAGCAAATATGAAATAAAGTGCAATTTTAACACAAGTTTCTAGTGATGGGAGCTGATCTATATTTATCTGCCCAGCACTGCTTCACTACATATTTCTTAAGATTTTCATATATAAATTTCTGATTCATAATCATTCTCTTCCAGGAAAAGATCATGCAACAAAAAATATTTTTAACAGGAAAAATAAATACACATTCATTACACTTTCACTAACTCCGACTGCTTACTTTATAACACATTCATTTGTACAGGGAGTAAATACTTGGTTATTTTTTCCTTAGAAAAGAAAGCAAACAGAGCACTAATACTGCTTATTAGTCTCTACATGCATTAATGCGAATATCTGTTTTAATTTGCTATCCAGTCATAGTTTTTCTTTTGTTGAGAAAAAAATGTCTTATAGTTATACAGAAGAATATCGATAGAATTTTGAAACAGGAAGTTTCAAATGGAATTACATACAAATGCAGCCCCCAAGTGATTGTTAATGCATAGATTTCACTTGCTCTCACTTTCTTTCCACAAAAACTAGCTAGGGAACGCATTAGAAAAGTCACATCATGAATGGCAGATACTACCACTCTTACACCACATTCTGTAGTAAGATAGATGGTACAGTGTTGGAATTGAAAGGCTGCACAAAAGATCTAAAATTCTTGCATTTCCCAGCAATTGCTGTTTATTTTACTACTAAACTAGCTATAAAGTCTGTTCATGAAAAACAGTCTGTTTAAACACTTTTCAGACTAGCAGTGAAAAAGACATTTTGTAACACAGATTGCCCATTTTTATAATTTTTTAAAATTATTTCTTTACACTGTAAGTCCCTCAGCCTACGAATTTACCTGGTCTGTGATTCATCTGTAGAAAGCCGTCAATATTATGTCAGACTTAATGAAAAGCTACATCAACATATGTAAAGTGACCAAGTTTATTGCATGAGATTTTCCAAAGCAACTGCAAGTTTTCTACCACAATATATACCTGGAAACAGATTTCCCCTTTCTGCATCCTTATGATTTATCTACTTTATTTATTTTTACATCTTTACTTGTTTTTCCAGTTTTGACTAACTTTTCATCTTCATAAGTAGAAATAAAATAACTATTATGCTTTGTTACTATACTATAAGCAAAGCTCCTTCATAATTTGTTAATAAATTTAGATGATGGAAGTGTAGTTATGGATTTAAATATAATAATAATGCTTAAGGATACTTGGTGCTCTTGCATCTCCTAGCTGACATCTTCAGAGGTAAAAACCTTTCACATTAAACACGGATAGAACAAGAACCTATTATTTGATTACTACTTCCAGTAGTAGGTCTTAGGAATTTTAAATTAATGACTGATTCTTGTTTTCTTTGCTAGTATTTGAAAAATGCTTTGCTTATGCTCCATCTTCTTATTCTTCTATTAAATCAGGCTTTAATCCCATCAGCTTCTGCTGCTTAATGTTTCTTAAACAAGGGATTTTCTGATTAACTCTGCCACTAAGAATTTAATTCACCTGATGACTGACTCTCTTTTATATGACTGTTCCACATCTCTTTACAGTTTAGGGCAAGGTAGCACTGTCTTACAGTCCTAGTTGTGCCTGGATGTAAACCTCTTTTCTGAGGGAATGGGGAAAGTGGTCCTACAGGACTTAAAATAAGGCACATTGTGTTTCGTTTACATAAGAAAATGATGTATGAGATGTCCAAAGTCTTGTCTTTGGGAAAAAAAAATAGTTACTTATGCAGGTGGACCTCCCTGCTTCTCTACAGCAACACAGTATATTTGATTGAATATTCCATTCTGTATTCTTCCCTGTTTATTGGCAAGGCTGATGGTGGTATCTCTACCTCCATTTCACCGCTCCTCAAATAACTGCCTATGGAATTGCCTATGAGAAATGGTGACAACTGGAAGGTCTCATTGTAATAAGGACAGATTCACCTTTTCCTTCGTCATCTTTGCAGCTCTTTCTGAGGTTACCTGACTGCAGGGGGATGCTACCTATATCCAACACCTGCATTTCATTCCACAGCTTCTTGGATAGCATGATATGGACACAGAATGTTTTTCATTCTCCTTCAAAGATCATTCTTCTTGGGTTAACTTAGAATTGGGCACTTGAAATTGGCCAAGTACTTAAGTTTCCACTACTCTTACTTTGTTTCCAAACAGCGTGACAGAAATATAGGCAAAAAATTCCAAATGATTCTTGTTCTTTGACAAGCTTCAATTAGCCTCACAACCCAGAATTTTACTTTCCTCTCCATTACATTATATTAGGATCTGTTTGTTTTTTTCTGCCTAATCTGAAGATACATACAATGAAAATTGGGTTTCCATCTGCTTCCTAATTATTTTTATATCAAAATATCTAGGTTCAGGAGAGTATTTAAAAAACTGCAAATAAGGACCTCATCACAGACACCAGAGCTCTTAGTAAGTATCAAAATCTATTATATTGAGTCATTAAATTCCTAAAGCTGGGTTTTAAATGTCAAACTGGAAATGGAAATTTTTTGTCATAATGACCTAATGTTAATCTCTCATACTAATTTTGTTCATGTATAAACAGATCAATGAAAATCATGGATAACTGAAAATAAGCTGATGTACCTCATGGTGTCCAAAATGTGGCTTGCTGCATGAAACATTGCCATAACTAATGTGAAGTATTTCTGGATAGCAGGGGAAGCAACTATTAAGTTTACTCAAACTTTATGAACTGCAGGATAGGAGCTATAATTCATAAGATCAAGAGGGAGATTCTGTTTCCATGCTACTATGGGAGTGACAAAGTACCAAATAAATCCAATTTTTCTCTGTGCCTCAGTTTGCCAACATGGAAAACATAAATTTTCTTGACTTCCTGGTAAAATACTGTGATGGCTCTTCACATAAAAGAGAATCAACAGAAAATCTAGGCAAAGTAATACAGTTTCAGAATTCTCATCCACACTGCTGATATCACACCATTTCACTCAGCTGTGGACTTACCTATTCTTCTTAATAATTACAGCAAATGTATTTATTGTATTTCATGCCTCAATTTTGTTTCTAGCAATATAAAAATGTCTTATTACTTACATTATTGTATAACTATTCCTAACTGTTAGTGAATGTTGCAATTCACGCAAACCTTTAAGTAGTGTAAACGCATAAAATTCTATTTTTAGTGTGTATTAACAAATTACTGTATTGGGTTTACATAGCTAGGCTTTGATAGTGTTGGGACAAAGTGAGGAGGGAGATGCTGCAGGGGTAGCCTTTGTGAGAGGAGACAAAGAGCTGTTCCACATCATTTCCATCTGGCTCTAAAATAGACCCACTGCTGACCAAAGCTGAGCCCATTAGTGAAGCTGGTGGTGGCCCTAAGATAATATTTAAAAAAACGAGAAAAGTACACTGCACAGCAGCTGGGAGGGAGGACTTAGAAATGTGAGAGAAACAGCTCTGCAGGCAAGAAGGTCAGTGCAGAAGAAGGGCAGGAGGTAGTCCAGGCACAGAGCAGCAGGTCCCTGAAACCCAGGGGCACCATGCAAGAGATCTCCACGTGCAGCCATGGAGGAGCCTGCAGTGCAGCTGTGGATGAGGCCTGAAAGAGGTGCAGCCCATGGAAAGGCCCCAAAGGGGCAGAATCTGAGCCAGAGCTGCAACCCATGGGGAGCCATGGGGAGCAATGCATTCCTGAAGGGTGGGCCCCATGGTACAGAGCTGTGTTGTGCTTGGAAAGCTGCAGTCTGCGGGAAGCCCACACGGGAGCAGGGCACAGCATGCAGAGAAAGGAGTGGCAGGTAGGAGCTGTTATGGACCGAGACCTTGACCTCTGTTCTCCTCTTCCTCCTGGGTCACTGGCCAGGAAGAGGCAGAAGAATCATGAGTAAAGGCAAGAAGTTCAGCATAGAAAGAAGGAAGGGTGCAAGGACATTTGGAGAAGGTGTTTTTACTTTTATTTCTTTTTCTCACCTACTACTCTATTTTTAATTGGTGATAAAATAAAGTTCTCCAAGTAAAGTCTGTTTTGCTTGTGATGTTAATTGGTCAAGCAATCTCCCTTTTTCTTCATCCATGTGCTCTTCTATTGCATCGTCTCCCACTAACTTGTTGAGAAGGAGGAGAGAACAGTTTGGTAAGAAAATTTGCACATATATCCAAGAAAATATCACTCCACTCCTACACGTTCTGGGAATTAATAGGTTGTTGGTAGTGAAATTTAGAAAGTAAACTCTGCTTTTTTGTGTTTGCCTTTAAAACAAGTTAAGAAACAATTTATTGGATAGAGATGGGTAGGAAGAGAACTCTTCAAAGACAAGGAGGAAATGCCTGCAGTTACCATCTGTGAGTCACATACTTAAGATTTTATTTGAAAGAGTATTAGAGGAAGAAAGATTTTAACCTAATAGGAGTTAAGTACCTTTTTAAAATAGTGAAGTTACCTTAACAGAGTCAGTAAACCATATAAAAAAACATTTCTTGATTTATTATGTACTTTATTGCTTCTTTGAAAATTATCAGCAAGTGTACACTAAAACAAAAGTAGTTTTTATTAAAATTGGTTAAAATGAAATAAAACTCTAGATTGATTAAATTGATCATCCTTACTATGAAATTAATAGGTCAGTGGACTGAATCATTTAATTCATTTTATCACTAAAGATGGAGAGGGTTATTTTTTTTTCCCTTACACACAGTATCATAGTGCTTACAAAGATTTAATAGGAGTTTTATTTGTAGACACCTAAACATCCAGCTCTTCAGAAATAAGATAGGAAATAGCTTCCTAATACTTCACTACTTAGTACGTACAGTATCTCTCTTAAGATGAAAGGCATTTCTTTTGAGGAAAAGAGTGGCAGCATAAACTCAAAGTGACTCTGCCTAAGTTCACATGCTGTTTGAACAAGGAGCCTTCTTCCCCAAGAGACCAAGTTAAAAATTCACAATACTCTGTCTTTTTGAAAAGATACCTTGGGATGCATTAAATTATCATCAGTGACTTACAGTATCTCAAGTGAGAACAGAGCAGGAGCTTACAATAGCAACAGGCTTTCTCAAAAACTTGTCTGGTTGATGCAAAAAAAAGGTGAATCACTTTAGGGTTTGCAGTATGCAAAAGTAAGTATGCTTTAGATTAGGTTTTCGACTTTTACAGTCACAGTGTGTTTCTCGCTCCATCTTGGGCAACAGACCTGTTGCCCTAGGTTCAAGACAAACTCAGTTTTTGTTCTAAATAAAATTATTATATGCTAATCTTCACTGGGTGGAGAAATTTTGTCTTAAAAGCTAAGTTTCTAGGACAGGTAAGTGTCTTACATAAGTAATTTGCATGGAGCCTGTTAAGACTTCTTACTTGCCTATCATCAAAAGGTAAGAAGATATCTGAAGATTTTTACCTATTATTTGATATCTTAACTGATGTTAAGAAACCAGAAGTCATATATAAATATAAATTCTCTACATTCTCAAATCAGTAAGAAAGTTTCCTTCCTACTCCAAGGAAGAAAGCTAGAAGGATATTAATGTGCAAACTTAAAAAATAAAACGAACAAAAAAACCCAAAAAAACTAGAACAACTTTTTAATAAACATACCTGATGCATCTTCCATATCATCAGTAAATTTTATTTACTATGAAAATTAGAAATTCCCACCTGTAACTCATCTAGAAGCCTTTCAGTCTCACCAAGCCATACAACATGATTTAAAAAACCACAAGCAAGTGTATGAATCAGACTTACATAAGCAAGAATCTTCTGAGGAAAGATTTTATTCAATTACAAACTGCAGTCAAAGCTCAATACCTCCGATAACATAGATCAGACATAAGCAAAAGATTATATTTACTCAAGACTGATCATACTAAATATCACAGAAAAGGCATGGAATTGGCCCTTTTTTTGTTTTTAGGATGATTATCAGATTGACAACAACACTTGGTTTCCCTGCATTCGAGTCCTAAACAGCTGTTCAATTTTTGTCTCTATGAAGGCAGTATTAAAGCTGTGTGAAGGTATCAAGACAGACATCTGTTCAGCTGCATATCTATTTATCTAGGAGACTTGCTAATTGTTGTGATTCTAAATAAATCTTCATTTAAGGATGACAAAACACTTTTAAAAATGCAAATCTAACATCAACAACCTCTATGAGATGTAGAAGTACTAAAAGAATTTCAAAGAGAAAAGCAGAGTTAAGAATATGCAGTTTATGCAAACTTAAGAAATATGTTAAAATCAGAGCCCAGAATACCAATTTATTTAAATTGGTAGAATATATTATTGGCATAAATATAAATTTTGTACTTCCACTGATCAAATTGAGTTGCTTGCCCTAGGCAAGTCTAGTTTCTAGACCAGTTTCTGAACGGAGAGAGAACTTCACCCAGAAACATTTGCCCCAAAAACGAGAGAAAACAGTGCCTCTACATGCTCACTCCACAGCTTATTGATGTCTTACAATTTTTTTCTGTAATTAAAGTACAGACGCTGTATAAAAACACTTAAAAGGCAAATAAAAACACTAGGGTAAGTAATTTTCCTAAAAATCCTGCATATTGTAACAATGATTATCAAAATTGAGTAAATATCTCTGTATAAATACATCAATGCTATTTTGAGGGAAAGTGGAACTTCGGGAAAAAATATTACAACATCTATTTTTTGGGTACAAAGATTATAAACTAGGGCAGGTAGGCACAGAAATTAAAGGAAGAATCAGTTCAAAAGTGGAAGTACACAAACAAGATGTGTAAAGATGTGTAGAGATCAATTCCCTCATAAAATGATGTTGTTTTTTTTTTTAAGCTACAGATTTTAATATATACCTTGAACTAAAATAGTCACTAAGTGTTTCTGAATTCTGAACAAGAAGTTGCTCACTGACAAATGTCCATCACACAGTGAAATGAAATAAAAACAATAAGCTTAAGCTTTAACACTGCAATTAAAAACAGACACATTGGTATATGGCCTCCAGAGCTTTTAAACCAGATATTCTAAAAATTTACGTGATAGTGAACTCATGGTAATGCACACCTTAGTCCTGATTTTTCACCCAGCTACGTCTCCAAGTAGGAGACTGCCTGATTTTTTGAAATTTAATGTTCCAAGCCTGTTACATACAAAGAGACATACACTTCTTAAAAAAAAAAAATTAGAATTAGCATCAGTAATATTTTTGATGGTTGCTCCTATTGAATTACTTTCTCTTGACAAAGATTCAGATTACAAATCACAATTTAGACTTGGTTAGAAAGAATCATCTAAGCCTGACAAAATAAAAACAGTATTTACAATATTTAAGGAAAATGCACACGCTTCTTTGACCTTCTGGATCAAAGTCAAAGTCTTGGACAGGCAACCCTCAGTAAAAGCATAGGTGACTCACACGTAGCCTACTTTCAATTCAGAAGTATATTTATACTTCAGAATTAGATGGTGTGGTTCTATTTAAATTTTAGCAAAAGTCCTCCAGCTTCTCTGACCAGCTAAGGAAATTCACATTTAATGACATTTATGAACATTTTCTCCTTGGTCTATCAGCCAACTGTAATCACGATTCATTAGTTTACCATAAATATTCAGCTAAACTACTAATTCTAGATTTAAGATTTGACAGGAACTCTGCACACTATTACTACTCCTTCCTCTGACATTAAAGCTGTACTTACATCAGGGAGAGAAGACTGGAAACACTCCATGCTTTAAAAACATCTTAAATATTTCCATTAGCATGGCTAATATTAGAGAGGACATCTTTTGTAGCACTAACTGATCATCTGCTACTTGATCAAACTGAGAAGAGGAAAACTCTACTCGGCTCTTGTGAAGCTCCATCTGGAGTACCGTATCCAGGCCAGGGGCCCCCAGTACAGGATGGGCATGGAGCTCTTAGAGCAGGTCCAGAGGAGGGCCACTAAGATGATCAGAAGGCTGGAGCACCTCTCCTATGAGGAAACGTTGAAAGAACTGGGCTTGTTCAGCTTGGAGAAGAGAAGGCTTGTTCAGCTTGGAGAAGAGGGAGACCTCATTGTGGCCTTCCAATACTTGAAAGGAGCATATAAACAGGAGGGGGAACGGCTGTTTACAAGGGTGGATAGAGGTAGGACAAGGGGGAATGGTTTTAAACTGAGACAGGGGAGGTTTAGGTTAGATATTAGGTGGAAGTTTTTCATTCAGAGGGTGATGACACACTGGAACAGGTTGCCCAAGGAGGTTGTGGATGCCCCATCCCTGGAGGCATTTAAGGTCAGGCTGGATGTGGCTCTGGGCAGCCTGGTCTAGTGGTTGGCGACCCTGCACATGGCAGGGGGGGTTGAAACTAGATCATCATTATGGTTCTTTTCAACCCAGGCAATTCTATGATTCTATGAATACTTTAAAAGGGAATGTCTGCCTCTGAAGGAAATGGGTACTTGGACCAAAGATCTGGTTATTTCAGGTACACTCTTCTGCCATTTTCTGCCTCTCTCAGCATCAACAAACAATGATGCAACTGTTCTCTGATCACTTACTGCTCAATGACCACACATCTGGCTTCCGCAAGACAAAAAAAACACAGGTAGAAAAATAAAAGCATGCTGAAAGCCAAGCTACAGCAGCAGAGACATATAACTGCATTCTACTGCCTGCTTCTACATAGAAAAGAGAAAGCAAAAGAATCTCTTGGTTTATGAGGCAATTTCTGAAAGAGGGCATTAAAAAAGCAAACAAGGAAAAATGCCTACGGCTTTTGATGGAGGGAAAAAAAAAAACAAAAAACAACACAAACTTATCCAGGAGTGGAAGGAATACATTTAAAGAAATGTAGCAGATGGAGAGCAGAATAACATCTTGAGTTAATTTATTTTTGAAGTACACAATGAGTCTCATAATATAATTGAATTAAAGAGTCAGAGAATGAGAAATTTTCCTGTTCTGCATATTGTTTTCACAAAAATAGGCATAGCATATTGCCTGAGAATTTTTTAGGGGAAAAAAAATAATCATAGAATCATTTGAGTTTGAAGATACCTTTAAAGGTTATCTAGTCTGACTCTCCAATAATCAACCTAAGTCTTTATTTCTTTTTCTTAATGGATCAGACATAATCCTGCTGGTTGGTGAACATGTCTGTGTGTACGTATAGCAGCAACATGGCCAGCCACCAGGTATCTAGACTGCTTCATTATTCAGACATCACCAGAATACAATGCTTGTTGTGTACATATCAGTCGTGCCATCCAGCAACAGCTGTGAGATATTTCTTTTGTTTCATAAGATATGAGCTCTAGAAGCCCTCCTCTTCACAACATACATGAATATACATATATCTGTGCTGCAATACCCTAAAAGAGCTACAGTCTTCTGCAGATATAATGGTTTCAACATTAATTCCACATCCTTGAAATTAATATACATATATGACAACAAAATTAGGCATTTTCATCTTAAGATGGATACCAAAATAACATATGCCTTACCCATCCAATGGCTACTCTCTATTTCTTCAGAAAGTGTCAAGAGCATCCATTAAATAAAACAATCCACTATGACAGAGAGAGGCATTTTCCATTTTATTTGTTATGCAGCTATGTGGGTTATCCACCAGATCACAGGACACAGACACACTCCCTGCACCCTCTGACCATGTATAGTATATAGCTATACTCCCCAGACCACGTTTAACTATACTCCTGGATAATTTGCTAAATCCAGTTATTTAAATAAATAATAAATGCATTTCCTTCAATCAGCTTCAACTTCACTTTTCAAATCGATCTTTTGGGAGGAATGATAACGTCAGTGCTTGTTTGGATCAATATCTCAATCAAACAGTTCTCATACTCCTAATCACGTGTTACTATATATATTTTTTTAATCGCCTTAATGTGAAATTTTGCAGCAATGACTGAGATGGACTCTACATGTGGAGAAGTCTTTTTTGAGCTTCTTACATGTCCGTAGTAACTGAGACACTGTAATCTCAAAATACTTTTCCCACTCTTTGAGCCCTTCATGAAATATCTTTGAGGGAACAGAAAAAGAAACCATTTACAGAGTTAGGACCCAAACAAGATTCAGCTCCACTGCATTAAGCAGCATGCAAATCCTGAAGGTGTATTCATCCATAAAGATGGGCTTCCAGTTGTAAAGGTGCAGAAAGCTCTCTGATAGAAAAAAATGATATAATGCTCAGGATACTATATCATTTGCATTGTAACGAAAATCCCTGCATTAGTGCCATTAGACTATGAATGTGTTTGGACAGCAGCACATAAACAGGAGAGGAAAATGGATAGTAGGAAGGTTTCAGGCACATGTGGGCTTAAGTTTCGACCAGAGTATCCAAAAGAGGGATTTTGCAAATAGCACAGTTGTGCTTTTTCTCCTGTATTGTCAACTTCAGACTTCTGCATATTATGAATGGCCACACAAAGCTGACCAAGGACAAAATGGATCATTTCTAAACACCCAATGTATGCACTGTGCTGAGGAAAAGGGAATATTACTTCTATACTTTTTAGATTATGGAAATGCTGGTAGGAGGAACCACCCTGCCTCTATCAAACAGACCAAAAGAGAATAATTTCCTCTCATTTGGCTTAATTCTAAATTAGAACTGTTACTGTTAGTATTTTCAAGCATAGGATGTCCTCCAGGAAATTTGAATTAGCTTCTTTAACAATGCATTACTGGAGTGCTAGAACAACCTAGATCCTGGGACAGGTGAAGCACTTGCACAGACTAGTTTGTAACAGCATGATCTGTAGTATCAGTCTTTAGAAACATCCAAGCAGTTATCACTAGGACGTTGTGCAACTAGCATTTTATATAGCATTTGTGTAGCTACTACAGCTACTCTGGTAGGCTGGAGATCCAACACACCAAGATAATGTTTCAATTAAGACACTAAATTATATTGAAGCTCTTTTATCTTCAAAGCAAATCTACAGTGTGAAAAATTTAGAGCTGAAATATGCAAAGGTATGTCTGGAAGGACAGGTAAATTTTATTGAACAGTGCTCTTAAAATCCATTAATAGATTTTATCCTTATCTAGAATAGGAATAAAGACAAATATAATATTTTTTTAATGTCTATCCCAAAAAGTTCTTATGAAACTTATGGGCCAATGCAAATGCTTCAATTCTTTATTTTTAATAAATAAAAATAAATAAACAATTACTCCCAAATAGGATCTAACTCATTTCATTTAGAATGGAATTTCTCACACACAACATGCTTTTGCCCCCTCCTGCGCTTCAGGCCACTTCTGCTCCCCTGACCAGACACAGTGACCTTTTTGCACCACTTGTTTTCCTCTCCTCACTTGCATGTCAGAGGACAGTAAAATTCACAGCAAGAAGAAGAGAGCACACAGAGTATGTCGTGGCAATGCTTCCCACTCCGTTCGCTACTGAAGAAACAATAACATTCAGTTTTACAAGAAAAATGAGAGCAGCATAACTGTGTGTTCTTTTAAGTGGCAGAAATGGTAATGATCTCTAAACAGCTACACACAACTGACAGTTAGCTGAGAATTGGTCCCGATTTCATGCAATTTTTCCCCTGAGCAAATCACAGTTTTAATCCACTCAGAGATGATATACAGCCCGGTAAAGTGGATTGTAGCAAGTAGATGCCATTAAACAATTTCCATCAGTAGCGGAAAAAAAGTCATTTTTATTTGTCAGTTCTTTAATGCATTTGCATATTCAGCTATCAATTATAATAAATGAAAGATGTGTTCCATGTCAGATCATCCAAGAGAATCAAGATCTGCATACAGCATTAGCATTTTAAAACTGAAGCAAAACAAAAAGAATGAACATTGTAAAGGAGAGCATCTACTTTCTCTGCCAGTTTTTGATAACCTTAGAAACAGTCTAAGTCACCAAAGAGCTTTAGCAAGAGTTTAGCAAGCTGTATTACTGAGCTATGGCTTGGAGTCCTCAAGGACAGATTACTCAAGTTAGGAGAGCTCTTTCGCCCCTCCCTTCCTTGGTATTGTGCATTATCAGATAAGCAGAAGAATTGATCATAACCTCTTCAGCATATCTTCTGGTGACAGGTATCTTGTCACTACATGCTTCACCTTCCTTCCCTTGTTACAGGCTGGCAGCTTCTGCACACTTTTCATTGTGCAGGTGCTTTCTTTTGGCAAACTTGTTCAGATAATAGAGCAATCCAATCAAAACATCACTGCAAACCCTTGACAGAACATTTGCCGCTTTAGAAACATTTGCACTCACCATATGGCAAGGGCATCTTAGGCTATGAAACTGTGATAATTTTTGTTTTTACTCAGTGAGGGCATCTGAGATTTATGATGGCCAAAATTCATTAAGTGTTGACAAAGCCATCCAAGTTTTTAGAGCAATTGGTAGCATAGTTCCAGAACTGAGTAAAGGAGCAGCATTTTGTTTTCATTACCTTTTATGCATAGACATATCTATTTCTGCAGTCACTTCGTATGCCACAGCCACCAGCCCATTAAAAAAAAAAAAAAAAGGAAAGTTTTCTATAGAAACAAAGTAAAATGTAACAGTTTGCAATATTGTCAGATTGTTTTCATTTTTTTATTCAGTGTTTTTAAGGAAATTACCAGAACATGAAGAAGAATGATAACACAACAGTTATCCAAAACCAATTAAAAACTTCAACAATTTTTTTGCCCCAACTTCATGGCAGTAGCATTGTTTATATAGTCACGTTGCAAGGGCAATATTTCATTCCCTTTTCCTCTTAACAAGAGAACCTTCTGAAACAGGCCTTTAGTCCCCTTCCAAGGAAACCAGGTTATTCAATAGCCAGACATTCGACATAATTTTTTAGTTAAATAAAAGAGATTCCATTAACAAGGAGAAGGTTCCCACATAATGATGGAAATCAACCTGAAGGCAAAGCCCTTTATTTTCAGTACGTTGTTCTGTTGGGTTTTTTTTTAGGGGGCAAGGAGGTAAAGGAAAATTATGAAGCAACTGTTCATGGTCATGAAAGTGTAGCAGCAAATTATATATGCCCCCCACACAAGATAGTGTTCTGTTAACTGCATTCTTTTTTATGTGTTTATTTTTGTATTAATAAGTTAATGCATTTTACATTAATTATTTACTTTTACTTAGGATTCAGATTTGCATTACCTTGCACGCTGATGTGTTAATTAAACACTTTGATGGTGACAGCATTACCCTGCTCAGCATTAATTCCAACAATTAATATGACGTCTGAAGAATAATCATCCTAAGCAAACAGATCAGTTTCTTCATTAAAAAAAAAAAATCATGTGAGATCTATTTATTTTAATAAGTGAAAGAGGAAATCTACATTCTTTATGCTTTTCTTTCCTGAGAGATTCAAAACTAAAGCTCACCTACCTGAAAGTCAACAACAAAGGGTCATGGACTCCAAAGACCGTTTTTTATTTCTACTGACCTGAGAAATTTTTATCCCGTAACATAAACATTTTACCACATTATAAGCAAGCACAGTATCCTGTTTCGAAAGTTTCTATAAACCAAAAGGAAAAGGAGATTGAAGATGAGGCCTTGGAACATGCAGTGGGAGTAACATCTTTTGTGGCTGATCCATGCCAACAGTAGGACAGCACCTATCAGATTCTAAAAACATATTAAATGCCTATTCCTTTCAGTAGTACATGGAATGAACTGCCTATCTACAGCCTGTAACAGAAGCTGGTCTGGAGTACAGAAGCTAACAACGGTTGTTTCCACAGTGCCAGAGCAAGTCAAAAATGCAAGCATCTTAAGCCATTCCTACCACCTGTGCCTGTCTCTTATGACTCTAAATCACCTTGAGTACTACTGGGTTATTCCTAAGTGACAGGGCAGAACAGCATCACTACGAGTGATAGTATTAGAAAGCATGAGCCTTGGGGACTGACTGTCCAGAAGTGCTGTTGGTAAAATATTAGGACTCAATTAGGACGCTATTACAGACATTTTTACATTCATTTTTCATGAATTTTCATGAACAGCAGCATACTTTGATCAAGATAGTTACAACGATAATCAGCTCAGTCAATCCACCTTTCTGCGAAAGGACCCTAAGCTCAGACTATACATAGGATTAGACAATGAAAGGTGAGTTGTCCCTCCTAAAACTCATCCTTGGGCCAGAATCCTTATATGCCCCTACTGCGTTCCTTCCTCATGCACAAAAGAATGTCCTCTAATGTTATCTGCATTTTATGAACTATAGAGTTTTTACTTGCCAGGCAATTAGGTCTGGGAAAAACAAATTAGAGACAGACCATAACACTAAAAAAAACCCACTTTCTATTTATAAATCCACTGGAAACTTTTTACACATTTACAAAAATTTACAGCAACATATATAAGCTGAATTTGGGGTACTACTTTGTTGTATTATAAAATTATTTCCTCTTTATTTTCAAATACACACATTCATGTTTCTGAAGACGTTTCTAAAAATGTTGCTGTGCTACCTAAACACATCTAAATACCAGAACACTTGCAGATCAAATCAGTTACATGAAACTTCTAGGTGCGGAGCTACGAAAATATAGAAGTAAATTTCAAAACCCAAAACAAAACCAACACATTTTTATACGTGAAAAATTAAAGCATCTACTTGAAAGAGAAGATAAACAATCTAATCAGGTACATTTTACATAAAGTGTGGGAGAAGAAAAGTTACTGTATTTTATATTTTAAATACAATCATCCTATTCTACCTCAAAATGAGAATAAATCTATTATATAAAATGAGGTTCTAAAGGAGTTCAGTTTCACAAAATCAAACTTCCAAATGAAGAACATCCCCAACACATCCACTTACACGTCACCTTGTTCATGCTTTTAATTAAAAGAGTTAAGATACTTTTCATTTGTTCCCCGTTCTATTTTGCTAGAGTACTTGGACTTGCCCACAGTAGCCATCAGATAGCCTATTATATTAACTACTATTATTAGTTACCACTCTCACCGTTCAAGGTACACATGCAGTATTTATACAGGTGATAAAAACAGTGAATTATTTTAATTTTTAACTCATTATTTTACATTCATCATAAATATCTTAATTCTCAAACGTAACTGCTTAAAGTGCTCAGCTTAGAATTCTACATCCAATCATCTTTCAAATATCTTTAAAACAAACAAGCAACTGCAAAGTGAATTCCAGGTATGAGTACACTAGATACAAGCAAGTATAAGTGCTATAATTGAATATATAGGAGCCGTTCTTATGGACTACTCCAGCTGTTGGATGAAATGCATGAACGTACGTACTTTGATTAAGAGGACTATTACTTCCTTACAGTGCCTTGATTGATGTACATTAACAGAGTGCACTTAAAAGAAAGTGCAGTCATGCATAATGCAGTGAAGATTAATGTCTGCAGAGGAATAGAAGTTCTATGTTTTCCCTAGGGGAGATATCATTTCATTACAGTCACAGTTCAAGTTATATGATCATCATATAGAACATGAGTTTGTAATTTAGCACACATTAGAAAGAAAGGATATGCACAGTCAGCTTCAAACCCTAGAAGTGAGTGAGAGAAAAATTTAAGCTTCTCTAGAGCATTACAAAGGTGTCTTGATGGTGTGAGTTTCCTTTTTCCGGTTATCCAATTGAAAGGCTTTTTGCTAACCATTCATTTTGTAAGGGACACAGGCTGCTAGCTTTAGGTTCCTGACGTTAGATCATTAGAAGATGATGAGTGAACACTCCCACAGTCTGATATGCAAATCAGTTCTTCAAGTTTAAGTAAATTAATCCTTATTAATTGTATTCATCACCATTAACTCTATGGAAGAAAGCATTTCCATAGTAAATATTCTTCTTCCTCCACTTTCCTCTAATTAAAGAAGATATGCTTTGGTTCAGTCCTGCAATGTTAAAATTTTTACCTGAACAATTACATCTGTACAATCCACAGCCATCTCCACAATGCAATTTTAAATGTAAGTGACTTTAAGCAGCCCCAAGCATTATGGTCCTCAAAAGTCCAAACACCACTGAAATTAAATGGAAATACATGTTTAACTTCTTTGTAATCTTCATTTCCGGGTATTCGTAAGTTAATGTTATGATGCTTTGTTTACCAACATAATTCAGCCTAAACGTTGAGAAGCACTCCAGCATATAAATCAGAGCTGGCTCATACTGCATCTGAAGTGGTAATATTACCTTTCTGTATTGGCTCTGCTAAGGAATATATAAAGAAATTGAGCTGCCCAGCTGACTGACCTCTGGATCTGCCTAGATCAAATCTAAGCCTATCGTATCCCTCTTAACACAGGCCAGGTTTGCTCTGATGCATCCAAATCCTTTCAGACACACACTGATTTGAGTAGTCATTTAGAGTAGAAGGAGTAAATTCTCACACAAAGAAAGTTTAAAACAAGCCTCTATCTCAAAATAAATTACAGAACACAGGTATCATCACACAATTTCAATGCAAGGAAGTATATGAAAGTCTTATTTAGATCTTTTAAAACCACCATAAAGTGCTTATAATTCAGAACTACAGAAACCAAAGGATATCTAAAAACTCTGCCTAAAACCAGTATCAGTTAGATCAGAAGAATATGAAGAATATGCAGCTAGAATAAATGCAGCAGGAAGGTGAGGGCAGGCTGAAAGATAAAACAATGAAGATGTCAAAGTCATCTTTCAAGTGTGGTGGTGGGCTTCCTTAAAAATTCTTTTTATTTCTCCAGTCTTTTTTCTCTCCTCATTATAGAAATAATTCCTGTCTGGTCATGAATACTTGACAAAGACAGAAGTTATTTTAAGCTGCTGTGAGTTTTCTCTCTCCTAGAACATGTCCATTGGTCTCTGGCAAGATCCCGACTAAATGCAAAGTGCTGTGACTACAAGAATCAAACTGGCATTGAATGTATGCTCAGTTTCACACTGAAAGCGTTTGAAGAAAACAGGACATTCTTCAAAGTTGAAAGATAGCAGAAGTTAAACCAATCTACTCATGGCACAGACAGAATGCTTTTCTAGTAAAATGATAATGTTATGCAATTTCTTTGCATTTTATTCACGATCTCTTCCTCCCAAAGGATTTGGTAATATTTTTAGAACTTACAGTAACTCCTTGCTTCTCCAGAGACAAGTCAATTTAGAACTGATGCAGAAAAGCTGAGCTGAATTAAACCCAATTATTAAATCTTGACTTCCTAGATTGAAACAAATTTATACCTGCATTCATTTATAATTGCAAGAACAAACTATTTCATCTAGAAGTTTTTAAAAATTCTTTAAAAAGTGTACCTCAAAAGAGAACGGTTCCTTTTTAATTCTGATTTTTCCAACCTTGCAAGAATAATCAAGAAGAGTGTCAAAAAATGACATTTCCTTGAAGAGAGAAGTGAGATGCAGATAATTGGGCCATGATGTTTAATTTTAATTATAAATTTGTCCTCCAACTGTTTACAAGGGCATCTGTACACTTAAAGGCCAGAGTTTATTACAGTGCCAGAGCAATGTTGTCTTAGCTGCTTTTATATTAATTAGCTGTGCTATCACAGGATGTCAGGTGTCTCCTGAATGGTGTATGTACTTTGTGTGCACTCCCAACATATTAGAGAGGTTAATTAAAATAAAATCTTCCTTAACACATCTATAATAACATTTCAGAGATATTTATGTGGTTGACAAAGCAAAGAAATGTGATGAAATGTCAAGTCCCACTCCTTTGATCACATGGATTGTCAAGATAAGTATTCTTTTAATAGCTATCAAAATAAAGTACATTCTACACTCTATGGAATGACTGGAATACAAGTCCAAATCTGGGTCTTGTTTTCAGTTCTTGTTCAGTGCTCTTGGTCAAGCCTTCTGTGTGTGAATTTCCTGGTTATAACATACTCCTTTCCCAAAAATGTCTTTCTGATCTATTTGAATAGTAAGTAGGATCTATCTTTTAGTTTTTGGTGGGGTTTTTTTGTTGTTTTGTTTTTGTTTTTTTAATTTTAAAATTCAGCACATACTAGTCCAGCTCAATTCTGAACAATATCAATTAGAGAAAAACTGAAAGAATTTTTATTAAATGATAAGTCTTCGAGAGATGTCTACAATCAGTTTCAGAACACACTTGTAGTTAGTTTCTTTACAGGGATTCTGCATTGTAATTACAGAAAAGAAAAAAAAAACACTGAATCCTCTGTCTCAATCTTCAATGCAGGCAGAAACAGAAGTTTGAAAATAATTGTTATCAAGAGTGAACAAAAAATCTTTCCATAGTGTTTGTTGTGATTTGAAGCCACACTGTAGTTTTTGTTCCAATTAAACAGAATTTCCAATAAACAAGCAGTTGAGGAGAAGGAATACAGGAAATCAATTAGTTTCCTGCTTCATGAAAAATAAAGGAATATTTTCTTAGAATTATTTCCGTCTTTTAGAAATAAGTATTTTTTCATGGTTTCTCCTTATTTAAGGTAGTTTATAGTTATTTAAAACAAAATTAATCCTTCTGAATCCTTTTAATGCTTTATTAACAACAACATCATCCAAAACTGTGAAGCCAGCATGAATATTAATAGTTGGAAAGATTAATCAAATTTCAAAGCAAAGCAGATGCAATACATTAATATGAGGAGGTCACCGCAACTGTCTCCTAGACTAAATTAAAATTGCAGTTAAGTTAAANAAAAAAAAAAAAAAAAAAAAAAAAAAAAAAAAAAAAGTAGAATTGTACAGACCAAAATTGTCATTTGAAACATTGATGGGTTCATAGTAACTGCCAATGTCATAATAAATGCTTTTAAAACACACTGCCTTTTCCCTCCTTGTTCCAGTTTGAGAATTTGATAGGCAGATCATCCACAAAAGCTCTCAGCTTTATAGCAATACTCAGCTTGGCATACAAGGTACTTTCTTCATACTCACTCCACCCCCACCCAGATCTTGTCTCCACATAAATTAGATGCGAACAGGGATCTAAAACTGCAGGACATATTTAATTTCAAATTACAGTATAAATCATCTAAAGCAAATCCAAACTTTTTTCCATTAAGGAATTATGCAATAAAACTCGAAGCTTTGAAGCATGATTCCATTCAAGACACCATTCACATATCTGAATGACATTTGCATGCTGTAGTTACAGTACATGGAAAATGTATACTAAAACACAGAATGGCTTGGGTTGGAAGAGATACTGAAGATAGAGTTCCAATTCCCCTGCAAGGGTAGAGTTGAAACCCACCAGATCAGGCTGTCCAGGGCCCCATCCAACCTGGACTTGACAACCGCCAGGGAATGGACATCCACAACTACTCTGGGCAACCGGTTCCAGTAGGTTACCACCTTCTGGGTAAAAAATTTCCTCCTCATATTTAATCTAAGTCTCCCTTCCTTTAGTTTAAAATCATTCCTTCTAGCCCTTTAACTTTTTCCCCCTTTTAAAAAGTTGGTCTCCCAGCTGTTTATAAGCTTCCTTTAAGTACCAGAACATCATGAGAAGGACTCCCTGAAGCCTTCTCTCCTTCAGGCTGAAGGAGTCCAGGTCCCTCCACTTTTCTACATAGAAGAGGCACTCCAGCCCTCTTATCATCTTTCATCTCTAGATGCATTCCAACAGCTCCACATATTTCTTCTGCTGAGGGCCCCATGCCTGGATGCAGTACACCAAGCAGGGCCTTCAAGAGGGCACTGGGGGTGGGGGTTGCTTTTAATAGGGAAGGTAAATAAGTGTTAATTGCCTTAAAAAATCAATGTGTGAAGTGCCACTAATAACCTATTTGAGAAGCAAATCATGAAAACTGGACTGCAATTTGAAATTATGTGTAAGAAAAATTTGCCTTGATAGAATTACATCCAGAAGTTACCTTGCTTTGTGCTAAACCTGAGGATTATTATGTGAATACTTAGATTTTAGGCATATCAACTCCTGTGACCAAAACTGCTACTTTTTTTTTTTTAATTTAGTCATGTGATTAAGTATTTCTATTTTCACTGCAAATAAGAATTAAGCCTTAGATATACAGAAGAAAGCTGAATAGTAAAATCCTGATAGTTCGTGACAATAAAGTAGGATGCACTGTAAATATTGAGAAAAACAAACAATGTAAGCTTACTTCTATGCTTTACTGCCATATCTATAGCTCTCTTCTTTGCTCTGAGATAATATAGTGAATTAATGGACCTACTTTAAGACTTGTGCAAATTAAGTTGAAACATTGCCTTGAGTGTAATAATGAAACCTCAGACAGACATGAAATTACCATTACATATTCCCCTACTTATATGCTAAAGCTCTATCTATGCTTGAAATGTTTAGCTCTCATCCTAGCACTGAGAAACAAGTTTTTTTAAATACATTATTGTTTTTCGTGATTTAGTGGATAAAGTCTTCACGTTTTACAGTGACATTTGTTGCTAAATGTTATCATCACTCTAAAGAGTCCGATTAGATATTTATGTTAGTTAAATTACAAAGTTCAGTGCTCTCATGAATTACCTGTTTGCTTTGTCTACAGCTGACTGTAGACAAAGTTTCTAAGGAGCAGCAAGTTTAAATTCATAAAACTATGTCCACTCATAAATAACCAAAATCAAATAATTTTTCCAAAAGTAATATGGTATTGTAAAAGTTGACAAAAATACTCTGTACAAACCAGTAGCAAATGAACAAACATAGCAACTCAAGTTTTCCACAAAGTAATCATTACTTTTAGAGATACGTTATAAGACTTTAACATTGCTTTGACTTTTGTTAAAATTTTTCTTCTAGGTTTACTGACATCCCCATCCCCCAGTTATTAAGTAATGAATCACTACCTTATAATTCCTACTGGCAAGACTGAGAAGCCTGAGGATATCGCTCTTGTATTTCATGAATGCCAGAAAACTGAAAAACTGTGCAACTTGGTTCATTTATCTAACTGAAAAATCATTCCTGTTACTCTACACTTAAATAATTAGTTTTAAGCCACAGAAATATTACAGCTCTTAACAATAGCCTGATTAGAAATGTCCATACCTGTCACACAGTTGTTGCACATTCTCCTATCTGATAACAGAATCAGAAATCTATGTTTATTCAAAGCGTTTGAAAAGTTAGCAGGTATACTACGTTGGATTAGTCGGGTGAGAACAAATACGAGATACTAGTTTAAAGTGCAGAAGTATTCCCTGAAGCAGCCTTCAATTAAGATTAAATGTCATCTTTTTCATAGTTCGTTAGCTCCAATTCAAAAGGGAATAACCTGTTAGCTGCATCAGGTTTCCAGTATCATTTGTTGCTTCTTCATGACATCTTGTTTACATCAAAAATTAAACTTAAGTAGCAAGGAATACTAAATATAGCAGAAAAAAAAAAATATATATATATATAAATATATTTGCCTCTAATTCCTAATAAAGCCATAATTTCCAGTACTTGAAATTGGTTCAGACATATCTCTTTAATAAGCCAGTTAAGAAAGCCATTTAGTCAGTCATTTTTTAACAAAAAAGAAAAAAAGAAGTAATTAATACTGTAATAGTTCAAAAATTTAGATAAGACTGACACCAGGGAAATTTTTCATTAGTACAAGATTAAATAACGCCCCAGTCTGATTGTTGACTTAGACTTTTACAGTTACCTCAGTCTTTGACTATTTAAACTTCTAGCATCTACACTCAAGTAAATACTAAGCACTGATAACAGAAGTGCCTGTCCCTGCCAAGTCTTAATGTAGCCAAAGTAAATTACTTAGTGTATGCACAATGTAATTGTTTGCCACTCGCTGACAGATGCCCAGCCAGTCCCCAGGCAGCAGCTGCCTGCAAAGTCAACTCCCCCTCAGTTTTTCAAGTGGTTTTTCTTTTCTTTTTTGTTTTGTTTTGTTTTGTTTTGTTTTGTTTTGTTGTGTGTGTGTGTGTGTGTGTGTGTGTTGTTGGTTTGTTTTTTTGGTGTGTGTGCCATATGGTATGGAATATCCCTTTGGCCAGTTGAGGTCAGTTGTCCTGGTTCCGTCTCCACCCAACTCATCGTGCCTCTTCAACCCCCCATTGCTGGCAGAACAGTATGAGAAGCTGAGAAACTGAAACTTCCTTGCCTCTATTCAGCACTACTCAGCAACAACTAAATCACCGGTGTGCTATCAACGTTTTCCTCCAAAAGCCAAGACACACCATCATACCAGACATATGGTATGATGATACAATAATAATAATAATAAAAATCAGCTGTCCCAGGTGAAACCAGGACACCATGACTTCCCACCTCAGTTGACCATGCTAAGGACTAGAATAGCATTGAAGTTAGTTATTACAACTAGTATTTTCTGGTTCTCCAAATTCTAGAAATTAGATAAAGATTTGACTTATCCCTATCCATTCTGTCAGCCTTTTATCAGGATAATAAGAGGAATATTGCGATAAATTTTGAAATTGTCACAGGTGCTTATTTTTCTTCAAGAGTTTCTGGAGCATGGCTTTACACAGTTGAGAATTGTGTTTCTGAAATTAAATAATCCACGACTGCCAGGACTCCTGGGAAAGAGAAGTAACTAGGTGACTGAGTAGTGCTAACTTATCATTATTTCATGTAGCAGTGTAACATTCTGCCCGTTCTGCTCAAGACTGAAATACTAGCATTCAGGCATGTTCCTTCCCCCCCTGTAAGGAAACTTAATCAGACAGGATGTACTAAAAAGTCCTGAAGCACAGAACATCTGTGAGTCTGTCAAGTAGCATCTTCTCTCTTTCCTGTTGCCTTCAAAGGGTTTGCAACAATGGGCATGAGGAGGGGGTAAAGAGAGAGGGATTTATGGCTCCCATTAAAAAGAGCACAGCCAGTCAAACTAGAAACCTATTTTGCTGATTGGTCTTCTAAATTCTCATGGAAAAAAGGAAGACAACTGATAGATTTCCCTCCTGCGCTAATTCAAAATTGTCTGCCATGACTAAAACTGAAGCACAGAAAGAGATAAACTATATTAACCAGCTTGATTTTGTGCCATGTTTAAGTAATCCACATTTCAGCCACTTAATTACTGACTGTTACTATTGGAAGTTAGAGATCTGAACTTATGCCTCAGAGTCTTTAAGCTAATTTCTGCAGGAAAATAATAATAATAAAAAAGTAATCCCAGAAGAATTACACAAGTAACTATTGTTTGCCTTCCCCTCTTACCCCCTACAATTGCAGAAATCGAACTCCTTCCATTTTTATTCATGCTCAGATCAGACAGGCTAGAAAAACATCATTTGGTTCCTCCCTTGTTGCAGTATGTCTAAAATTAGAGGTAGGCTGTTGTCAGCAAATATTTCCTTAACAGAACATCAGTGTGATGTATCAGATTATATATCAAAGTGAGTTTGAGTTCCCTACCAAAACCGCTATCTGTATACTCAGCCACTACACATCATTTAATGTGAGCCCCAAATTGTTTCAGCTCTCCATGGCCTTGCAAGGATTGGGTAGCTATTGCCAATCAGCTCTGTCACCACCTTCCTCTGGAAATAAACAAAAAGTTATTAACGAAACTCAATTTCAGAGCAAACTCTTTGGCATCTCCATGCAAAACAGCAATTAAAAGAAAGCGCCTGCTTCTGGCACTCATACTCCATAGATGAGCAGTGTTTATTGTGTCTCAGGCCTTTGTCAACTTCTCAATAATGGAGGAAACTGTTTAATGTGTTATAATCTGTGTGAAGCTTCAGTGGGATAGTAAACTGTGAGCTGATGCATTCAAAAAACATGTAGCTGGGTAGATCCCAACCACTATTAGCTACTAGGTTTGGCAATGAGTTGTCTCAAAAAATAAAGAAATGCTAAGGAATGATTGCTTCATTTGCCTGGTAAGTCAGGAACCAGCAACTTATTCTAAAAGATCTGTCATAGCCTGATATGTAGCATGGGATGACTGAAGGTTTCAAAAACTTGCATAAGTTGGTTAATAATTTGAAAAAGTAATTAGCAAGATAAATTAAATCACAAAGTAGGACTAGCCTAAAGATTATTAGCCATATGAGGTTAATCAGGAGGCATCAGCATCTACTATTTCTTAAACTGTCTCCCAAGAAATGAGCTGGGCCTTAGCCTGCATTAATCTTCCAATTAATTCAGCAATAAAGTCAGCTTTCAGTCTCATTGCAAAAGTCACACCTTGCTACAGTTTGGGAATAACAGCACTCCTTAATATCAAGAGGCAAACCTCCATAGAAGCATGTAATGCTGCACTGTACCTACCACACTATGCAAGTTGCGCAGCATCTGCCATCAGCAGCATTTTCATTGATTTCATCATATCTCAGTGTCAGGCCTTGTTATCAGCCACTGTAACACACTCCTGAGGCTTCCCGGTCCAGCCAAAGACAGAAGCTTTTCAAACCTTGATTTTACTTCTTAAATTAAATAGTGAGGATGATACCATTTCTCAGAAAAGGTAAGAATGAATTCTCATGCTTTCTGTCTGCAGCAACTTGAATGTAGCTTTCTACAAATGCTGTCCTTCACTGGTATGAATCATGATTCCATATGTAAACAATTTCTAAGCAAATACGAATCGGGCATCAGAATAGGGAGTAAACACTGTTAAGGAGGACATGCTGTGGGATGACTGAAAGAAAAAATGGCTTAATTTTCAATAAAAACACACTGATTTTTCATGACCAGATTTTTCAGATTAAGAAATACAATGGGTACTCAAACAGTACAGCAACAGTAGTTGCTCTAGCAGAACTTGAACTTCTGTATCCTCTGAATTTTTAGATTAAAGGCTGACAAATTCAAAACCTGTGACTATTTATATCCTGCTGCACAACATACCACACCAGCTTAGCACGTATTGTCACAGGATGCTGACAACCTCCAGTTCAACTCTATTATTCTTATATTTTTATGCTTTTTGGATATGATTTCACTAGCCCTCACTAGGACAGGAGAAACAGATTGTGAAGAAGGAAAGTGATTAACTTATACAAAACTAATATAGAATCATACTGATTATATATTAAAATATAGTGTACACTTCAAGTTTTATATTTGCTAACTATAGTTTGGTAGGCGATACTCTCTTAAAGGAACTAACAGACCCTAATTTTAAAGAAGGGTAAAACTCTCCACCTTTTAGTGCTTGCTTAGAATATAGTAAGATGGAAGCGGTGTGCAAATTAGGGGTACCTGATCCTCAGCTTGTTTCAGACTACAAATATCAGTAAGTTATTATCTTCAAGTAACACAGACCAGTAACTGTCATGGGTAGTGAATTTCAACTGGGGAACTGAAGTGGTAAGAAGTTTATTTGCTACATTAAGTCTTAAAAGTAGTCATGTTTATACATTGTGTTCATTTTAAAATAGCAGCAGCATGCCTCAAAAGCTTTAGCACTGCCATTTTAGTATTTCCACTTAAAGTTCTTTCTTCAGCCTGCACAAGTTTTTTCAAACCTAATTGCAGGTATACTTTGCCTGACCGCCACTTCTACAAGGCTATTCTTTTTTTCCTGAATCTGTGACGTCCAATCACAAGCCTTACACACTGTAACCAACCTTTGTAAATTAAATTTCAGGAACTCAAATTACTGTTTTCTTAGGAAATAGAAATCACTGACACTTATCTCTTTGGTCAAGCTTCTTTAGCTGTGCTCCAAGGACGTTTAACAGTTGAAGCTTCCTGGGACTATGCATGAAACCAATTTAATATTCACATTATACTAGCGTAGGGCCTCCAGAACATTTCTTCAGCTTTTACTGTTTATCATGACTCTTCAGTCGAAACGAGGAAGGGTGTGTGTGCATGTGGAAGTAAGTGGCAAAATGAATGAGTAACTTCTTCCTCTATAATCAAGGAAGTGTCAGAAAACCTGTACTACAGACGGGCAATTTTTTGAAAGAGGTTGAAAAGACTTTCTTAAATCATGCTTATAAATCTTCCTGCTCGTTTCTGGTGGTGTTTCTGCAACTTCTGATGTTTTGAAACCAAGTCTTCAAGAACCACATTAATCAGCCAAAGAGGAGAGGGGAAATGTAAGTGTATTTTAATATTTGGCCACCTGCAAACTCTGTGGAAAAGCCGAAATTATTCTTTTTATTTCTAGAGTAAAGCCAGCAGTTACATTTGTCTTTGAAGGCTGGCCTGTATGTGTAGGTATGGTATACGTATGTTATAGTTTCTATACAGAAAAATGTCAGCAAGAGCTCACCAAGAAAACCATATATGAACAGAGTTATTGAAGTACAGATAAACTATAACTATTCAAACTCATAATTATGTTGCATTACTTACCATATACACTTTGCATAAACATAGATATTACATCCATATTTTTAGATTTTTAATTTTACAATAAAGAAAGCTGAAGATACAAAGACAAGCCACATATGT
The DNA here is from genome assembly GCA_016647715.1 of Pavo muticus. Lineage (NCBI taxonomy): Eukaryota > Metazoa > Chordata > Aves > Galliformes > Phasianidae > Pavo > Pavo muticus. The sequence goes on from JACDJE010000236.1 coordinate 1,795,107, forward strand.
GAAATGCTCAGGTGACTTATTCCAGGGAATTTACCAAGGTACTTCGTTATATGAATACATACGTATGTTTTTCATAAGATTGAGACTGATCTCTACTGGAGTATCTTCGTTGTATCAAAGCAGAAGTGTTCTTTATTCAAACTGAAGAGATTCCTTCAAATTGAGTGAGATTAATTATATCGCAACAAGCTTATAATTAGCTTCTGTTTACTTAATATGATCACAAAGTTGGAAAATAAGTTAATTAGAGCCTTTTCCAAATAATGATAGATCCCACATATTGCCTGGAATATAAATGTTAGCACTTTAAATAAGGACATTGGAGTTAAAAGCTGAAATCAAGAACTTGAGGTAGTGTTATTCTCCACGAAAAAACAAAGGTGAGTGAGAATAAAAATATGATGCTCTTCCAGCTAACTAAGCATAGTTGTTTCTCATTATAGATAGTTCCTAGAAATATAGACTATCCTGGAACAATTTCAGTACAAGAAAATAAGAAATAGAAAAATATTTTTTGCTCTGCACTCCCAAGAAGTTAAATTCAGAATGAAGGAATTATTTGAGATGCAGCACAGGGACTTGATGTGTACCAATTAGTAAGATTTTCCTAGCATATGATTATTGAGGATCTATGTTTCTATATTTAAATATGAGGACTGCTCATGATGACCATTTTGATGTCATTCAGTACTCTAACAGACTGAAGAGGCTAAATTTAAGATTTATAAAAGGCAGGGGAGAGAACAAGGCATCAAGTTTATAGAAGCCAATGTCTTCTTACAAAATGCTTTTTTGTTTTTAAGGAAGTCAGCAGAAATATTTACAGAATACAGAACCACTCAGCACCCACCAGTGCGAGAATCAGAGCCTTTGTCTTTTAAAGACAGATGTTATAAGTATTTGAAATCAGAGCTTCTAGATTAGACTAGTCAGCAGATCTCCTGCTAAGAAGCATTAACCAAGCTCTTCCAATTGAAACAAGTTTCTCAATCAAATGAGAAAGTTTGTATCTGTATATTAAAGAGTTTCAAAGTATTTAAATACTTCCTTACAACCAGTTGTTCAAGTTCTTGTTGAAATTCTTCATGAGCACTTCCAGTACTAGTTTGGGAAGCAAATTCACCACGAATCTCCTTTTCAGTAATGAAATGATTTCATATCTAACTAAGTCTTCAATGTGAACCAATACAATGGTGAAAGGCATAAATCAATTTCAAAAATAACTTGTTATGCAATTAGAATCTACAGTTAACATTGACAGTCTTCAAAAAGTATAGTTTTACTTACAGTTGCATGTATAAAAGTTCAGAATTGATAAAGTAAGCTTCTTCTGGAAGAGAAACTCCCGTTTTCTCATCTTATTTGTTATTTGTTTCTCATCTTATTTGTTGAGAAAGAATAGTTGCTCCAGAAGCAACTTAACTTTATGAAGTACTATACTTGCAATTTGAACAGCAGATTTCAAAAAGATGCATGTTTCTAGTATACAAAACTGGGATATGGTTGAAATAGATGTGGCTGTATTTGTTCATATAATTCAGTACTATTTCAAGTGAATAGGTTTTGTAAAAATAACAAAAACAAAACACAACTAAATCTTATCCTGAGCAACAGCTTCCTTGAAGAGCAGGAGATGATCTGGATCATCTCATTATCACCTCTAAATGAGGACTGATAATAGAATACCTTATAACAAACACTATCTTCTTCTCTAGAAACCTATTCATCTTGTGCATATTCCACCTAGTTTTCCTCGTATCAGCAGGATGGACACTATTACTGACAAAGAACACCTTCCAGATAAGAAAGCTGAGGGTCTGTGTTAAAGGCAGAATAAATATCCTTAAACTGCCAAACCTTTAACCATGTGAAGGAGAGAAATGACGATGTGTCAAATCAGCTCTAACCAAATCAATTACTATTCGTTATTACTATTCATCCCAACTTCATGGTTGAGGAAATAAAAGTAAATAGAGGAAAGGGGAAGAAACATCCAAAAGACTTCCCTTTACTGTTGTAGTAGGCGATAACGGGGTATCGGGTTGTGATGGGACAGATCCTCCCCCCCTCTATGAATAATGTATGACGCACCACTTGTTGCCTCCATGTCCGAGGTGCCTTCCGCCAGGGGCTAGCAATCTACCCTCGCTAAGGCCATTGCAACACAGACACCAATATGGAGGATGTAGCAAATGACGTTTATTGCAAGGAGATGGCAGCCTATATACTCTACATATCTTCTATGTACGTCATCTATGTCCTTCAAGTATGCGTCACACATTATTCATAGAGCGGGGGAGGATCTGTCCCGTCACAACCCGATACCCCGTTATCACCTACTACAACACTTTTCTAACGGGGAATTTAAGGGAAGTTCTCTAACATGTTACCAATGGAAAGCATCTAATTTGTGCATCCCAATATGAAAAGTACATGCAAGACTGAAGTATTGTGACTGCCACCTCGTTACAGACCAAAGGCTAACTGGATGGCTGGGGCAGAGATTGGAGAGTCAGTTATTTCTGTACTTACATCTTTATCTCTGTGCATCTTCTATAAAACAAGACAACCATCATTTGGTGGTATGAAGTAGATGCTGACTTAAGTGACTTTAAAGCAGTGGCACATGGAATTAGGGTTTAAATAAACCCTGCATGAGCACTTACCTATTCCTCTGCCGTAAGGCATAATTCCATTTGTATCATCTTAGATCTTCTTATCTACTTGTTCACCACTGTTGGAAGCTACAATCCCCAAGCAATTTGTTCCAGTGCTTCCCTACTTGTGCATTTTGAAATTTAAAAATATTTAACCTGAATCTTCCTTACTGTCTCGTGAATTCATTATCTTTCATCTTATGGATGAAGAAAAGAATTACCCTAACCTTCTTTGCAAGTGTTTTACATATTTAATACTCTCTTCTTAGACAGCATAACATGAATTAAATCATTTTTCTCATAAGCTATATTATGCAGACCTATGATCATTCCTATTATCCCCTCTGAGCCTTCTTCATATGTGCAGTACAAAGCTCAGAACTGGACAGAAGCCAAGACCTTGGTAGTATTGAGAAAGATTACTTCAAATGTCCTTACAGACCAGTAAGCTTACTTAGAGCTGAAGAGAACATTTCCTTTTTTCCCCTCTACACAACAAGATTTGATTGAGTATTGGCTCAGCTAGAGAGCCACTATTGAACTTTTTGGGAATATCTGCCATCTGAAAATTTATTCCACATATTGTACTTCTGCAGTTTTTTGGTTTTTTTTTTTAACTCCTGCTTTAGCCCATTTCTCCTCAAAGTTTGCTTCCTATTTTTTTATTTTTATTTTTATTTTATATTTTTAGTAACTTTAATTTTACAAGAACACTTTCAATTCTCAAACGTATGGTCTTATTAATTTCAGTGACATTAGGTCTTTTCTTGTATTTAATCACAGAGATGACCAGTAAAACACTGAGTTAGAAGCAGAGTATGTAACATTCCAAACCAGTCTCACCTTAAGACATATGTATTCGAGGCCACAGCTCTGAATAGGCTCAAGGACATCTGCAAGCTATCAAAGCATCTCCCTACCACCACCCTTTTTGAAAGGACAATTGTCTGTCTGAATGACGCCAAGAGTTACTGTGTACCATGTGACACCATGCAGAAAGCCGTAATACTGTGGGCAGTTAGCTGGGGGTGGTTGGGCATCAGTAGGCAAGTAATTTCATTGCAGCTATATATATATCTATTGTCGTCATTGCCTTTTTATTTTTATTTTTATTTTTATTTTTATTTTTATTTTCCTCTTCTGTTTTAGTGAATAGTTTTTATCTCAACTCAGGAGCTCTATTTTGTTTCTCTCCCTCATCCTATCCGGGAAGTAGTGACTGAACAGCTGCATGGTACTGAGCTGCTGCCAGGTTACACCACAACAGCCGTAATTTAAAGTTGTGTCATTTACTTTTATTTGAAAAAAAAGTTTAATAAGTTGAATAAAAAGTTTATTTTTGATAAGTTTCAAATGTTCACAGATTAATATACATGTAAGTGGAAAAAAAAAATCAGTTTCCAAGTGCTCAAGAGCTCAGTAACTCAGGAATAAAGATGCTAAAAATCAAAACTTTTCCGTCATATTCAAAATTGAAGATACTGTCCACAATTCATTTGATCAAATCACACTTTATAAATTTAAGGGGGATATATACATATATGCATAACAAAATCAGAGATCATCATTTTTCTATATTTAGTGGCAAAAATGTTGTTGAACTTAAGAGGAGAATGCAAAAATGCAGAATCTTAAACATGATCTGTGCTTAACAAGGCCACAGTTTTCACAGTTTTATAAAGATAATGCTGCTTCCAATATTTTGTGCAGCATTTTACAGTAGCATCCAAAGTCATCCAAAGAAAACCTGCAGCAAAAGAAAGCTTAACTAGGAGATACAAACTTAACCAACTACATAAATATCCTGGAATAAAAGTAAGGCCCCCTCCGCTCCCTGACAATAAGACAGGTTCTTGCCTGTGAAGTGACAAGCACCAGTAGAATTTTTATATTTATTTCATTTTGTGAGCTCTAAAATAGTTTATTTTTTGTAAACATTCTGCATTTGAAAGTGTTGGAAAACACAGCTGTCCACCTTACAATGGATGTGGCTTATTATTTTTGGCAATCAGCTATGAGTTCAAATGCACATCAAGTTGCATCTAAGTTAGCCATAAACACATGTTCAAAGGAAGTGGGAGTTAGCACTCCTTTTTCAACAGCTTAGCTAAGCTGAATAGTCCTGCAATTTTTATGTTGTCAGAGCATGCACACAGACAGTTACAACAATATAATACTAAATCTGATTCCTCTAAGCCGCATACCAAGCATAGCTGTTTGAGACACAGCGTTAAGATCTAGACAAAATTAAGAGTGTGTAATGAATGGATAAGGGCTAAATTTGAAAATGACTTTAGGTTGCTTAAAGATGTGTTGAATAAGCAAGTGAATGCTGCATGTAATGGTAGCTAGTTAGCACTTCCAGCATTAAACGTACCATGTAAGACCCTGGGCACAACAACTACTTACTTCTGTCTGAAAAGGTGTGTTTGTCTGAAGTTCACACATCTAATTTACATGGCACTTACGACATTTTCAGCTATTTAGTTCTGATTCACTTTCTAGAGGATTTTAATTGTTAGATGAAGTACCCTAATACCCTGGAGGTATTTAAAAGAAAGGGAACTTAGGAACATGGTGTAGCAGTAGACCTTTAGCATTATGAGGATGGTTGGACTTACTGATCTTAGAAGTCTTTTCCAATCTAAATGATTCTATTCTACAGTTCAATACTTTACACAGAGTGCAAATTCAAGATGCTCCGAAAAGGTAGAAATACAGTAAATGTTAACATTTTTAATAACATTCCTGGAATACTGTAGGTAGTTGGCAACCCTGCACATAGCAGGGGGGTTGAAACTAGATGATCACTGCGGTCCTTTTCAACCCATGCCATTCTACGATTCTATGAAAGCCGACCGCCTACCTCATCTGACCACCCTGCTGCTTCCATTAAGCAATCTCTTGTGAGAGAGAGCATTTGCTTGTTTGTTTTGTTATTTTTAAAAGTACTCAGTTTTCTCATTCTGTTCTCCTTTCAAACCCAAGCTAAGCTTTCACAGATGGTCTCACTTCCTTCTTTTTTGTGTGTGAGCTCTTTAAGCTATTTCACTTGCTTCTCACTATGCCAGAGCTGTACACTAACCAAGTTATCTTAAAACTTAATACAAAGAAAATTAAAATTATTACATGTCAGAACAAATAAAAATAGAAAATCAGTGAACACCAGGCAGGCTCTTTCAGTATTTTCCTTACTGCGCTACTATTTAATTTTTCAACAAGACATCATTTTCCATTTCTCACCCCTGCTAGGAATACTACAACTTTGAATTAGCTTCCAAATTTCAAACTAGCGTGGTGGGATGGTATCAGTTAGTAAATCCCTCTGCAAAAAGTTAAAAGAAATGTTCTTCACTGTTCAGTAAGCATTTTTTTTCCCTTCTCTCTTTTATTTCTCTTAAACTATAGATTATGAAGAGTTTTATAGAATAAACAATATGAAGCATTAACCTGTTTCTTATCTAATTGAAAAACATTTCTAGTTTGGATACTCAAGGAGCTTTTGCTCATGTAATGCTTAAGCTCTTTGTAAATTTACTTTACCTCTTGATGTTGAAGATTTGTTAACTATGAATATACAGTAAGTAAAAACTTGAATCCTAATTGTATTTGAAATCTTGTTTATTTATCAGGTATCTTAAAGCTATTCAAATGAACAGAGGAAAGTGAGATTTTGATTCCTACCAACGAGAAAGTAAAGTCAAAAACTCATTTTTACAGGCCTCCATAGCAATTGAGATACTTGAAAAATAAAGTTACTTCTGTCACAAGACAGTATAGTACTTGTATGTGAATTAACAGTCCATTACCAAATACTTTAGTTTCACTAAATAATGAGGGCACTGTTCATGCATTACACAATTAAGTTGCAAGAATCTATTGTAATAACATATTCCTGTAATAGTGTAAAAATACATTCTCTGATAATGACTTGTCATCTTCTCAGAAGTTTTCTATGAAAAAGATAACTGCAACAATAAGGCACATTCAGAATGTCACACCAGATATTCAGTTTTTAACCTAAATAGTTCAAGGAGTGTTTTTACATTGGGTACCAATATTAACTTATTTTCACGGACAAAAAATCTCTAACTTGAGCATCTTAAAGCTCGATTCAAAATACGGCAGGAACTGTTTGGCCCATATCTCTTTGTGGGAATCTCTCAGTGCTTGAAATAGTAAGAGGTATAAAAGGAACCACCTTTACTAGCAGACAGAGCATCTGACCACTCTTCACTTCCAAAGCTCATTTGAAATGTGTTAATATCCTATAATCTCTTGAATCTGCTTGTGTCCATGCTGGCTCAGTGTGGCTGTGCCCCATGAAAGCACAACTTCTGTCTTGCAACAGCTGTCTAGCTCTCAGATATAGGAAAGTCGAAGTGGATTTGAGAAGGCAGTGCCCAAAATGCATGGAAAAAGATTTCCTAGGATTCCCAAGGTTCTAGTCAACAAGGTGACAGATGTATAACCCATGGACTCCTACAGGCAATGGTAAGACAGGAAGATATCAGGTGATAGTCTGGTCCAGCTACGTAAATCGAAGAAATTATGATAAGCAGGCACTGAAGAAAGTTAAAAAAAGGAAAATGCTGACCTGTATGACCCATACCAGATCAGTCTTCACTAGATGGTTGCCAGCAAAGTTACTTAATAGGAACATAGTGTAATTTAGCCACCTTCATCAAGCACTTCCTACTGCATGTATGAATATTTCCCTGCAGATGTCTTGAAAGATCAAATGAATGACAGACACATAGCTACCACATCACTTAATTTTTCAAAGAAAATTCTTGTTGCAACAGCAGTCAGGAAGGCTACAAACTGGAACAATGAAGTTTTATATGCACAAGAATGGCTAAATATAGAATCATAGAATCACAGTGGTTGGAAAAGATCATCAGTCCAATCGCCTACCAATCAACAATTTTTCCCAGTAAACCATGTCTTTCAGTACAACATCTAAACATTTCCTGAACACCTCCAGGGTGGGCAACTCCACCACCTCCCTGGGCAGCCCATTCCAGCACCTGACCTCCCCCTTGGAGAAGTAGTATTACCTAGAATCCAATCTGAATCTCCCCTGGCACAACTTGAGGCCATCCCCTCTAGTCCTTTCACTAGTTACAAGGGAGAAGAGGACAACCCCCACCTCATCACAACCTCCATTAGAGAGACTATCCCCTAAGAAAACCAATGCTTAAGTGCAATAGTATAACTTCATCTGTTTTTATTGTTCCAGTTAATAATTTTGGATCTTGATGTTTTTGGCATAACAAAGGGGAGAAAGAAAAATCCTCAGATCTGCCTGACATGTTATAGCTTTGTAAATGATTCTTCTTCTTCAGTATGATTCGCTTCCTCCAGGACCCTTTTTGTCATGGTAAATTTATGCCCACGGTCAGCTTATAGAGGCAGAAACTGCCCCATGAAATTAGCCAAAAATACGGTTTCCCAAAATTTAAAGGCATGTTGTTTATAAACAGCTTCACAAAGCCACTATTGTTTCCTTCAGGTAGTTAACCACTTCAGAACTTTTAAAAATTGATTTCCAGGAAACAGTGATGAGTGCATCTCTTCCCTGGATCATTTTAAATCGAATGTATGACTGCCTTTGTATCCCAGAGTCATCAGTGCTTGACTCAAGCAATCATGTTTTGTTTTCTGTTAATTTGTTCAACTTGTCTAGATCTATTTGTGTCACTCTCATCAAACTGGTTCCACCAAATGCTTTGATGTTGACTGCTGTTTTTGTTGTACACCAGTTTTACATGGATAGGAATGGGAAAGACTTGACAGAAACAAAATTAGTTTGTGTCCAAGCATAATTCAATTAGAGTAACAGAAAATGTTCAAGTCCAATGCCATCAATTCTACTGAAGGCCAAAACATCAACATAACACCATGATTTTTGTTAAGCATTCTGCACAATCTGAATTTCCACTGAACAAATCAGAAATTTGTATGTCTGAGAAGCACAGGAGGAATTTTTACTTTGACTCAGTAATTATAACTTTCAGATCGGCAGCTTGCACAGGAAGTTCAGCTATGTAACATTGTATGCTACCAAAAATCTACTGAAATAAGACTCATTCACAGCATTTTCACAGAATCACAGACTAGTTTGGGTTGGAAGGGACCTTAAAGATCAGCCAGTCCCATCCCCCTGCCATGGGCAGGATTGCCACCCACCAGATCAGGCTGCTCCGGGCCCCATCCAATCTGGCTTTGAACACCTTCAGGAACTGGGCATCAGCACTTTGGGCAATCTGATCCAGTGCCTTACAATCTTCTGAGTGAAGAATTTCTTCCTAACATCTAAATTTAAATGGAGTATTATTTAGTGGAATTTATAATGACTATATTCACTACTTAATTACCAAAACCTATTATTCACAGAAAGTAGAAGAGAAACAAAAAATGCAAAAAGACTGAGGAAAAACAGTAGAATTACAGGTTCTGGGAGCTCTGTACTTGTTGTGGATCTTCCTGCTTTCAAATTTAACAGAATTAATACTGTTAACACGTAAATAAGGTACAAGGAAAATGCTCATCACTGCTATTACTCACACAGAATAGCAACATAAATATTATATCCTCATAAAAAATATATTCCTCTCACAGCACTTGAACTGCAGAATTCTAGGAAGAAAAAGTGCATGTTTACTAGACACAACAGAACATACTGCTTTATGAGAAATCTTCATGCTCGTGCTGTCCTACTGAAATACTCTACTTGTTTAGGAGCTAAGCTGACATCCTGACTGACATTACAAGAGAGGCTGATCTGGCTAAGGACTTAACTATGTGCTACATAATTTCAGTAGCATTGAGCTCTTTCTGCTGGCTTCTGCACTTAACATTTCAAATCACTTGCACGCAGGTGATTTCTCCTCCACAGAGGTGGTCTGAATAGCAGTCAGACTAGCATAAATGAGAAATCCTACAATCCAAAGATTATTTTAAACAATAAGAAAAAATGTAAATATACTATAAAAAGTGAAGTGCCAAGCTGCTAGGGGTGTGTTGCTGTAACCTTTATCCATAACAAAGGAGACAGCAACCAGCTGTTCCGGTAAGGCAGACTGCTTGAAACAGCTAATTCCTGGCTTTGGAGCCCCTTACTCCTGCTGTTGAGCTAGCAATTAAAAGTATGGGCTGGTAACAAGCTGTGAATGCTTCTCAAAGGCAGTCTACCTGCACTCTCTCCAGCCTCCTGTAATGCATGTGGTTTGTTTTTTCTCCCTCAATATCCCTCCTCCACCCCTCAAGTTACAGACATTCACTAATATTAGTAGGAGATTTACTGTCACAGGGTTGCATAGAACACAAGAGTAATTATTTTGAAAAATGCAGTCTGGTCTCCTAATATTGCAAAGAGATGTTACAGGGAACGAAAGAACAAATTCCCTGCTGCAAGGGGAAATTCAAGAGCTATATGCATCTATCATGGGAGAACCCTTGAAAAAGCTAAGAGAAAAACATTATGACTTTGAATCAGGTTTGTGCATATTACAAATATTGTGAATAATCACCACTGTTTTAGAGCATTCTTTAAGAACACGCATGGTCCTTCAGCTTTAGATCAGTCTCTTCACCGTCTGCTGTTGGTGGCACTACCTGCCATACTTGAAGCATTGCTCCTAGCTCTTGCAGTTCCAATGTAGTACTGTAGCACAAGAGAAAGGCCAAGATGCTTTGAGAAAGATATTCTTGTCATGCTTCCCCACCCACAAAACATACTTGTTAGGGACTTAAGAGCAGGGACAACTTCCTGCAAAATCATTTCTTGTTGCAGATAAAAAAAATGACAGAAAGAACACACAAGAAAAAAATATTACTATCAGTTCTTCTGCAATAAGATACTTTTCTGCCTCCGTGAGCCGGTTCACCTGGTAAAACTCATTGTATGCTCACCCTCCCTCCCTGAGCACACATCTCTGTTCTGAGCAGAAATACGGAAGGTGTGGTAGCACAGAATACAGCAAACCAACCAGGTAAGACTCTTGAATTGGGATCAAGCATTACATTATTTTACTTCAGTCAAACACTCATGCCCAACGCCCCCTCTCCCTTATGTCCCATGTCTATGCTGTTCAGAGCAAGACACAGAAGGAGAGCTAATGAATGTTAACAAGCTGGACGTTCACAAGACTATTTCATGTTCTCCTTTATTTCTTAAAATAGCTTGAAATTGTAAATGAAACAAGTGGGCATCTACGAATTTGTAGCTTATTGAGGTAATGTCCTAACTATGCCTCATTACACAAAGAGTAAGTGTGAAAGATTTCTCAGTTATTTTCAATTGATGAGAAAATAGTTTATATAACCTATGACTTATTTCAAATAAGCACGTTAGATGATGCATCTCTTGGGAAAAAAGCATCACACCTTCCTAAAGCAGAGAATAAGGCTGGGTCAGACTAAAGCCAGCCATTACAAATCACAAAGACAGTTTGCTATATCAAATATCACATTTTCATTAAGCCACACTCAAACACAGAAAGAGTTCACATTATAATTCAAGATGTGATCCTTCATTCCTCCTATACAAGATTAATTCATTTCAGCATCTTTCGTTCTATTGGGCTTTCAGTCTATTTATTCCCATCTAACAGCTTAAGAAATTGAGATAATTGGAAAAAAACAGTATGCTAATAAGACACTAATGAATAGTCTTAAAGACTTCTCCTTTAACCAAACTCCACCATTAAAAATATGACTTTATAGTTTATACCCATTATACCCAGAAGGGGAAAAAATAAGAATGGGCAATTTTAATGGATTACTTTGCATAAAACGTCAGGTCCCCAGGAAGAACCTGCAATATATTAATAAAGTTAACAAGCTTCCTAGCATGACAAAGAGAATTATTAAAATGATCTTAAGATCTGTGATGCTGAAAACCACTGCTCCTTAAATCATTATGTTATAGTCTGTTAAAATGAAAGGCTTCACATGAAGTGTTTAATATCTTACTGACAAGTCTGACTAGGAAACTGCCAACACGTTTTAAATAGGATATACAATAATAAACTGTGATACTACTTGCTGATACGCAACAGCTTTCTATTTTAGTAGAGAATACATTTTAGAATTTCAATACAATGCTTCAAAGTACTATCTCATTTGCTATCCCTTTCCTATTTTCTGAATGTGAAGCACTCTAACGACAATCACATTCTGCTGAATAAAAAAAAAAAAAAAAAAAAACAAAAACTGTCTATAAAATAAGTAGATATTTATCACCTGTAGTCCCATATAAGCCATTTTAAACATAGAAATCCTGAAGTAATTTATATGGGCAGTTTCCCTACCTCTCCATAGGATGTTAACGCTAGCACTAAAATCCTTGGAGGCAATAGGTTAAAAAGTTATCCCCAGAAATGATCTAGAGCAGTATCTCCTTGAGCTCTCTGCCCAGCCCGTTCTTGCAGCAGCTTTCATGCAGCAGTAAGCTGGGGATCCCACATGCCAGGCAGATCTGCTTGTTACCTGCCCTCCCCTCACCTTTCCATCAGTCCCTGAGGAGGTGAACAACTCTCTGCTGACCATTTTTACACATTGACTATGCACTCTGAATACAGAAGCCAAGAAAGCTGGGGTCAAGACATCAAGGGTAAGTTTAAATAGATTTTAAGAGCACCAAGAAAAGGCTAATACATGACAAGTACATATGTATTACAGAGAACCACTGCAGATATACAGATGGGTCTGTGTATGTAAAATAGCTTTGTTTTGTTTTTTTCCCCCTGAACAGCCCGAGGATTTTTTTGTTTATTTTCACTGCTTTATAAAAAAGAGCTCTGCAGCAGCATGTTTCTGGCAGATTCCGTGCTTTTCAAAGCACTGTCAAAAAAAGGAGTTTCATAAACCAATTAGGATTGCTGTCAGAAACAGAGGCCCCACTTTTCCCCTTCAGCTCACTGGTGACCTCATTTTTCTGATCTCCTTGCTAGCGCAAAGGAGATTCATAACACTACCCCTTGTACAGTTGCTCTTGGCCAACAGAAGCAGATCAACCTTTGAAAGCAAGTTGTATAAAATAAACAAACAATATGATCACGGAGTACCAGCGCTGACACAAACTGCAATTGACTACCTCTGTAACAGCATGTTTAAATCATTCATAAAACCATACTCAAATCGCTTACCAAAAAAAGTAGTTCTCTCAATGCTCTTGAGAAATTCTTTGTTAAAAAAGAAAACTGGTAGCTGAAATCCTCATTGTATTGTAAATCTATCCTCCCTCAAACTACCCTGCTCCTCATAACAAACGATAGCCAGAGAGCTAACAAAACAAAACAAACAAACAAAAAACACATACTTAGCCAACATTGTTTTTATACCACTCTTTCTTAGTTAAAAACTTTTCATGGAAATTGAGACACTGAGGTATAATAAAGCATTGAGAAGAATGCAACAAAATAATTTCACGTTAACCTGTTGAAAAAAGAAAACAATGCCTGTATAATATATAGGGATGGGACAACAAGCTTCTACAATGCAAACTTATGATAGCAGTTAAATTCCACAGTGGGGATAATATTTTCTGTTTTTTTCCCATTCTGTCAGTATCAGTTACAGTCAGGTCTTCTTGTCTATAATCTTGCAAAGCAAGAAAGTTACTTCTAGTACAGTACTTCCTAGACTATGTGCTATACAATTTTTCTCTAATTGCATCAAAAAAGCAACAATGAACATTTGAAGAATTGAAATTCATACATAGGAAGGGAAATGGGATCACCAGTTTACAGAGGACAGATGATGCTGTATGCAGGCAGTTAAAAGCCAGAAGTTCTGATTTCAGTTTCTGTTCTTACCAAAAATACTCATAAGATATTTCATACAAAAGAATGAAGACATATCTGCAATACCATCTTTATCAGTTCCTCCCAAGTCCAGGGCTACTCATCTGCAGCTCTAAAGTCTTGCACTCTGATACTTGAAATTGTTTTTATTTATTTATTTTAAGACAGAGAAAGAGTCTATTAGCTTAAAACAAATAGATGTGAGCTAGAACAAAGGAAATGTGCTACTTTATAAAACAATTAGTTAACGTGACTGAGAAAAGACATGTTGGACTGTTCACAGTCGTGCCAATTAATTATGCTGTCTACAGTTTAAAGCAAGTTCATTGTATCTTTTTTCTTCTTAAAAAAGTTTCTGTGGCCCTGAGTGCCAGTTTTTAAGTTAACTGACAAGCTGAAGTCTAGTGTGAAGCTAGGAAATATTTTGTTTTGTTATTAAATTGGCTAGTTCTGTACTTTAATTAAGTAGCATTAGGAAGTGCTCCACAGCACCGGAATTCAATTATGCGTCCTTTTAATTGTTAGAATATCCCCATCTGGCATATTTTTGGCCTGGAACAATCAGTGCTCTCCCAAATGACTCTTGGACGTGATCCAGAAGCTAGCAAATTCCAGAAACTACTCCCAAAAGGCCATTTTGACAAAATTTTATTTCTACAGGTTAAAATTCTGGCACTAAGGCCACTATGGCTGTATTTGTGATCTAGTCCTTGATAAATTTATCAACATAGGCATAAGCACAAAATTCCAGGGCACAGCTAAAACCATACATCTCAGAGCACAAAAACAAAAAAAAATCTCAGATGCTGAAAGACTTAGGATTCACTCAGATGTCCAAATCCTCAGTATAACTCACATTTTATAACTTCAACAATTTTGCTATTCATAAGAAGATTAAGCAATAAGGGACAGAGGCCAGAATTTCAGACCTGCTCTACCACAGAAAGAATCTCAGCTTTAGATTTGTTCCTATTTTTCATCTGCAGCATGAGAAAAAATTATAAATGCTTGGGAAAGTTGCATTCCATCCTACCTAGCAAAGAGGTGACCCATCACAACTCTGTAAGATACATATTGATTAGTACAAAAAAATGACAGCACAGTCTTCTCAGGATAGATGACAGAAGTAGGCTGACTGAGAGAAAGTCACTTTCTTTTCCAGAGTAATTGCATAGATCAGAACTTTTGAAAGAAGGACTAGGAAATTACTGCTTATTGACTTCACTGCTTTATGCTTCATTTCTTTATGTACCTTAAAAAAAAAAAAAAAAAGGATTCATATTTAAGTTTTCTTAGATAAATCTAGTGTGTATTTATAACACCTAGGTTAATAGCCTTGCCCTCTCCCCATGGACTTGATGGAGAAATAAAAATAACACTTTCTGATGCCACAACAGTCCTAAGAATTAATTTTAGGTCCTTTTAGATATCTACCTCTAACCTTGACAGGAACTTTTTGCTCCAGTTTCAGGTTAATATTTAGTAATAAGAACTTTTTCATGAAAGAAGTACTATTTTGGAATATAAGCCTCGATGCCTTACATACAAAGGTACGTAGATATGACATTATAGACTGTGGAGGCCCCTTAAAGTTACAAGCATATACACATACACGGGTGCGTGTATATATATATATATGCATACAGTATATGTACATATATATATATATATAAGCAATAGATTTGCCGGGTGTTGTTTCAACTAAAGAGCCCAATCTATAATTCATACTTCTTTCTTCTGTTAATGTTTTCCACTAATACTCTCCCCCAAACATACCTTTCTGTGAAAGAAAACAGCAATGCCTACAATGTCTAAGGACTTCTACTGTTTCATTTCTGTTTGTCTAATTAATCACTATTTTAAGTCACAGTGAGATTTTTTTTTTCATATCACAATAAGCATTATAATAAACATTGTGTGTTCCAGAGCATTGCAAGCTAATAAAAAATTTTCACATGTAAAGGAACAAAACTGTAAGAAGAAAGCCATACATTTAAAATAAACCTGAGAAAATACACGATTATAAGGCTAAGAAGCCAAAAAGTACAAGTTTGTTACATTTTACAAATAAAATCAAAGAAAGCCAAGACCACCTGTATGCTTGGTTGTTTTAAGGAAGTGTAGTAATACTTAACATATTTACAGACTCTCTTTGTTGAGGACTCAACCCTGAAAAGATGCTATATTTCCATGATATTCCAGTTATAACTGTATGCAACACTGCCACACCGTTGAAGAAAGACTTGCAATACAGATAGATAGATAGCTCAGCTACAGACAGCCATAGCACACTCACGAGACCCACAGCACGAATTGCAGATATCTGCTTTGCTGGATAAGTAAGGCACCTTGGCTAAGATTGTGCTTCCTCCTCATTTGTACAATAACAAGCCCCATGTTCAGCAGGGATGTAGTACTGGAGTCTCACTGCAGCAGCACAGTAGCACAGCAATGTCAGTTCAATGCAAAGTCGCTCAAGAATACGTGAGAGTTAGGCTACAGACAGCAGAGACAGAGACACAATTTTTCCTTCTATCCCTCATCAGTTTTCTTTAAGTTGATAATCTTAGTGTTTGATCCACCTGCTGTTTCAGTAAAAAAAAAACACCACCACCTGTGAATCAACTCTAAAACTCTCTTCCAGGAATGAGAGTTTAGTTTATCCATTAAATATTTAGAACATTAAACATTTGTACACAGCTGCAAAGAAAGACCCTACTTGTTAAACTTCTGCATGCACTTTGATAAGATGGTTTAAGTCTAGCACATTAAACATCACATTTGTACTTGAAGTAAGAAGTGAGAAGTAGGTTCTGTTACAAATTCAAACATATGACTAAAAACAATCATACGGGAAATTGCAGGCTCAGACAAGAAACAGCTAAATTTCCCTCCCTTTCTCCTCTGCAAGGAGTCACATTTCCCTTGTAAGAGTTATTTCAGAACGCTTATAAATTTTACCAAGAAAGTGTTTTTTTTTCCAAGAATGTTGCAGTAGTGAGAACAAGGAAACAATTAATTATCCTAAATTTACCTACATTCACATCCACTCCCTCAAATGAGAATTATTAAGCTTCAGATTCCAATAATGGAAAAGGGTCATTTTTCACCAAGCTCTTCTGCCCCACTACTATTTACCATACACTTTTCTTCAGCAAGTGTGCAAGATTTCTGTTGGTTGTTCCTGTTTAATGATTCTACTGGACCACGTTGAAGCACACTGATCTGCTGCAAGCACTGCATATTAATCTACGCACAAAGAGACTTGAATATTACACAACAATTAGTTATTTAAAGCACTATCTGTTTTATTGCACACTAGGTTTGCCTTCCCGAAGTACAAAAGCAAAACCACAAAACAAGAAAAAAGAGTAGAGAACTACCTCTTGCTCATGTCAGTGGCAGTCACTTGCCTCAAGAACCTGCCCCGGCAGCACTGTACCTGGAGTTCCAGGTACAGAGCATGAGGTCAGCAGTCCAGGACTAACAGCATGAGGAAAAAATGAAAGAGATATTACCACAGAGGTTCTGTAAAACACTGTTTAAGCAAGTGGTTGCCATGCTGCA
The DNA here is from genome assembly GCA_016647715.1 of Pavo muticus. Taxonomy (NCBI): domain Eukaryota; kingdom Metazoa; phylum Chordata; class Aves; order Galliformes; family Phasianidae; genus Pavo; species Pavo muticus. Next base: position 1,812,142 of record JACDJE010000236.1, read on the forward strand.
AATAAGTTCTGTAGTATTACCAAGGGTGAATAATACAACAACACTTTGAGGAAAATAAGAGGACTTATTTCCCCCTGAATAAACAGGGAGTCACTGCAGCAACAATTGTCTGAGAACAGCCAGGATCTTGCATGAAACTCAGCTGAAAAACTTTGACAAAGAAAGTACAAATTTCCAACAGATTGCACGTATATTGATTTCCGGAAGTTACATTATTGGTTTTCAATGTATCATGGAAGTCATATGGACTATAAAGGAAAAAGTTAGAAGGGAAAGAAAAACCTCCATTTTTGATGTGTTGATATAACTACCTTGCAAGTTATTTTTTCCTTTCAAGAGCAACTGTAAACAGATAAAAAGAACTCAAAAAAAAAAAAAAATCCTAATGCAGTACTTTAAAACGAAGATTCTGACCCATACCACATTAAAGAAGTGATGAAGGCAGTCAAAGCCACTGTTTCACAGCAACATCTAAAGGATGTTCACAATATCACACTTATGTCTAACTCAAATACTGAAAACTAGTAATAAGTCTACTTGATTCCAATTGCAGTATACCATCACCTCACCCCTAGGCATCCCTAGTCACCTTCAGTAAGCAGTCGTGACTGAGCAGCCTGTCATAAAAGTTCAACTCAGCCTGGATGCATACGACAAAATATTCATCTTTACTTCCAATTGAATTTCAAACAACAAATGTTTTCTAAGTGTCTGGTTACCACGCTTAATGTTTCTCTATATATGTAGAACATTATTATTCAACAGCACAATGACTGCAAAATCCTCCTTGTTGATATCAGGCAGCCACTTTATAGCAAAGAAGCATTACGATATTACCATTACCACTTGCCTACGCCAGAGAACAGTAAGCTGACCAATATTATCAACTTGTTAGGCTACTGCAAGTACTAAATAAATGTGGAAAAGTGAAAGCTAACTAAGAAGCAAAAAAGATTTTGATAGCTTATTTTAAAGAGCATGCTAGACAGTTTAAGGAGTACAGGACATTATATACAAGATATTTTTCATCATGACCCTGTGAAACAGTAAAATGCTGTCAGTTCAAAAAGGAAACAGTTGACTCTATTAAGCATTTTTTCTCATCATTTTATAATGAAGTTTTTAAGTGATGTTATAGAAGTACAGCTCTCTTCACTGGAGATCACAAGTCAAAACTGGAAAACAAAAAGCCTCTTCCTCCAAATAGAACTGTATTAACTATAGACTGTCACTTTCACACAGAATCAAGGAACCTCGGGGGGTTGGAAAGGGACCTCTGGAGATCATCAAGTCAACCACCTGCTTAAGAAAGTTTCCTATAGTAGACTGACAAAGAAAAACATCCAGGCAGGTTTTGAACATCTCCAGAGGAGAGTCCATGACCTCTCTAGGTATTTTTTTCCAGTGCTCTGTCACCCTCAAAGTAAAGAAGTTTTTCCTCATGTTTGTATGGAACTTCCTGTGTTTAGGTTGTGCCCTTTGCCCCTTGTCCTGCCACTAGGCACCACCAAAAAAGAGCCTAATCCCATCCACTTTATTCCCACTCTTGCATCAGATTGCATCAGCCTCTCCAATATGTATTTATGAGATGGTTTTATGAGATAATGCTCCTCTCAGTATCTTTCCCTGCCACTGAAGGGCAGAGGAAAATACAACCTGTATACCAAAACTTTCTTCTTCCATTTGGGTTTTCCTAGGAACTCCTTGCTCATCCATGCAGGTCTCCTGCCACTCTTGTCTGTTTTCTTACTCTTAGGCATGCACCAGTCTTGAACGTGGATGAAGTGGTGCTTGAATGTCAACAAACTCTCCTTTTCAATATTCTAACCCATGGGATACCTCCAGGTAGGCCCTTGAAGAGGGTCTCTTGAACTCTAGGGTTGCAAACAGTGTACATGATGTGTATTAATATAATAAGAAATGTTATACCACTAGTGATTTACAGTTCAGGAATTCTTTCTGTCTCAACATTTCACTTGCCATTCCACCACACCTCCCTAAACAACTATGAAGCATCATAATGCCTTTTTTGCTTCAAGGAAGAAAAGCACAAAGCATGAGCATATTTAAGTTCAGGAAGAAGGTAATTTTTATTTATTTTTTTTTTCTTTTAGAAAGTAGAGCAGAAAATAACTACCTTTACAGACAATAAAAATCAAGGGCAAAAATATTTCTTAAAAAGAAAAAAAAAACAGTGTAAATAGAATAGTTCCAAACATACACTGATTAGCAACTAGTCACTGCATGGAACCTTATGCTTAAAGAACAAATGCAACATACCTTACGTACTTAAAGCACTATTATCTTTCAGTGCTCATGAGTATGCGTAGTACACACACTATTGCATCAGATATCATTTCAGGTTTCTGAAGTTACCTCAGTATAATTGTGTTCCTAGGCAACAGCAACATTGATGCTAGGGAGTGCTTCACAACCCAGGGAGCTCATATCAAGTTGAGAAGAGAGCACATCTATGGCATCTCCAAAACATGACCAAATATAAAATAGGGACACAGTTCTTACGCTACAGCACTGAGGCTTCACTCCAGAAATATTTACTATAGAAAATGGCTACAAATACATATAAGCTGTATCTCCCACTATTCAGTACCTTGCATCATTTCCCTCCTAATACCAAGGAGATGGATCTCCTAGGGTACTAAAACAAACAAGAATATATTTTAACACTTATACATACAAACAAGGCCTACTTAAGTGCCAAAACAAATCTGAAAGTTTAATCATAGAACAGTTTGGGTTGAAAGGGACCTTTAAGATCATCTAGTTCCAACCCCCCTACTACAGGCAGGGACACCTCCCATTAGACCAGGCTGCTCAAAGCCCCACCCAGGCTGGTCTTGAACACTTCCAGGCAGGAGGCATCCACAGCTTCTTTGGGCAACCTGTTACAGTGTCTCACCACCCTCACAGTAAAGAATTTCTTCCTGACATCTTGTCTAAATCTACTCTCTTCCTGTTAAAAGCTGCTTCCACTTGTCCTGTCATTAAATGTCCTTACAAAAGGTCGCTTCCATGCAGATACACACATTATCAGAACTAAATTTTTGGCATCTAAATATGCTACAAAATGAAACCCATACACCCTTTCCTTAGAAACTCTCAGTCACCTTTTGTCAAATTTAATATAGATCTGAGAACATCAATTAACTAAAAACACCACAGAGGAAATCAGTGAAAGAAAATGACTCACCTTACTATGGTATTTCTCTCATCTGCCTTTGTTTAATCTAAGCCTTTAAGAATTTGGTTAAATAGGTCACAAGTCATTTCTTCTTCTATGTTCAGTGCTTCAGTCTCATTATCCATAGTAATACAGTGCTTTCATAGCTGTCAAAAGAAGTTTCAGTCAAAAGAACTTCAACTCTTACACATGCTAACTAAACATACTGAAAATAAGATCATATTTTAGTATAATTTCTTGCAAGATTACACTTCACAAGAAGTTTAAGTTGGTATCATTCCAAAGCAAATTCAGACACCCATTGTCTTATTTCAGTTTCAGAAGATCAAATACACCCAACACAGGGGTTCAACCTCGTGCAGGAGTATCTTCTGTACTTCACTAGATTTCACAGCAAAGATCTTCCATACCATAAGCTATGAACTTCTTTCCATCTGTTTTCTTGCAAAAGCCTTGATTTACAGTTTCCTAAAGGCAGAAATTGTCTTCCTATTAAGAGATTCTTTGCATACTGTTATAGAAAAATAAAAAGATTTGGGAATAATGTAGTTAATAAGTATTTGAAATGCTACTTCATTTCAGAATTACATAAACCTTTTTGCCATATGAAATGATGTAATAGCTAACAAGCACAATAGAACAGAGTTGGCCCAGTCGTTTCTCTGCTGCATACCTCTAAGCAAGCAGAAAACCTTACTTCAGTTTCTGTTTCACCTACCTTCCATCTCACTGTAAAATTACATCTATGTGTATGGTTGTGTTTTACAGGGGACCATAAAATCCACTTGCCATAGGCCTTCAGGCAGAACTGAAGCCTCAGTCCACTAGCAAAACATTTCTCTCCATCAAAATAAAAAATGTATACACTAGACCCACAGTTGTCTTGCAATCTACACAGCAGTCTACGGACAGAATGTAAATACCTCTAAGCATGTGCTTGAAGTTGTCTTCAACCGCTTCATATCCAGAAGGGTACCCAATTAGACTAGAGCACCTAAATGTAATGGACGTAAATCTGGATATGTTGCTTTCCAGTTGTAGTGCTTATAAAAGCAGGAGCACCTCTAAAGACACTACACAATGATCTGTGCTGTGATGTACCTGTAGCCTCAGCTTTTGGTATGTGCCGGTACTGACCCACTCCATGGTCAAGATTCAGCAGCTTTTAAAAGACAGTCAGTTAACAGGGGGTCAGAAATGCAGAGGAAAAAAATGGAGACAAATGTTGTTGTGAGCCAAAGTCCCAAAGTGAAACAGAATAAAGACTACAGAAGGCACTTCTGAAGAGAGAGTAAAGAAGTGACACAGCACCCTGTTCCTTTTTGATGAAATCTTATGTATATTTAATTACTTATAATATAAAATGTACCCAAATATGTATATTCTGTGTTTCTTTTATTCAGGAATCAAATTTTAAATTACAGAGACTCTTAAGGAAGTTTGGTTCTTCAAACAGGAGCCCTTACCCAAATAATAGATGATCAGATATCATTTGCTTGAAATGAGAAAGCTGTATTTGCCTCAAGCAAAACTAACTGGCTTCAGAAACATTCAGATTCCAATATATCTCAGACACACGATCTTTTTTATTTTCAAACTCTTTCTTTCCTTTGCAATTCAGAGACATCTTTCTGTTTGACAGTACCTTGTGTACTCATCTTCCCATTCAAAATACATTTCCTTCTAGAAGCTGAGACTCTATGTTTCCTTCTATTTCTGGCAATCTTGCTGTGACGTTAGGAAGAATAGAACTATGAAGTTTTGGTTGGCTATAATGTTTGGGAATCGGTACAAAAGAAAACTGGATGGACCTCGCACCACATAGACTGGATCTAATGCGCTAAGATCCTCTTTTCATTGGAGCCAGGATTAATTGCCCCCATAGACTTGGGGATGGACCCTGTCACAGTTACTTGACCTAAACTTAATTTTTGTATCTGTTTTTGTTGGTCTCTGCCATTTAAAACTAGGATTCACAGACCACTGCTTTGATGATGGTGGCTGTGTGTTTTAATATACAGTTGATTAAATCAAAAGGATTGGTGATAGCTTTGATTTTCTTAATAGCTGCTGACAATGTCAGCTACAGACTTATTCCAAAATACACTATTTAATAAGCTGCTGAAGTTTTTCAATGCCTTGGTTCTATTCTGATTTATCCGTCAGCATTCCCTGTACGATGGGTCAAATGCTTCTCTTAGTATCACTCTGGGCTTAGCAGGAGTATACAAGGACATAAAAACATCAGACGTTGAGCTTCTGAAGCTCAAGATGTATAATAGAGTAGCCAAGAAGATAATTAATGCCGCAGGTTATGTTACACTTTCCAGCTGGAGTGAGTAGGTGGGTATGAGACAAGACAGTGTGGGTAAATGGGCAAGAGTGCTTATTGAATCACCATTCCTAAGTTTCCAGTATCCATTAAGAAGAACACGAGAATCACATTTATGAAAGCAGGTGTAGCAGTGAAAGAAAGATAATTTGTACTTCTAGTTACAATATTACACTTCTCATGCTATATAGTTTTAAACAATATAGAATTTGCAATACTGTCCTTGGTTTTACTAACTACATTTGCATTCTGTAGCAATAAAATCCATTTTTCACAGCATCTTAGATAAGATCCACGTTTCCTAGGTGTCATTTCAGGATTTCTCCCGAAATCAACAATTCTGGCTTTTATGTCCATTCCTTTTATTACTCATTACAGCCTCAAGTCCCACAGCAACTTGAAACAGCCATTAACTTTCCCTCTGACACTCAAGTGCTAAAGTTTTGAATCACTGAAGTGAGCCAACTCAAAGTGCATGTAGTTTATCCAGTAGTCTTCTGAGGACTGAAGTCAAAAGACTGCCCAGACACTGACTTCATTGTCAGGTGGGACCAAATAGGTTCCATTTTGATATTAGATTGTATATAAATCAATTTATCTAAGTAATACATAGTAAATTTATCAAAAAATGTGAACGCTGTCTTTTACAGAAACAAATGTTTGATTTCAAGACATCATGCAGCTGTCACTTTTTCAATGACTCCTGATTTCCAACTTGTGTGATCGAAACCATTGACAGTGTACTTATGCTTGTACATTTGGTTTGTATCTTTATAGATTTTTGCCAATATTCTAACTGCTAAATTTACTTCCACTACCCTTACGAATGTGTTTGAGTCAGAGCTCCAGGCTCATATATGCACTTTTGACATGGCACCTGAGGAGAAGGCCCTTCAGACTTCATGGATTTTCTTGCAATAACATATCACAAAATTATACTTTCCCATATAAATATCTTCTATAAATAGAGATAGTTATACAAGAACTGATAAATTAACAATACTCTTTCACTTTTCACTTAAATTATATTTACATAAAGCTTTTTCATACTGAATTTATGAAGCTGTAACATTAACAATAAAAAAAAATGAAGATGAGTAACATACTACAGAATATTCATTGTCCTATTTTCCTTTTTGTCCTTATTTTCCATTGAGTTAAATATTTTTGCCCCTTATCAATACAGTAATTTTGTAACTCATATAACTAGCTATTCCCATGTAGAAACACAAAAACCAACAGCATGACTTGACCTCTGTTTCATCTGGATTCAGAAACATTCAGCTTCCAATATATCTCAGGCATAGTCTTTTCTTGTCCGAAACTCTTTCTTTCCTTTGCGTTCTACCATTTTTTTTTCCAAGTACAATATTCTGAAATACATATTTTAATTTCAAAGCTTAAAAATGGTTTAATGCCTAAGCATTAAGCATTAAGCATCTTCTGATACTCACTCAGGACTTTTAAAACAAGTCAGTTACACATACAGCACAATTTTTTCCTCCCTTGCTTATGCTATTCTCTTGAAGAGCACATCCACAGACCATCCCCTGAGACCACATGCACAGAGTCTGTATAGGTTGTCTGATCTAAATCTCACATTCTCTGGGGAGAGAGGACAACAAGCTGAAAAGCTCAGCCATGGTTAAAACAGGTTTGTGGGGTTTTTTTTTTCAGTTACTGCTGTGTATAGCAATTACAGTACTGAAAGTGATTCCTCATGTCTTGTTACAAAATAAGACCACTGTCATATCCAGAGAATTGCTCCTTAGGGCATGGATTGTCTTCAACCTTTGTCTGGCACAATGGTGTCTCGATCCCTGATTGATTCTTTAAGTATTACTGAGATAGAAAGCACAAGGTTATTTGAGAGACAAGTGCCTTTTAGATAGAGACAATGACACAGTTGAAAAAAGCCCCACAAGAAAGCCCTTCTGCAGTCCTTCCTCAGTGCATCAACAAATAAGTAACAGGAAGAGTCTGAGGTCAACAAAATTTTTAAGAATTTCATTCACTGTAAGGAAATTACCTGCAGACATACATTCTATTGCCTGGCATCATTCTCTCTTCTACTCATGCTGGATAGCCTTAAATTATTGTTTTAGGAGGACTAATTCCACACCACACTCCCACAAACCAAGTACAGACTTCTTTGCTGATGTGTCCTCTCCTTATCTTCAGATGCCAGTTTCAAGAAGAACATATTATTAGTTTACACACATATAATCCGTAACTTTTCTGATAGAAGCTTGGGGTTTTCTTTGGTGCTCTACATAGATTCAGCACTTGCAAGTCTAGAAACCTAGCCTACTAAGGACCCTCAAGGGATGTCTATAGCCTTTTTCAGATTTTTGGGTGGCAATCTGTGCCAGAAATATCTCCTTAATCCCTCAAAGAACCCCTTACACGTGTGAACCTTTTTGCTGCTGACAAAACTTGGCACAAACTAAGTTAGGGTACTGCCAAGGCACAGACCTTTGCAGAATTGCTGGCTAAACATCCGTGATTTGCATTGAAATGAAAGCACAGTTCCCTTTGATGTTACTGGCTTGGAAAGTTGCAACCCGGTTGGCATTCTTGTCAGTGCTCTCAGCAGACAGAACCGTCTTCTCTCTTCAATAGCTCTTTCCTCCTGGTTAAAGCCCAACAGATAAGTACAGATGTTGCCAGAGTTGAACCAAGCCAGAGGACAAATAAAGGGATTTCATTCTTCAGCTTTCTCAAAGCTGCCTCTTTTAAAACAGTAAATCAAATGAATAGGAAACAAAACCTATAAGTCCTTTAAGATAACCCAGACAATCATCAAATTAAATCTTTGTCTTATGTAAACACATTTTGAGTAATTGACTTGATGTATATCATGATATTGGCTACAACATTTCTAGTTCTCTACATAAAATAGTCCCTTGTCCCCGGTGTGAAATACTGGGAAGGATACTACCTCCCACATCTTTAAAGCTCTGAGAACCTGTCTGAATTATGCTTTTAGACAGGCTTTTCAGCTGAAGGGTTTTTTTTTGCCACAATGTTGGGTTAATACAGACAGTTAACTGATTTGCTTACCAAGGCTAACAAGCCTAAGGTCTACCACAGATCACAGATTCCGTAGGGATTATAATAAACATAGACTAAAAAAAATAGTATGGGTATCTCTATTGACAAGAGTTACTGAACTGGTGTTCCGCACAGCACACAGACTCATGAGACCAGCTAATATCAAGGCCAATTGATGCTAATTACCCACAGCACACAGAGGTATACCTGTAATGCTAGGGGGGACACTACTTTGGATAATTATTAAGCATAGAAGTGTGTTTACAAATTTGTAGGTGTTCTGAAACACCTCATAATTGTTAAACTTTAAACTAATCTTTCTGTTCTGTTACTGACACGGCTGATTAATTATGTGTTACTAAAAAATACTGCAATCCTAAATTACTTTAAATCTCATAAACTGACCAATTCTTCCTAGTGACAGATGTAATATTCAGTTTTATGCCATGTATCATGCAACTTGGAGATCAGCAGAGGTCCTGAATTGCTTTTCCTTATGGGGAGAGAAAGATATTCAGGAAGTCTTGTTAGGTATCTGTAGAAATGACTACACCACTTACAATGGGGAGGCACCTCAGACACCAGGCCATGCTGGAACATAAGAGTTAGGAAGAAAAAGCTTCTCAGAAGCTAACAATAAAATATAAACCTCACGGAAGTGCTTATTTCACATGTTCACATACAGAAAAGCAAAGGAGAATTCTGACCTGGAAAGTAACCACCAAATTGTATTTTACTGTGATTAGTGGACACAAGAATAATCAAAAACTCCAATATTATTACCACTCTGATAATGAGATTCCTCTTAAAGTCATCATTTTTCCCAACTCCTGCATCTGAAAATAGACTGTAGGGAGGCTGCACACGCATGGTGTTTTCTGAAGGAACACTTAAATATTACCTTTTGTATTGTTAGCCATAATTTTTCTGTTTATGTGTAATATTAAAAATAAAGTTGAGCTGGTTAAACTGTGCTTTTTACCAAATGAAACATTCATGATGTGCTGATAGATACAAGTATTTTTAAGGTTATTCTTCTCTACCTTGAAGAGGATGAATAGGATTTAGATCAGCCTGAGGAACTGATTTATACTGTTACAGGAACAATGTGCTTTATAATGTTCTCTCTCTCTGCCTATCTAGTTCCTGGTCCACCTCACTCCTAGGCAATCACCTTGTCAATGCATTTTCTTCTCAGCTCAAAATTATGGTTTTGAGCTGTTGTTTTTCTTTCACTTTCACCTGGGAGATCAGAATTATGCTACTTCCTAAATAAATATATTAGAGCACTATAAAACTAGGTACCATTGAAATTAATTTGCTTCACAGTTTGAAAGGTGCCCTGGAAGTTACAGGTTTCATAGCACTTTATGTGGTACATTTCATAGCATTGTATCAGCACTGTATGAGATATATTTCACAGCTTTTTACCACAGCATTTCGTAAAATATATTTGATAGCATTTGATGTAGCCACTTTACCAGATAGCATGAATAGCATTTTAGCAGAAAACTTTTACGGGACATTCTGCGGCATACAGTTGCCTACAAATATAAATTCACAGAAGTAGAGATATAAGAGGTGAAGAACAATACTAATCCTTATTATTCTGAAGAAAATAATTGCAAAACTCAACTTATTTCACAGCAGATTTTCACACAAGGAAATCTAATATGGGATTTCAGGCATAGAGCTGCCTTCTCACAGATGTCCTTCCAGTCCAGTAATATTTGCACATAGCATTATATTGCTGTATATCCTCTCAGTGCATTCTCACTTTTAGGGTATATTTTCTGCCTCCTGTTCTCAAAGATTAGTTCTAAGAGGCCTGACACAAGACACTCTTGTAGAAGTACAGTCTCTGTCCTTACTCATCTAAGCTACCAACATGCACTTCTGTAACATTCTAAGACTCTGCAGCCAGGCTCTGTCAAGAGCCTCAAGAAAGTCCAAAAGTTAATTCAGACATTATACGAACAAGTAGGGTACCAAAATTCAGAAATGCTAGGTTGGAGTGGTAACCTAAACACAGTTTCCCTAGTAGCTGTAAAATGCCAAAAGGAAAGAAACTCAAAATTACAAACTTTTATTTTTCTCTGCTGCCATGGAAACAACTTTTTCCTGTACTTCTCACAGGCTCAGATTATTTACCAGGGTGATTAAGAATAGAATCCTAATCAGTCTATCAACACCTGCCATATCTGAAGAGAAAACACAGAAGACAAAAGAAGTTATATTTGAAGAATTTTAAGTGAGGCTAAGCAGGTTTGGAAAGGGTTTCTTTGTTCTGAAAATGCTAGAAGGACAGAGAAATGACATGAATTAAAGTGTACGATTGAACAGAATCTTTATATGATTTATTAAGAATATGGTTTAAAAACCCAACTTAGCAACATCTTTATAGCACAAAAAGACTCAATACTAAAGCCAGCTCATCTACAGCTACCTTCAGATAGAAAGTACTGGAAGAGACATAACTCCATAGCCCAGAACAGATGACATTATTTTCCCCCACATTCCAAAACAGAGATCTGTGAGAACAACTATTTCTAGAAGTCCGTAACCAAAGTCCCAGATAATGTCTTTCTAAACTGGCATAGCAATCTACACATAAGAAGAATAAACAGGCAGAAAATATTTAAATAAACATAAAGACAAAATGTATATAGGAAAGACAAATTTCAGAACAAATGTTCAGTTTATGCTGTAATATGTTTGTCCCCAGGTTTTGTTTTAAAATGCAATATTTAAAATCATTATCATTTTTCCCCATAAGATGCATGTGAAGAACTCCAGATGTCCCTTTAAATCTCAACAATTCTGTTACTCTCCAGAATAAAAATTAAATAAATAAATAAATAAATAGATATCTGTTCATAAGGTTGGGGCCCATACTCATCACAAGCATATGGAGAAGCTTCTCAGGATGTAGAATTAATCCTTTCTGCAATAATAATAAAAACCAATGTGAATGAAGTGACAAAAAATGTGTCAGAAGCCTGTACAAAATAAATCCTCCATTTCAACAGGCACTATGCCCTCAAGGAAATTGTGTAAACTAATGGATGACAGATTTACATATCACAACTTAATCAAGTTAGCACAGAACTCCATGCAACTTCAGAAAGTCTTCTTTGTGGAAGAAAACATTTTTTATGTTCTATGGCTTTTCAATGGTTTTCCTGCAAAGACTCAAATTATTTTTTTATTTGCTTTTCCTTCCTGTTCCATAACAAACCTTAAAACAACTTTGTCAACTACCAAGATTAGAACGTTCTCCTGCCCTCCAAAATTTCTCATTTAACAGTACTGGATTTTATGAAAAATAAAAAAACTAAAGAAATAGCTCTCTACAACCCAAATGACAAAAGGCATATCCATAAAAAATAGTAATGACAGAATATCTTTTTGGCACCAATAGTGAAGTTTTATGCAAATAGGAGGAGTAGGAAAAGATGGTTACATTTTGATCCTTTCCTATGCTATGTAATATTCTACTTGCATCCTTTTCCTCTTTCCTTTTCTTTCTCTTTTATTCATGTACAGAAGAAAACATTAAACTAAACATTTTCCATTCAACACTGAAACAACATCTGGCATACTTTTATTTCCCTTTCTTTGTCTTGTAGTATTGTTCACCTTGACTGAATTGCCAACAAACACAGAGAACAAAGCAATTTAATCTCCATGTGTGAGAGCATGTACACCTGCACAAGGCCTGATTCTGTAATCCCCCTCTTACACAGCGAGATGTTAATCATGTAAGAAAAAATCTATGGGCTTAGGCCTAAGAAAAGAGAGAAGAAAACAACACTGCAAACTGCCCGGAGGAAAGAGAAAAGATGCAATTTTAGTTACGTAGGGTCACTGACATTGACATTAAATCTCTGCTGCAATCACAGACCAACTACAGAGACAAGTAAGATCTGTATTTTAAATGTTTCAAGATGAGGAAATAATGAATAAGTAAATGAAAATGCACAAAATGAGAGACAAATAAACAATAAGGCTATAATCTGTCAGGCTACATTTCTGTCAGTACATAAGAAATTCAACAAATATATGGATAAAACTAAGCTCTGCTGACGAACTTCTAAAAGAAATGCCTTACCTGTTATGAAAAACAACAGAGACAAAGGAATTCCAGCACTCTAAGACCTCCAGAAAGGTCAAACCTTGAAGGCTGTTTAAACTCAGTAACATGAAAGAATTAAGTTGTGAAGCTGTATATTTTCCTCTTACAAGACAAGTTACAAAAGATGAACTGTAGTATCAAAAACTTCATCATATAAGCATTTTCTTACCCTAGTCTGAAAGAGTTGAATAATTTTTCGTGTTCTGTATTTTAATTAGTGCAAATTTGTAACTACAAAAAACCATCAAAACAAGCTGATGACGAGCATGCAGCTTTCCACTGGAAGCAAACAATAAAAATATATTTCCTTTCTCACATATAAGCAATGGTGTGTGTACCCTAGCTGATATTTGGCCTTGTATACTGAAGTATTAACTAACAATAATTTAAGAGAGTTAACAAATAATTTGTGTTACACTCAAGCTGAAAAGATATTGGAATAATGTAGTCTATATATAATGCATTTAGTTATTGAATAACCATTCTAGGTTTCATGTCAGTGAAAACATCAGCTCATATTTCAGAAAGATACTTCTAAAGAGTGATCTCACATGAACTGAACAAAATTTGAGTCAGAGTGATATTTTCTTTGTCCCTCTTGAGGACTACCAGAGAGCAGATGTGTAAGGCAAAGATTCTCAGGGCCTAATTTTTCATAGTGCAGGGTGCCACCTATTACTCAAGAAAGTCTATATAAATTGCATACACTTTGACATAGGCTAGGATACCCCTCCTGTTGCGAGATCCACACTAACCAGAAGTTTGAATGCCATTGTTCTGACCTCCTCAAGAACACCAAAAGGATTTTTATATTGAAAAAGTCTATTTTATTAGGAAGCAAACTAAAATGACTTGCTAGAAATCACAAGGCAGCACAGAATAGCCATAAATAGGAAGAATGGAAGCGGAAATCACAGAATCACAGAATCGTAGGGGCTGGAAGGGACCTCCAGAGATCATCGAGTCCAACCCCCCTGCCAAAGCAGGTTCCCTACCTTAGGTTGCACAGGTAGGTGTCCAGGCAGGTCTTGAATATCTCCAGAGAAGGAGACTCCACAACCCCCCTGTGCAGCCTGTTCCAGTGCTCCATCACCCTCACAGTAAAGAATCACACAGAATCACAGAATCACAAGGTTGGAAACGACCTGCAAGATCATCTAGTCCAACCGCCTTCCCATTCCTATTAGTACCACAAGCTACTAGACCATATCTCGTAGCTCCTCATTCAGAAGTTCTTGCGCACATTTGTGTGGAACTTCCTATGGTCTAGTTTCTGGCCATTTCCCCTTGTCCTGTCTCCACACACTGCTGAAAAGAGTCTGGCCTCGCCACTTTGCCCCCCACACCTTAGATATTTATAGACCTGGATCAGGTCCCCTCTCAGTCTTCTTTTCTCAAGGCTAAACAGACCCAGTTCACTTAGCCTTTCTTCGTAGGGCAGATGCTCCGGGCCCTTCACCATCTTTGTGGCCCTCCGCTGGACTCTT
>JACDJE010000236.1:1826928-1880000 GCA_016647715.1 Pavo muticus
TTTTTTTTTTTTTTTTTTTTTAAAGAATCTGATAAACAAACACACAGAACAGATATCATCCATCATACCTCTCAAACCTGTTGCAGCTGCCCATTAGCAGCCCAGAAGTAAATGCCCAAGTCATTTTTTGCTTTTGTCTTCACAGAGCCTTAGCAACTAATATTAAAGCTCCTCTTAGACCTAATTTAGGTGCACAATATATACACCAGACATTCTAAATTATATATTAAAAAATAACCAACCAACAAACAACAACAACAACAAAAGAAACAAACAAAAACCCAACTATTTCCATGAGTGTCTGTGCAAATGGTACAGATTTCCAGGCAACCAAGTTCAGACACAAGCTATCCATGTACAAATGTCATTTTTAAACTATAATGAATACATATTGATACACAATTGTTCTTAAGAGACCAAAATAACTATATGGAATCATACAATCATTAGAATTGGAAGGGACCTTTAAAGATCATCTATTCCAACTCCCCTGCAATGAATACGGACACCCACAGCTAGAACACACACTCATGGAAATAGTTTTGAGGTTTTTTTAAATATATAATTCATAACATCTAGTGTACACCTTTTTGCACCTAAATTAGGAAAGATTTAAGCAAAGCTGTAACATTACTTGCTAAGGCTCTGTGAACGCATGAACATATTCATATACAACAGTAATGGGACACAAACACAATGTGTAACATTAAAGAGATAAACTCCTCCAAAATAACCTTTTTACACAGAGGAGTGATGAGGAAAGTTTAAATGACATACTGAAGGAAAGGCAGGTATTCAATTTTTGATGAAATACGACCCTTAATTCTAGGCGCATTTTTTTTCTGCAGTTCCACCTGAAGTAAAATCCTGACACAGCACATTTCTGAGAATGCTTGCAGGATTTGTATCTACAGCATCAGCCCAACCTAACAGCTAGTATCTTCAGAGGATGAAAGAATCTTTTAAAATAGCAGCAGCAGTACAAATCCTGAGTTTATTTTGATTCATAGAACATACCATGCACAAACTTTACGTCTTATAACTAACTAAGCCATTTCAAGTTTCCAAAATGGTGTGCAAAGTTCAGAACAAAATGTTGTGTGATCAGAAGACTATTTAGTCTCCTGTCAAACCCTTTAGGAAGTTTGAGATAAATTTAGGCAATCCTAATTCCAACAATCCTATAGTATTATGAAGTAGGAACATCATCCTAATGAAATTCCAAATGTAGAACTCCCAACACAGTTCATATTAGTCAGTATGAACCTTACAATGTTTTCCATTTCTACATCACTCAAGATGATAATTCTTCTTGTTTAAAAAGGTGACAGCCTACTGTTTTGCACTGATTATATCTGGAGTTGAAGTAGAATGACTAGAAAAACAAATATAACAATGAATGACTTTTTTTTTCATATGTTCTCTTTTTTTTTTCTGTCACATCTCTAAGTTATTATATGGTTCTTAGAAATTCAAACCCAGAGGTTTGAATTAAATAAAATTAAATAATTTATTTAATTAAATAATTAAATATAAATCTGTATAGAGGTCTTACTGCAGACCTAAGCTATAAGTTCTGTACAGCAACAGCTTTTAATCTTTCTTTATTATACAAGACTGTAAATAAAGATTGAATAATAATAAAAAAAAAATTAAAAAGTTTAAAAATTGTGAAAGTCTCAGCTACTGAACAACAGGAAATACCAAGCATCTGAAAGCAGATGGTGACAGATATAGATGGAGTAGCAGATGAGTATATATATAACATAGAATGGATGAAGGATCAACTGCACAAAAGCAATAAAGAATCTTCTTACATAATTATAATTAATCCAAATCCAAGTCTATCTGGAAGCTGCAGCCACATCTTACATAACTACAGTTAAGAATTGTTATTGTGTACAATAACAATTGTATATAATTGTTGGCCTGTTGTACAGCCACTGTTAAAAGAAATGCATATTTCCTTGTGATTTTCTTTTTTTAAATCTGGTTAAATATAGTGGACCAACAGACTGAATATAAGACTAAATGCTGAAGTACTTTGTTGAGCTGTGAAGTACTGAGTTGTGAAGTATCTTGCTGAGTTATCTATGATTCTATGTGTATGCACATATAAAACCAATTTTGTTAGTACATTTTAGAAGTGAATACAGACTTATTTGCACTCAAAACTATAGCCTAACTATGTTAAAATGTGCGTAAGTCCTAGGCTAAAATACAGAAAGGGTGGTATAGGATATTATCGGGAAAGTATTGAAGAATATTGGCAAAATTCATAGTTCTATAGAAAATAAGTCTTCCAGAACAAAATAAATATTATACACTGTACTTAGAGGCTTAGTGGAAAACATTATGAATTTGTGTTCTGTGAAACACTGCTATCATTTCAGGATTTCCTTTTCCCCTCTCCCTTTCCCTCTCAGTCACACAACTGGGAATTCATGTATTTCCACACCACTACCATAACTTCTTTCTAGGTTCACATGAACATATACAGATTAAAACAAATGAATGAATGCATGAATGAATAAATAAAAAGTTGTAGGTCTGTTGCAACAGAATTGAAGATAAGCAACATTTTCAGAGTTGGACATTTAGGGATTTTTATGTGTCCTGAGGTGCAACGATGAATGCCGAATGACTTGATGTGAATAAGAGGGATCAGGATGTTCACATGTGAAAATATTAAACTTTGGATAAAGACAGCTACGCTAAAGTAATAAATCTAAACACATATAATGTAACTGTAACATTCCTGATGTTGGGGGAAAAAAAAAAAAAAAAGGAACAGTATTACCAAAATAGCTGCAACTAATAGCTTAAAAGATGTTTAACTGATTGCTCTCAAAAACATACTCTAAGTGGAGAATCATTTTCCAGTTTACTGAGGCCTTTCAGGAGAGCTTTCAATTAAATCACATTAAAATTTATATATGTGCTTGAGAAAATATTTTAATATCATTATGATTAGTTTTTATTATTGATATAGAAGTGTGAACTGATGAGGAGATGACAGGCTGCATGTTGTCGTGATCGTTCTGTTCAGGCTGTATCAACCCTTGCGAAACTGATCAATTACCTGATCAGGGCCAAGAACTGCATAACACACCAATATGATGAGCAGAAAAATGGCAAAATGGCGTTTAATCACACGTGGCATCTGTTTAAGTACACTCTTGTTCTACCTCGTCTACACCCCCTAAAGGTGCATTGTCCAATTACAGAGCCGGGGGGGGCCACTATCCCGTGACATCCCGTAGCCTCGCTGTCGCCTAATACAACACTGCAGATCAGTACATAACTTAGCAAGTAGGGCATATTTGGGCAATCTAGTGTTTTAAAAGAGTTAAATGCAAAGTCATTTAGGTAAGAATACACACACATAACACATAAAAAAGTACCACAGGCCTTCTAAAGCTGTGTGCTGAAATACAGTAGGGTTGTAAAGAACATCAGAGTCCTGTTAGGTAATCAGATAAACATGACATACTGCTGTGATATTTTGTCATTTGTGAGCATAAGAGGAACAAGACAGATGTCAAAAATGATACTGTATCTGCATGATAGGTCAGTTAAATCCTTCTATAATGTTGTGTACATTCCAATATCACAGGACCTAGAAATGTTGGTTGACAGTGATCTCTTGAGGCCATCTAGCCTGACTTCTTCAAAGAGGGATCACTGTCAACATTAGACCAGGACTATGGTCTAGATAAGCCTTGAAGCTCACTCAGCTCATCAGAGATGAGCTTTATCTTCCATGGGTTACCTGCCCTACTCTGTTACCGAAAATAATTTTCCTAATGTATGGAGAAACTAGCTGTAGCTAGAAGCTGCAATTTGAGACATTTATTCTTTGCAGTATGGTTCTCAGTATCAAGAATATCTTGGTCGTGACATTTACTCATGAGATGAGGAATGAACATTTCTATTTTACTACTATCTTTTTCCTCATGTTGCACCACAGTTCATACATACAATCTGGATTCAGTGTCTTTGGAAAGTATATAAAAATTATTCTTTTTTTTTTTATGAGTTTTTGCCATTCGTATGTGTATATATGTATACATAAATGAGACGAAGCTACAAACCAAGACTGATGACAAAAAACAACACAAATCCTAACAATGTACATATTTTTAGTGATATTAATATCTATAATTATGTGAAAGTTGACAGAGCTACATATATTCATGTTACATATATTCAGTGATCAGCACAAGAGATAACTGACTGGTTTTTCACAAGAAAGACACTAACACATTTTTTCTTGTTAATCTATTTCTATCCTTCTTATACTTGAAGCAAGAGACAGCGTAAGAAAAAAATAACTGAAATTAAGAAAATCTTGCTGTTGACTCAGAAACAAGGAAGGACTATTTTATTTCTTGTTTTTATCTACAGTGACATACTCCTTACTGTTTTTGTGCGCAAATTTATCTTCTGTGTTTCTCTTTATCCACTACAAGGCATAATGAAGCTGCTGAATACAGAAATTTTTATAAGCAGAAAGGAATGCAATGACCTCTAGTGAGGGATGACGGTCTGGGCAGGAAGGCACCATACAGTCATTTCTACAAAAAAGCACAAGGATTCATTAATCACTTGAATCTAATACATTAATTAAAAAATATTTTTTTAAAAAAGTTGGTTGCATTATCATTATTATTCTTCATCATCTTAATGTGACCATTTTTTTCTCACCTTTCTTCAAGTGTTTCAGCCATTGTTTTAACACCAAAGATTGGAACACTCTGAAATGCAGACATGCATCTTTCTTCTAACAAACAATTATATTTGTGTGGTAAAATAGTGAAATGATCCTTCAATGTTCCAAAGGAAACAACAGCACTGACAGTTAAAGACTATAAATGACATCTCACTATTTTGTGACACTGCCCCAATTACATTTGTCATCACTGTATCTTATTCACAGCCACATATATTATCCTTTTATTCCTCATTTTGATTTCTTACATAGGAATTGACCACCATATTTTGAGATATTAAATTCTTGAAAAATTGTTTTACTATTATTCAAAGCAATGAACTCCTACATACTTGTTTAGAAACTGCTTTATCTTGTACCTGTTTAAGAAGCAGAGTATATTTAAAATTTAGAAGAAAAAGCAGTTCAGTTTTATATGACTCTTCTACTAAATTGTTGCACAGTTGACTGGGACATGAATGTGTTACACCAGAAAATTTGTTACTAATCTAGTACCAGTCATTATGCTGATACTCCACTACAGAAAGAAACTGTATAGATAGTAAAAATGTAGTATTAGAAACAGTAATTCAAACCTAATGAAGCAACATTAGCACTTTTATGTCGTACTTTCTAATTACGAAGTCTGTTAATGAAATTGGGGCATTTACTTAATTGCTGTGAACAATTATTTTCAAATTAAGCCTAGCAATTAAATAGCATGATTAAACTCATAGCAAAGGCTTTTTAGTAGAAATATGGTATCTTGCCTGCAGTATTATGCATGGTAGTCAAAAAAAATCTTCTGATTTGCCAATGTAAATTAAGAACAATGGCAATGACATTTCACTGAGAACAAGAATGAATATGCAAAGAAAAGGGAAAAAAGAACCCTAATGAGGAGGCCAAATAATAGCCAGATAAACTGTCGTAAAAACTAATTATATTCATGATATTTTCTTTTGATTTCTTCTATACAAAAGAGGGTCAAGGAGACAAATGTAAATTCACTATATTAGCTTGCATTCCACATAACAGAGAAGATGAAACAAAATGCTTTTTCCATTTGGAGTGACAATTAATGCTAGAAGGCCTTAATGCCATCAGACTGCTTTAGCAGTTAACATCAGGAATTTTACTGGTAAATCCATTGAGTTTACTGAGTAACCTTAAATAGTTTTATCACCAGTACTAACACAGCAAGATGACAAATATGACTGGATAGGACATGTATGTTCCCATGAAACAATCAAACACTTCCGAGACTATTCATCAGTGCAGAAGACTAGATCTGGCACTGTGTCTCAGATGAGATGCAAGTCCTGTGGTATCCTATTGCCTAGTACCAATATTAAAAAATATATGTGTAGCCTTAAAAATTGGAAATGAATTTAGTCAATGCTCAGAAAATTATCTAAGGAACATATTAAAAATAAATGATGATTACAGTACTACAATAAAAAGAAGAAATACTAATAGTGAGAAAAACTGAGATAATGTTACCTTTTTTTCAAGTAATATTTAGGTGCAACTTTTTTTCCCCTACTAATACCTCACAAAAAAAAATCACATCCAATTTAAATAATAAAGCATGACACTTTTGCAAAAAAAAACTTTGGGAAGTTGTTAAAAAATACTCTAGTTTACATCTTTAGTGTTTTCAGTTATAAACTGAACATTAGAAAATTTCTAAATCTTGCTTCATTGCAACTGTTCATCATATTGAGCTACTATTCTTTATGCACTTAAGGAAATATGTATATTTTAATGGGATCTAAATATTAAACACTTTCTTAAGTGGTTTGATCAAGGACTTGCAACATGAAGGCTTCACAAAATGCAAAATAGAAAAGGATATATCTAACAACTTTTTAAAAAAATTAAATGAAAAAATGTTGAACAAATTTGGCCTATTGAATTCATTCTTCCCGATCCTGAGTCTATTTTAACATGATAAGTTGTCTTGGATTCAGCTAGCATTCAAGGTGGAACAAATTGTGAAAAGCAGGGGAAAAAAATGTTGAAAATGTCCATTTGAAGACATAAGACACAGTCACTTTTTGAATTCCTCTGTTTCACTACAGTAATCACTACAATCACCTTTCTGTCTATTCAGAATCCTTAGCTTTCCTTAATGGCAGAAGTTGCTTACATGTTTACTTTAGAAATGTAAGACTAACACTGTAAGATGGTTTGCTTTTTAATAATGAGTTGGAAAGGAATACAGTCAGTATAGTACTGTAGAACTTCCATAGATCGTGCGGTTAATTCAACATACTCAGTAAAATTGTTCCACAAGTAAACATATTTTTCAGGTCTGAAACGAACATAGAAAAGGGAATGCTATGAAAAAAGAACTGAAAAACATAATCGTTGGGAGATTAGAAGTTTGCACAGCTTGATGTTCAAAACTGCCTGCTGCCAAGGTAAACATCTTACAATAGAATTAGGATCTCTACAAATGCTTTTCTTGGGTGAATTTATTTTAAACCTTCCTAGTTTTTTAGCTGATCACTGTTTATTGTCTTCCAGGCAATGGCCAGGGCTCTGGCTGTGCTACAAAGCCCAGCATCTGCAGTGAGCCTGTACAGTGTGATCATAGTTTTATATATTTTATATATTTTATTTAGAATTAACTATTAGCTTTATGTGAAAGTGCACCATCTCTCTGGATATGGACAAGATTTTGAGCATAACTATTTAGTGGAGAAAAAGGAAAGCCCTCCTGTAAAACCTTTTGCCATTTAGGGCACATTGCCTACATAAGTCTTCAGTAATTACAGAAGACCAATAATGTAATGAATGTGTGTTCCTATGCTCCTCAGAAGTATTTTATTTAAACAATTGATTTATATGTATTCTAAACAGACCCGCTTAACAACTTGCTGAAAATCTAAGAAAAAAATAAAAGAAAAACTTTGGGAAAGATTAATCCAGGGGCACTGTGTTCTGTTCCTTTGCCCTGAGTAAAGAAGCATTTCAGTTTTAGAGAAGGGAAGAAACCCCTGAGGCCAGTACGGCTCAGGGGGACTAAAAACACCTTTAGCTTTCTGTAAGAGGAGCTACAATCCCAAACAGATTCACTTCTATAGCCAAACTTGTATAATACCTCTGGAAAACTGCTTTTTTTTTTTTGTTTTTTTTCTTCTCACATGTTGATCTGGGGCAGAATTTTATAAAGAACAAAAATACAGTCATGCTTACAAGCCAGCCAATAATATATATATAATAATAATATAATAATATAACATAATAATAATGAAGTAAAACAAAACACTGCAATTAAGAGTCAGATTGTACCATACTAATCCCAGAATAAACAACACACACATATCTCCCCACTATCCTTTCAGAAGACATGACAGAGCTGAGTTTTTCAACGGAAATCAGACTCTGAAAATGATAAGCAAGATGAGTAAGAGCTTGCAACATTTAAGAAAACCATCCAGTTTATTTTTCTTTTCCTCCCTTAATGCCTTGAACTGCGTCAAGAGTGTAGGCAGGGTGGTTAGCAATAAAAAGACTAGTAGAGGAATCAGAATTCAAAAACAAAAAATGATAAACTAGAAACTGAACTGATGCTGATCAAACTAGACTAGGAGAGGAAAGAACTCCTAGAGGATCTACAAGCTATAAAAGAAGTTAGAAGGTTTATACAATATCAAGAAGCACAGGAATGAAATTGGGCATCTATGAAAGAAAATCAAGATATAAAAGCAAGCAATCTGCTAATACAAGGATTGCCAAGGAAATCTCAGCAGCAGTCTTGGCAACCATGTGGGACCCCATGGTCTTGAACAGGGTACAGACCTGAGCCCACAAAGTGAGGCTGGAGGAGGTAGAGGCAGCAGAGCTAGGGACCCCCTAGGCCACGATGGACTGGGTGCTCAGTGAAGGTGCTAACCCTCTCCCAGAAGAGATCATGATATTCTAAATAACACTGGTGCATGTGTTCCATATTTTAGTCAGGCTATATTTAGAAAAGATATAGTAGATGGCCTGAGCATGTGGGTAGTTCTACAGTCTGCAGACGTAGGAACAGCATGGGATGTGTTAGAGAGCTGAAAAAGGGAGGCAGGATTCTCCAGGAGAATTAAACAAATTAAGAAGGAGGAAGCCACTGGGAGAGGAAATGGCTTAGAGCTTTTACACACTGCTACTTTCGCTACTGTAACTCCTCAGTACCCTTCAGGAAAAGACAAGGAAATAGGGTGGTAGGGTGAAAAAAGGAGGCTGAAATAACAGAACCCTTCCATCAGCATTAAAAAGTGCTGCAGTAAGGGAACTGCAGCGGGATCAAACATGAGTACACGTAGAGAAATCTGAGGAGGATATTAGACACCGAGACAAAGCTCCAGCATGTGTGTTAGTGGATCTCTTGATAGAGACTTTCAATAATTAATTATTCAATTAATTAATTAATTAACATGACTGATTAATATATACTCCCAACTTATCAATTACAGAGCAGGAAGGCCCAGCATCTGCCTTCCCAGGGTTTGTGTCAAATTGCAATTGAATTGGTGAAGGAGGCCTACCAGTGAAATAAATTTATAATGTGACAAAGTAACAGAAGCCTAGGATGATGCAGCCACTAACATAAACCAACATCCCCAGTTACCGAAACCATTAAGCGGAGATACAAGAATTGTAATTCTGAAGTCTTCTATTGGACATACCATTAATGCAGAAGAAATTAATGCAACTGAAATATATAGTAGTCCTTCAAGAAGAAATGAAACTTTTGTACAGAGCTGAAAGCTAACAATCTGCATAATGAGAAAGAAAAAAAGAATTCTGGTTGTACTGCTTTTACAGGGAAATGCATCAACACTGAATTTAGTGCATCCATGTCTGTGGATTCAGCAAACTCAAGCCTGTGCAATTGGGAATGGTTAGCTGGAGAGCACACATAAACTGTCCCAGCCACACATGACTATGTATAGCCTTAAAGACCCTGAAGCTCATAAGCTACCCAAGGATGACAAATAGATAGAAATGTTCACTCTGTTATGTTCCCAAAATAAATCACATTATGGGTTGAAGTGTCAATGATGGATCCTGACCATTCACAATAAAAAGAGTTTATAGTCTCAGGATGCAGAAAAAAAATCTTAGACACCACCATTTAAAACTTGTTGGATCAAAGAGCATTTATACAAAGGCCAAATTTCTGTGGCTCTCCAATCTGCCCTGGTCTGAATTAAAATGGCAAAAAATAGCAGGTAACAGCTGATTTTTGAGCATTAAATACTGCTACAAACAGCATCTGTTGCAGGAAAAATGCCAGAAAAATAGCCACAGCAGCCAGGGCAAAATGGTTCAGCATTTAACAGATTTAGGAAAGGCACTCTTTGTCATTCCACCAGCGGGGAAGCGCAGGTGTAAGTTTGCCTTTACAAAGGACAAAAGTACTGCTTTACTTCCTGAGGGATTTCACAATGCTCCAACTATCTGTCATGTTACATGAATGTGGGGAAAATTATCAGAACTTGATCAGCTGATCAAGCTCATCTAATTTCATATTTGGATGGTGCCTTTATGCATGGCCTCACTCAGATTTAAAAGTCTTGATGAGTTCCAGTTATGAGTATGAAAACAGGACTCAAAATAAATCAGGAAAAAGCCCAAGTGGTTCAGAACAAAGTAAAACACCCAGGAACAGACTTAAGATAGGTTGGCCAGTCTCCCAGCCAGCAGCAAAAGAAACTAACAGGACAATTTCCTGCCTCCATGAATGTACATGGGCTAAGATTTCTTTCGAAATTATTTAAATTTTCCTAAGATTTTATGCCACTGTTAGATGAAACCTGTAAGCCCTTAACCAAGCTACTACAGAAAACTCAGGAACAGGAATGGAAGCCAAATCAGCACTTGGACATGCCAGCCCTAAAAACCAGGTTAACGCACAGTCTGCATTAGGATTTTGTGATCCAGTCCAGTGGTTTCTCTTGGAATTCATTAACTATTCCAGATACAATGGGAGCTATACTATCATAAAAACAGAAGATAATTAAGAAAGCAGTTTGGAAGAGTCCTTGCATCATTTATAAGAATTAAGTTAATCAACAGTTATGATTATTAGGTACTGGCCCTGATAACTGGGGGAATTCAAATATAATCAAGTAAACAATAAGCTACAGGTGTGTATGGCTCACTCTTTTGGACTCAGAGGATGACGAAAGAATGTTTCCCATCACTTATCTTGTTGGATTTTTTTTCTTCAGCTGCACAAATTCTGACCCTGAGTCCATGTATTATAATAGTAAGTTAACATTTAAAGATCATTTTTCGATTTTTTGAGTTATGTGAAATATCTGAACCCAGCAATGGTTAAACATCACAATAAAGAAATACCCTCTGATCTACACACCTCATAAAAAGGCAAGACCAGCTAAGAAAGAACAAATACCTCCATGAAGATCACTTTGTGCTGATCAAGAGCCTTAAGTCAGCAGAAGATTTACAACAATCTGTACAGTAGTCTGTAATTAGTGGAATATCAGAAGAGGGATATTATTAGCCTGTAGCCACCTTGTAACAGGTAATATAGCCATGGGTAATAACAGGCCATTGGCTTTGTATTGTCTTTGATAGTCAACAGGATGTGAGAGGATTCTTCTGTTTAAACTTTTATTGAACTCTGTCAGCTATCTTTTGCTGGGTATAGTTGTAATTACCATCTTTCTAAATGACCAAGTAGCTATGGCTGATTTGTTTTGCTTTTAACTTTTTAATGGAATTGTCATAGTTTTATACAGATGACGTTAACCTTTCTATAATGAGGTTATTTGTGGCTCTAACATAATGATACTACGTAGAGAAACATCAGCCTGGTACCACATTGTAGACATTGATAAGAGAAGACACCTCCTTGTCTTGTATATGCCTTAACCTCTCCTCCAGGAAGATCTGCTCCATGATCTTTGCAGGCACAGAGTTGAGGCTTGTAGTTTACCGGGTCTTCCTTTCTTCCTTTCTTTCAGTCACTGAGGACTTCAGCTGAATGCCATGACTTTTCAAGTATGATGAAAAGTGGCTTGGCAGCCACATCAGCCAGCTCCTTCAGGACCCTGGGATGCACAGACTTGTACATGTTTAGTCTCACGTGGCAGTCTCCAACTTTCTCTGCTCTTACAGCGGGAGTGGGAAGACTGACTGGCCACAAAGAACAAGGCAAAGAACTTGCTGAGTACTTTAGCCCTTTCCACATCTGTTGAAGCCAGTTCTCCCTTGTCATTTATCAGAGGAGATACACCCTCCTTTGCCTCTCTCTTCTGATGAATGTATCTAAAGAATCCCTTCTTGTTATTTTTCAAATCCCTCACCAAATTCAGTTCCATCTGAGCCTTGGTTTTCCTGATCCCATTTCTCTTCATGTCTGGATGATATCCCTGTATTCTTCTCAGACCACACATCCCTGCTTCCACTGCCTGTACATTTCCTTCTTATCCTTCAGTTTGACCTGCAGGTCCTTGCTCAGCCATGTCAGTTTCCTGCTGCTCTGCTTAATTTCTTATTCTGGGTGATGGAGAGCTCTTGTGCTTTCAACAAGACATCTTTAAAGGGCTGCCAGCTCTCTTCTGTTCCTTTGTCCCTAAGAACAATTTCCCAGGAGATTTCATCTAATAATTCCTTACACAGACGGAATTTTGTTCTCCTGAAGTCAGGGTCTTCACTCCACTTTTCTGGTCAGCTGTGTCCAATCCAATGTCTGATCTACTGAAGGTGTGCCCTAGATCACAGAACCCACGATGTGACACAGTGTGTACAGGTATGGCATGAGAAGAGATGGGACACAAGCTGGACACTGGAAACCTCATGACTGTAAACAACCCTCCAGTGGCCAGTTAAATAAATGCCGGGGGTGAGGCAAAATTGGTTTGGTTTTAAGTGTCACAAAGAGAAGGTAGAAATCTAACATCCTTAGATGGTACCACATACACTAAGTTAGGATGTAACATGGAGCTGCAGGCCCACAAAGGAAGCCAAGTTTAAAATGCATGCTAGAAAACCCAGAAAAATGGACACAGGTGAACCTAAGGCATGGGGAAAACAACAACAACAACAACAACAACCCTGACAAAGGTAAAATTAAGAGGAAAAAGAAAAACATCAATTTTTGATTCTTCCCCACAAGATCCCCAGATGCTGATGACTTGCTATAACAGCCCACCAACAACACTAGAATGAAGCCATCAATCTTATAACTCTGAAGCATCATAGAAGGGCGAGAATAGAATTCAGCAAGTGAGATGCAAAATAGGAAGTATAACAATTACTACTGAATTATTATTAATATTCAATACTTTTCTACATACAAGTCTGTTTCTGAAATAATTAGATAGATGAATAACAAGTCTTAAATTAGAACATTAGTATCTCCTTTATATTAATAGTAAATTGTTGGCTTTAATACAGTGTGTTTTCTCTTTGCCTATTTGCAAAGATTTCAACAACTGACAGTTTTAAAACTGATTATTTTAGAAAACAACTTCTTTGAATTTTGAACTGGTTCATGGTGCATCTGCCTAACTAAAGCTAAACAAATTTTCAGTGGCAAATGAAAATGATGTGATTTTAGACTTATATTAGCACTTAACAATGGAATCTATCTGTATCTTCTGATGGCTGTTATCATTTCTTGAGAATCTATGTTTTTATTTTTGTTCAATTACTACATATTAGGGAAGGTTCTGAACAAAACTGATGGAGAAACGTCTCTGAAAACGTTAAGTGTAACAACTGAATAAACTTTATATCAGCTGTCCCACACATTTCATAAATACATTCAGATGCTTAGCAACATATACTGAAATGCCTATTAACTCTGGGTTAATAAAGGGCAAGGAAGCAGAACTTATTTGCAGAAATGCCTTTCATTTTGAAGCCACAGGTATGTAGCTTCCAGGAAGCCATTCTATATCCAGAAAGAGCTACATCAGAGGGCCTGCAAGACTCCTCAGCTGCTAATACAAGGAATTAGTCCAAAGAAAATAACTTCACTTCAGGGAATGTTTTTAATTATCCCATTCTGAACATGTAAAAAACTTACTGCGGAGAGCTTCTTTTTGAAGCACTAGTGCAGTGAGCTATGTCTGAATGTGAATCACTAGCTTTGCTTTTCTAGTCTGAATTTTGTATTTACTGAATTCGCTATTACTGTTCTTCTCCTTCCACTTGAAATCAAGAAATTAATAGAGGACAAAATATGTCAGTGAAGCTCCATCTATTTTGAAGAAATAAGAAGTAACCTTTCTAATTCATTTTTCATAGATGTATGCAGAGAAGAGAAACTCCACTGAAAGGTTTGAAAAAAACAGAAGATTTCAAAGGTTTGTCACATGTCAGATACATGGAAAGAAGGAAGGTTTGAAAGCTAGGGAAAGTCACACCAGTCATACTCAGGTACGTATGGGACTTATAAGGCCTAACATTAAATAGAAATAGCAAAAACAAACTTAACAATAGTTTCTGAAAATCTTTTATAGGTATGCTATTTAACATATTCTGACTGTACTACAGTAAAAAAAACTCAAACAAATAAAAGCTCTGCTGTCAAAAGAAGAACAATTGTACTGATAAGTACTAAATCAGTTGTGTTAAATGACTGCTTACCCCTTCAAATTAAGTCTTTTTTTTATGCAATGATTTAATAATGAACTTATAAAAACAAATTATCCATGCCTACTACTTCAGCTTTCCTTTTGTGCATGAGTGCATGTGCATACGTGTGCGAACAAGCTAATTAAGTGTTTGTAATTCATCATCTAATGATCCTTATGCTCAGGATTTTCAAGTATGGAAAAAATGTAGTGAATTTTTTCTTAATATATACATGCCATAATAAATACTTTTTATAAATGGGTATTATGATTTAAAAAAAATGATGTATCTGAGAAATAATTAAAAAAAGGATAGTCCCAAATTATCATGGTGTAGAAATTTAAATTTAATTTAACCTATGCTAATTTGTACACTGCAATTACTTTAGTAAGACGGAATGATGAGCTCACAAAAGACAAAGCCTATCTGGCAACACGCTACATGCCAAATCATAATACTTGAACAGCGCAACAGGGGCCAAAATTCTGGTGCTTTCCTCTTTCTAAAATGATTGCAACTGTTAGTCTTTTGGAAGTTCTAGAGAAGGCCTATTTCTTAGCCAAACCATTATATAGTTCACAGGTATCTTTATGATAGAACTGTTACAATTAAAGCAGAAGACAACTGAGAACAGACATTAACAAATGGAACTGTACAACGAAAAAGCCAATATTATTCATCACCAAAGACTGATTCACAAAAAAAATATTAAGGGCGGATAATAAAGAACAGGAATATAATAAGCTTATTTCTGCTTGTTTGACAGCTACAACACAAAAAATAACAGCCATTTTAGTAGGTTTGTTTTTTTTTTTTAAACATAAATGACTTTGCTTGGTGTAAAATTTCCTAATTCACTTTTTCCATTTCTTTTGCCAGACAGGCTTACCAGCTAGTTTTAATTTACAGTAAGCATACTGTCATTCTCCCTATCATCATCCATGTTTTACAGTATCATCCTTTAGAACAATCTGTAAGTAAAGCTGGAGGTTGTACAGCGACTCCAGTACTGGTGAGTTTTCCAGTAAAATTAATTTTTTTCCTAAATATAGTATTAATTGTGCATAGTGCTCATGTTGATTCTCAGGAGTGAAGATAAGTTTAAGTGAAGTCTGAAATATTCACATATGCCAACATATGACGGGATCACAGTAACGGTGTGCCACCGTTGTCCGTCCACAGTTTGGATGTTGTTTTGGTTTATTTGTTTTTTGAGGAATTTCTAAGCATGGCCACATTTGGACAATCTTCACAAAACAGGACAAAACTGTGACCTCTATTTTCTCACTGCCTTTCAAGAACCCTGGAGATCATAACTCTGCCCTTTTCTTACGAATTCTTGTGAACTGCTTTGCCCACTGAGAATGCTACAGAAGTAATATGCTGAAGTCAGTGATAACACAAAAGAGTAATAACTTTTTCTTTGCTAGCAAGGAACCCTGAAGTTTGCATTTTTTTTAGGTAGCTGCTTGCCTCTTAATTACTTTCAGAAAGGTTGTTGTGTTGTTGTTTTTCCCCAAAATCATTTAAAAGATCTCTGGAACAACTCAGTTTCTGTAAAATTTGTTCTAAGTTTTAGATGTACAGCTTTTCAATTCCAACACAGTTGATGACACAAAGTTGTAAAGTATTCATGTCATAACCCTATATTTTGTAACATGCAAAAGAAAAAAAAAATGGAATAAATTTTTTTTAAAAATGGAATAAAATAAAATGGAGATGTTTATATATGTACAGATTAAATAAATGATTATAAACAATCTACATCTGGATATTACATAATTAAGCATTTTCCTCAGTTCTGTTTGGTAGTTCTGCATGATAGTGCAAATATTTAGACTATTGTATGAATCCTTCTTTGTTGTTTCTGGCTCAAAGCTTGCTTCCTGAGGTATTCCTTGTGATAAGACTCTAGGAGATGAGAGGTGGGTGTTGCTGTATGGCAATCAACATCACTATCTGGACAACTTTACATTTGAAAGCATTTCTTTGGAGCTGTTTGCCTTCGGAAGGGAGTGCTCAGGACTGTTTACTGAACTGTTTACGGGACTGTTTACTGGTGGAAGATCTGTCCTGTGACCAGATAACTCCTGTCTGCTATGGGAGACCGTGGGGTGATACCATTGTATCCTGTGAAGACAAGATACAAGTTGGCTCCTCCATACTCCCTCTTATCTGCTGGCAAGGCCTGGAAGATGGAACAAAGGAGTTCCTGCTGAGATCCAAAAGGCAGAAGCTGTCACTCCAAAAGAGCTGACTCAACCACTTTGGACTTATAAATACTGCCATTGGAAATCATCATGGTCGTGTTCGGTGTTCGGTGTTCAGTGTTCGGATCGTCACCTTCATCGTCAATGGAACAACGCCCGATGACCCACCTCTACTGAAGACTGAACTACAAGCCTTGCTGGACCCTTGGTGGTGACTATCTCCCTCTTGCTTCCTATAAAGACTCCTTGCTTTTATTTCCTATCTTTCCTATCGCCCGCCTTCCCTTCCCCATCACCCTAATTCATAATAGTGTCCGCCTTCCCCTTCCCCATCTCCCTGACTAAGATTTGTAATAAACTGGTTGGACCAACATTTGAACTGTTGTTTCTTAATCTCACGTCGGGTATACATACATTAAAAGAACCTCACCTCCCTCCTATAAATTGGAGTGAGACAACTATCTAATATATTCACGCACCATTCTGTTACCACATCATCGTATTGTAGGCCCTTTCCAGCTCTAAGTATGTGTTGAGTGTTCTTGACATCATTCCTGTCTTGAACTAATTTCTCCCCTAAAGCCCTCCCTCCCATTTATCAGACCTAGTTATGCAATCCATACAATAAACTGCTCGGTCCCACAGAACTCTCAGTCCGTAACCATTCATCTCCGTTTTTATTGACTTATCGACAGCAGTTACCTCTAGAAGACATACGATTTGAAGAGGGAGAACTTCCTAGACTCTACTCAGGACTCAGTGTGAGGAGGAGAGGTAGAGATTAATACACCGGTTAGATCAGCTGTAGAGAGCTGCTAAATACACAGTATGAATTACTAACTGAAATTTGGGACGGTAGTGGCTATCCAAGTCTCTGCTACTGTGAACGCTGGTCACTGTAAATAACATGATGGGTCTCATGCTCTTTCAGGCAGTAGATTTCAACCCACAATACTCTGTTATTTTCCAGTTTACGTGTTCTCTTTCCTCATTTGCACGTGACACTGTTTAGACACTGATTCACAGGAAAGCTGTAACAATCTCAGATCAGACTACCAAGAAAATGTACAAAAATTCCCATTTCCACAGAAGGAGAAGCAGCAGCTATTTTCAAATGCAATTCACAGTTCAGATATGGTGTGAGATGCCTTCTATCTTGTAAACTTTCAGAGTGCTGCACTGGGTGGAAACAGCATAGCTTCCCTTGAAGAAGATTTGCAGAGTTCCCCTGAAGTCACTCTAGGGAAAAACTTTCCTTACTTCCATCAGACTGCATTTTGGAAATGGACATGAGCCCTGATAAAAAAGTAACTGAGTTAATTTATTTTTATCTTAAGAGAAATTCTGATAAGATTCTGTTCTGTTCATACTGCTTACAATACTCAAAACTACATGAAACAAAAAGCCTCTCTGATCTGCAAGTATGCACAGTACATATAGCAATGAATTTATGCACAGAAGTAAATGATGACAACTGACAGGGATTTTCAAGAACCTACTCCTTGCGATCCTTATCTTGTGGCATTAAATATGAGAGCTGCCCTGAAATCAATACCAATTATTTTATTATGTTGGCCAATAACATCAGAGGTGGATGTCGGTGGTACAGCAGTAAAGGTTGAACCTTCCCACCAATATTCCATTACACTTTGTTGCCATGCAATGAATGGCAGCAGAGGGGCAGTCTGACAGAATGGTGTCTGACATGGAAGTGCATATGAAGCAAAGGTGTGTAAATGAATTCCTCCATGAAAAAAAAATTGCATCGACATTCACTGACATTTGCTGAACGTTTCTGGAGACCAAACAGTGGATGTTGGCACAGTGAAGCAGTGGGTGTTAGCTACATTGAAAAATAGCATTTTACAGCTGAGAATTTGCTCTATCAAATAGTGCTACTGTGCTTTTTGTATCTGTTGTAGTTTCCATGGAAATAAATGGGAAGCATTACTTTTAACGCAACCTACATACAAATGTTTCTTCATCTTTTTATAACTCGTGATTTAACCAATGTGCTTAAAAGAAACAACAACGTAAAACTAAGATATATTTTACTGAGTTATCATCTATAAAACCTACAAATTAAGCGTCAGACTTGGAAGTAATTCTGCTAGATCACTGCAATTGTACTTGCCCCAGTAACAACAGCAGGACTCCCTGGGGTCCACTCCCACAAAGTGTACCAAAGTGCATCTATATGTTATCTGTGGCAAGTTTTTTGTAGATTGTCTGTGCTGTAAAAAGCTGCAAAAATGCTTTTCATCCTGAAAGTTTATTGTCAGGAATTTAAGTAGTTAGGTAATACTTACGGGACAGGTAAATACTGCTCAGAAACTTTTCAAATTCATTTTGAATTTCAGAGTTGCAGAGTATTGCAAGGATTCTTTCTCTGATATGTTTACAAAGCATTGAGCACACTATCAGATATGTTATTTTGAAATACTTCAATCTTAAATTTTGGTTAAATAAGCAAAATTCTTATTTAACAGTCTCAGGTGGTGACTATTAATTTTATATTTTCTTAACAATATTTTTATTATATATATATAGTTATATGTATGCAAGTATACACACGTATGTATGTGTGTATGTATGCAACAAAAATGCATGTCCCAGAAAAAAAATCAAATTAATCAACAACAGACTATACTACACTGAGTAATTTTTAAAGGAATGCAATTTCTAGATCCGTATTCTTTCCAAGGAGTGAAAATTATGGAGAAGTAGGTTGAATGGTAAAAAGAAAGTTTTCTAGAAGGAAATGGTCTTTTTAAAAGTTCATAAACGTGATTTATATGCATGCATAAGTGTGGTGGGCTGACCTGGATTGGCCACCAGGCACCCACCATAAGCTAATTCACTCCCACTGCCCTTCCTCAACAAGATGGGAAGAAAACAGGATGGAAAAGCTTGTGCATCCAGATAGAGATTGGAAAATCCCTTATCAGTTACCTGCATGGGCAAAACAGACTTGACCTAGGCAAAATTAGCTTCACATTAGCACCAGCCTCGTCTCAAACTGCTGCTCTGCAGACCCAGGACGACACATGGGCATCCATGTCCCATATGAGAAGAAATGTACTTTTATGATGAGCCATTTGACTCAAGGAAATTTGTGCTTCAACATTAGAACTATAAAATATGGCTGAAGTGAAAATTAAGTAGATGAGCAACCACCCAAACGACATCTCAATAAACTGTTTTTGGTTTGACATCAGCAATCATCTCCATCAAATGGATGCATTTCCAGGAAGATTATATATAGATCATTAATGAACTTCATGCTATACATTTTTTTTTTCTGTAATTAGAGAGTAAACGTAAAAATATCACAGATAAAATATACAAAAGCTTGTGCAGGGATGAATTAAAAGGAGAAGAGGATGTTCTCAACTTGTTTGATAAGTTCATGCCAGATTACACATTTAAGACAACCAAAGTTATGAAGGTAGACAATGAACAGTCCAAGTCTATTGTTGAAAGACACATTGGACAAACACTGAACAGGCTAAGTAAGAAAGTAATTTTGCATTATACAATATCTGCCTGTTTCATTGCTGACTTTATCAACTGGAAGGTCACAGAACTATGAGGGCAGTAGATAAAAGCTTAAAACACTTTATGGATTGGAAAGAAATATTTTGCAGTTTAGGGAAACTCTACATCTGGCTTATTACAAAATGAAAATAGATTAAAAAAAAATGCAGACATAAAACTTGACAGAAGAAAGCCATGCAGTACATTGTAAGCCTTTGGAGTCTAGTAGCCAAAGGCAAAACCAAAAATCACCAAGAGAGATTTGAATAAAAACTGGAGATGAATACACACAGTTCTGCTTGCAGTTAAAGCCTGAAATTCAACTAGTTTACAAAAGACACTATGTTATTTTCAACAGATTATGACTGAAGGACATTGTCAGAAGTATATATTCTTTGCCTCTTGATATAATGAGATGAACTTAGGGCTTTACTAATTTACCTCTTCTATGCTCTCTGGCTTACTTAAGGTCTGTTTTACAATTAACAAACACTTAAATAGTTTATGAATAAAGAAAAGCACTTTATTTTCCTACTGAAAGGTATTATTCATATTTAACTTAAGAATTTAGATGGAGAGGATCAGAGCTGTAGAGTAATCTTTTCACTTTGGAATGAGGATGTCATGGCAACACTGTGCTTGAGATTCAGAGGAGCTACAATGCCACAGGAGGCCCTATTCACATCGAGCCTCCAAAAGGCACTCTAAGGATAATTATCTGATCCAAGAAAGGGATTTTTTAAATAACATTAGCACTGGAGAAAACCTTGTGGCAACTTTACTTGCATAAGTGTTTCAGTATGTAGGAAAGGTAGAAGGTAAGCATAGGCTTTTAAACTTACCATACAATAATAAAACATACCTTTTCTTATATCCGTGAATTGCATTCCGCTTAGTCATTACAAAAAAAAACTCTTTTTCCAACCTTTTACTGCACCTTCATTTCCTTTCTTACTGCTTCTCCTCTTATAGTATTAGGGTCTGAGCCCCTTTTCCATACTTAAATTAGCCTTGTCTCTTCCAGATCTGGCATCCTGCCTACCCTCAGATATACCAGTTGTTGAGCAGAGTTCAGAGTAAGAGATCCTGAAAATCTAGACATTCATATTCTCAGATACTGTGAGGAAGGAAAAACAATAAACAGCAATTGGTCATTGTAGATTTCATGTTGTTTCAGTTTGTTTCTGTGTTTATTTTGTTACCAGAAAGAATGGAGAGATGTGATGAAGAACGGTATGCCGCATATATCTATCACTTCACGTGTAACAAGAGCTGGGTATGTAATTATGAGGAAGCACTGATATTACTTAGTCCCAGCCTACAATGCATCTTTATTTGAAGAATGTATCAGACTTTCTACAATGAAAAAAATAAAAAGAACAAGAAAACACTTTACTGCAAATATAGAGGGGAATCATGAAAGATGCACACTGCCACTGAGCCAGCTGTGTTTCCTACGTATGAGCTTCAGTGGAAGAGCAAAACTATCAATTTGGGAACCACAAGGAAATCAAACCAAATTGCAGTGGATGGGCTGCACTGAAACACTATCTGTTTTTAACATGTCATTTATTGCTGTTCGGGCCAACTTTCAGACATTTTGAATGGTGACTCCTTTTCTGTTTTGCAGTTTGCCCTTTCTGATGTAGCAGCTACAGCTGCTTTTTATAGCACTAATGTACAGCTCATAGTAAATTTAGAAACCACATTGATAAGGGATTTACAGTTTCTAACAGCCTTTGAAAGTTATGCTGATATTAAAACCACTCTATGATAAATATTGACATAAAAGCCCTTTCAGAATGTGTTTATATAAAAAGCTTTACAAATATTTTACTGCAAAGAAAAGACATGATGTTATTTTATTGAGGCTACAAAAAAGTCAAACTTCCACCGACTTAATATATTAATTCTTAACATTAGTACAATGCAGTGTGACTACTAAATTTTCAGTTTACAATAAACAGATTTATTTCTCTCCTAAGACACCATTCTGCTCCTTACCACCACTTTTCTCCTTCCTCCTCAAAATGGTTAGGGGCTGAGCATATAGCAAGAAGGAAAAATATGAAGGCAAACATTTTGGGTAAAAACGTTAAGTAGTAACCACAGTGTTGAACATATAATAATTTAACAGCACTTAATCAAAAGGAAAGATATTGATAATTTACGGCAGCGGTCACCATTTTAAAGACATGGTATAAGCTTGACAAGTAGAAAATAAATAAATAAATAAATAAATAAATAAGCCCCTCCGAAAATACCAAGGGGAAACTTTTCAGAAACAGTTATCCTTTACAATAGGGGCAAGCTGCGGCATGTTTGCGGTTCTCTCAGTTGTGCTACTGGAAAGTTAAATGCCAAAGTTCAAGATTTATATGTCTAGGCTGTAAGATGTGAAATCTCACTAATATTTCTCACAAAGAAAACATGGTGGTGGTACGGCAGCAGAGGTTGAATCCACCTGCCAATATTCCATTGCGTTTTGTTGCCGTGTGACTGACGGCAACAGAGGGGCAGTCTGACAGAACAGCATCTGACATGGAAATGAGTATGAAGCAAAGGTGCGTCACTGAATTCCATGAGAAAAAAATTAAACCCACTGACATTCATCTGTATTTGCTGAATGTTTATGGAGACCAAACAGTGGATGTAAGCACAGTGAAGTGGTGGGTGGTGCATTTCAGCAGTGGTGATGTTTACGAGAATGGCAAGAAGGCTCTTGTTCATTGCTGGCAAAAATGCACAGCTAATGATGGTGACTATGTTGAAAAATAGTTTTTTGTAGCTGAGAATTTGCTCTATCAAATAGTGTTCATGCGCTCTCTGTATCTGTTGTAGTTTCCATAGAAACAAATTGGAGGCATTACTTTCAGAGCAACCTACATATTTCATATAGCAATTCCAGCAGAAGCATTAACAGAATCTCTTCTAATAGTAAGCATACAAGGCAGAATGATTTTCAGTATGTTCTGTCTACTTAGATTGAAATTACAGCAAAGAGAAGCGATATACAAATCTAGCTTGATTAAAAATACATTGAAGATTGTGACCTTTGTTCTTGACTTCCTGATAGAATGTTAACACATAAACCAGATCTAGTAGGGTTTTCTAATCAGTCACAATTAGAGCAAGCTTAATTATTTTTTTAAGTGAAATACATTCTATCAGAAAATGCTGTTTCATTGAAAATGATGTCTTTAAAAGGAACATATTAATTATGACAAAGCTCTAAAGAAATAATCTAAAGAATTCTAAAGATAAAAAATTCCTTCATATTATGCTGTGAAATTTGAAGCAACTGTTTGCATTAAATATTTTACTCTATTTGTAGCATTATCAACTTTATTTCAATTTTAAAACCGGTAACTCTAGTATTCTCTACAGCATTCTATCATTGTAATACTTTGTAGCATATAATACATATATATATATATATATATATTTTAACAATCTCTTTCATCTAATAGTGCATAATGCACTTTTCTTTTAAGAGACACCTAGGGAGAGCACACTGTGAGCAAAGCCCTTTGCACTGCTTCAAAGGAGACATAGTAAGATAGTGCTGAAACCATCAGTGCTGGAACAGCAGAATGGTATTCCAAAATAGATGTCAAACAATATGACAACGCAAAATAAAGAAAACAAGGGCAATAGTAAAACTAAAGCATGAAGTCCTTAATGAGATGTAGAATAGGAATTCAGTATATAAACAGAATAGTAGTAAGTATTTGGGGAAAGGCATGTTTACAGTCAAGAGAGT
Source organism: Pavo muticus (assembly GCA_016647715.1). Classification (NCBI taxonomy): domain Eukaryota; kingdom Metazoa; phylum Chordata; class Aves; order Galliformes; family Phasianidae; genus Pavo; species Pavo muticus. The sequence continues at coordinate 1,850,756 of JACDJE010000236.1, forward strand.
GCTGAAGCTGTAAGTCTGGATATAATTCTGTCAAATTTGTCCAAGCCTATTTAACTGTATTTCATCATTTCCAAACAAATAGTAAATTAGGAATGAAATAAATGCTTTCAGAGCCTAAAAAAAAAAGGTTAACATAAATTTGGATTCTAAACATTAACACAGTTTTAAGGGTCCTTCCTTGCATTCTTTGTGAACTGATTCATCCAAAGATCTTATGAAATGAAAATGGCTCCTCAGAAATGCTGTTTAAAAACAAGTCTTATACCTATGAAAAGAAAAACTATTAAAATGCATATTCTGTTTCTTTTCTGTTGTCTGATGTGCCAAATGCTGCAGGTGCCACCAGAAAAGCCTGGTGAAAAGTATGCACTGCAACACCTTGCACAACAGAGTGCAGTGCAGATAGTGATAACAATTTTCCCTTTATATTAATGTTTTGAAGATACCTTTGAGTACAGAAATAATCAGTCCAGAATAAATTCAAAGTGAATAGAATTTAATATTAAGAAGATTTAATATTGCATTGAGTTCCTATTCAGAGAGAACAAAATATGAAACTATTTACTTCTTTTTTACACTGACAAAAACAAGTATTTGGACAGATTTACAGAAGCCATATCTGGACTGAACCTGAAAGAATTAAAAGCAATGACAAGAAGATAGGCAAAGAAAAAAAGAATGAGATAGATATGCATCTAACTCTTCATTCAGGAAACTGCAGGACCAGACATGTCGGCTGTCTTTCAGTTTCAGTGTATGTTCAAGATCATTTTTATTCTCTCTTTCTGTAATTACTTATTTTTTACGTGACACGCTAGAAACATCTTGTCTAGGAATTAAAGTAAATCATTTTCTATGCAATGGCAAGATAAGATGGAACAAAGTGAAATGAAACCTAAATATAGATACTGAGGCTTAGTCCTGAATTAAGGCCTCAACCGGTATGGTTATGAGACATATTAAATTTATTTGTTTCTCCCTTTTTCTCCAGCAAATTTCTTCTTAGCATTTCTATCTTAAGAAGAACAATATAGAGAGTACCTACATCCAGTAGCTTGAAACAAAGACATTCTGTGCTAGATGCTTATAAAAAATATACCATACTTTAGAATTCTGCCTTAATATGTAAACCACATAGATTCTAATAAAGTAAAATTCTTAGGTTTGTCCAGCTCTGGTGGCTTTTACAAAGCACTGCAATATATATGAAAGTACCTCACTCATCTCCTTAGTGCAAAAGACTGATTGTTATTCCCATTTGCTGAAGCTTTGATATCAGGACTCCAAAGGAGTAGGTGAACATCTATACACTGTTACTCCACAGAGTAATTTCCTCTCTTTCTCATCAGTATTGACTAGAGAGTAAAGCTGAATGAATATGCAGTTCTGCATGTGACAGCTACCTTTTTGTGGTCCCATAACAACAGAAATGAAACACAAAGGAAAAAAGGTTGTTTAGTTATTAACAAGCACATAGTACATTATAGGTGGTATTGGCAGCCATGAATAATGAGACTAAACCAACTAAAAGAAAAAAATAAACAGTCAAACTGTGCAGCAACTAGAAACTCTGACTAGAGAACAGAGGACAGACTAGAGTATAAACTAGATTTCAAGCACAAAAATGAAAGAGAAAGAAAAGCAAACATTATGAATGAGACCAAGAAATGAGTCTGCATCCAGAATTAAGAACAGAAGATAAAAATATGTTAATGAAAGGAGTCTTTTCTATTTCACTGAAGAAGCAATGAGAATTAAGTGAGACTGATGCCAGAAATAATCCTGCAAAACATGCTTACAGCTGGTAAAGGTGTTTAATGAGTGCTACAACCCTCAAGAGAATGAGAAGCACTATTTTTCATCGAAACTAAGAAGAAAAAGATAAAACAGACTAGTTAAAGCTGACCTTCATAAGAAATTCTGGGATAATACAGCTACCTTAATTAGGTAAGAGTCGTAGTATGAGCAAACAGGAGTGATAGCCCAAACAAAGAAATCTAACAGAGCTGTTAGATACAATAAGCAAGCTCCTCCAAAAAACAAGTGCAACAGAATTAGCCAAGATAAAAATAACAGACAAAGTCAAGTTATTTTTAAGTCATAGCAGTGAAGATACTGCAGCATAAAGATCAATTTACTCTTGAAAAATGACACAAGAATCTCAGCAACTGCTTAGGCCTGAATGACCTCTATTCTATTCAGCATTGTTGCTGGCAAGTTTGAAGATAGTTCAAATATATCTACACTACAATACTGCATAAGCCTTTGTATCTACTAGTAGTATAAAGTTAAGGTCAAGTGTAAAGGATATGGGAGGGATGATGGATAGCACAGTCAAGAACTTAGAAAGAAATAAAAACACGGAAGTAAGAATACCCAGCAACAAAGTACAATGTCAAAAGACGCCAAAGATTGAAAAAACAGCAACATATACAGTAGAGATTATAGACCTGCAGCAGAGGAGAGCATCTTCAATGGGACTAAAACAGATAAAGAGATGTGCAATATACGCACTGCAGTAAAAAAAGCTGCCAGCCATCCAGCTGCATTAGTTACAGTCATGTTATTGGATCAATGACCCATCTATCTTCATCTGCATTGTAAAGCCAGCAGCACTGTAATCCCAGCAATATAAAGCCATAACAGCCTAAAAGACTATGATCAAAGGTTAGGAATGTACAGTAAAACCTTTCTGAGGTATGACAACTTCAGGTTGTCAGTAAAAAAACACGCAAAACAAGACATAGCTATTGCACTGAGGTTGTAACAGTTAACACACAGAGGTGCTGGAAGAGGGAGGATTACCACAGGTGATTTCTGTCTAGCTTTCTAACAGAACCTAGAGAGAATATATTCTCTCAGTAAATTCACACAGAAAGCAAGCTGCATCATGCACATCAAGAAAAATGCAAAGATAAAGCCACTGATGTAAAGTAAAGCCATAAGGAAAAAACATCCCTTGAGATGAGCACAGAACTCATCAGGAGACTGACAACAGCAAAACAACCTTTAAGTAAACTGAGGATCTACTCGGAGACATACCTCCTGATTTACCCATGGCAAAAAACATTTGCAGTGCTTGTGATGCTAAATATGTTCTGATATTCTACAAGTGAAATCCCAATTTTTGTCATGTCTTTGTAGAATGTATCATGGTACAGGAATCCACTTGCAAATTGTTCTCAGTAAGCACAAGGATCTCAGCAGAAGTTATAGCTGATGACCCAGTGACAGAAATATCAAAGAAGCAGTCCAGGACTATGAACAACTGCAGTTACTGACGCTAAAACCATGCTTAAATGGCTGCCAACATTTGAACACCATCCCAGACATAGACAGGCTGAAATTGCTGTAAGAACATAAAAGCAAGAAATCTCAGACACATCAAAGGGCCACACAGACTACCTTTTTTTTTTTTTTTTTTTTTTAATTTTTTTTTAAAATCTGTAAAAATAAAGTTTGGAAGAGCTTAATTGATTCCCATTGTGGAAAGAAAGGAGCCACAGTCCAGGAAAAAGGAAAGTTGCAGTCAGCCCACACTGGGATGAAGTTTCCTCCAGCCATATGCTTTGCAAAGGTCTTTAGACTTGATGAACTGGAGCTAAGCGCAATCTATCTGGCTGAGTGATGGACACAGTACTTGAATTGGCTAGAAATCCTGTCTGCTGTCCATAGCAAAGAACAAGATCAAGGTAATGTGTAGCAATTGGCTGCCTGAAATAATGAGGCTAGAGGTCTGCCTAGCATTCAGGCTGGATACCTTGAGAAGAGGCTATTGAGAGGTTTGGTTGTTGGTCTATGAATGAACTACTACTGTTTCCAAATATGTTATTTAGCTTGCAAAAGTGTTTAGGTGAGAAACTTTGCTTCATATGATGGAGCGACGGCACTGGTGGACAGGGGAAGGGTGATGGATGTCATCTACCTGGACTTCTGCAAAGCCTTTGACATGGTCCCTCACCACATCCTTCTCTCTAAATTGGAGAGGTATGGATTTGAAGGATGGACTGTTCAATCGATTAGGAATTGGTTGGCTGGACACAGCCAAAGGGTTGTGATTAATGGTTCTGTGTCAGAGTGGAGGCTGGTCACAAGCGGTGTCCCTCAGGGGTCGGTCTTGGGACCAGTGCTCTTCAACATCTTCATCAATGACAGACGATGGCATCGAGTGCACCCTCAGCAAGTTTGCAGACAACACCAAGCTGAACAGTGCAGTTGATACATTGGAAGGAAGGGAAGCCATCCAGAGGGACCTATGTGGAGCCAAAAATTGGACTCAGTGAACCCCGATATTTTTCTGAATTGTATGCATAGGTTAGAATCCTTTGAACCCTTTAACAACCAACAATACACCAAAGTACGATGTAAGAATACCTATATACAGTAAAAAGTCTTTTAAAGCAGCACTCTTACTGAAGTACTGTGTGCTAATAAAGAAGCTAGTTACAGTACATTAAATGTTTCCTTAGATCTCAGATAATTTTTTTAACCACTATCTCTTACTCTGAGTTGGCACAATTATAAGCAAAAATAATTGGGTTAAATTCACTACCACAACATTTTCAGAAAAACTAATACCCATAACACAAATCCGTTCAGTTTAAATTGTATTTTAAAATCTCCTTTATGCTAGGGATATTATTAAGATACTTCCACAAACTTTAAAATGAGGTTTACTGGCATGGGCTGAAGAGAAGACCAAGACATTGATAACATCTTTCCCTCCAATGAGAGCTGCAACAAAACTTTTGTTACTCTCACAGTATTGAAACTGAGATAAAACATCTTCAGGGTGTACAGTGACAAAAAATATATTAAAACAGTGGCAGGTAGTTTGATAAATCCTGGCAAACTAAAAGTGACAGAAATGTTGATTCTCTATTAACTAGTAAGTACACATCCTGAAATGTAATTGAATCTAAAAACGATTAATGTGCATAACATTTATCAACTACAGTATATGACCTTTAGCTACCTGGGTAATAAAATGGTTTCTGAAGTAGGTCATGGAATGAGGTGGTTTGTATTAAAGATCATACTATTGCAACATTGTACTTCAAGGGCAGGAAGCAGATGGGTCAAAGTGTGATGTTATTTAACTCGCATCATCTGTTTAATCAATGTATTCCCCAATAACCATAATGATTACAGATACATCAAGCTAATACTGAATGCTTTTGTTTGTATTTAGAGTGAGCTGCTTCAACAAAGGTCAAGCAACAGAGCAGAAGAATGCAACGATAACGGTATTCTCTGGAACCATAGGATTCATCCTCCTTTTCTCCCCCTCCTGGCTTGATAGACCGAAAGTTGCAAGGCTTAGAAAAAAAAGGTAAAAAAAAAAAATCTGGCCTGATTGCTTAAAGAGACAACCCTAATCAACTGATACCACTGTCACTGAGGTTACACTACACAGTAGAGAGCGAGTCCTATTCTGAGTGACAGAATAAAAAAAATGGTTGGAATATTTCCATTGCGGATTTCTGAGTTACAGACATCCAAAAATCCTAGTGCTTGCTGCTACTCATGAGCACGTTGACAGCAAAACTCTAGGCAGCACATTTCAAAAGCTCCTCTAACATGAATAAATACATAACATAAGCAAACAAAACCTCCAAACCTCAATGACCTACCTAGCTGTGCCACCTTCTTAAAATTCATTTGCTACTAGAGCTGACTAGGTATTTGAGGATGATTTGAGAACCAGTTACAATTTTTTTTTAATATCTTTTCAAAAAAAAAAGAAAAAAAAAAGAGTGCATTAAAGGCCTAATTCCACCTCCTCTCAGATCTAAATCTTCTAAATATTAGCAAGTATTCAGAAATATTCTTCAGAAATTGACGTAAATAAGTTCGAATTTATTGAGTTGTCGGGAAGCTAACCTTCATATTAACAGATCATATAGTTGTGTAGGCTCTAGGTAACACTGCAAAAGCTATGTTAAACACTAATGAGCGAGTGACACAAGAATGCAATGAGCAACATAATATATTTTCTCACTGAGGTAAAATTATTCTGGACAGGACCTCTTTCTGCATCTGCACTCCTTACTTCAGAGGTTATTCATCAAATGTAAAATATAACTGCTTACACTGGACATAATTTTTTCCAAGTTATGGATTGAAGGGATACCCAGAATTACTTTGTCAGCATAATTTAAAACAATGTACTGGATCATGTTTTAACTTCTACTGCTGCTTCTTTCAGAGAGTGATTTCTTTTGTTCAGCTTTTCTACCACATGCATTTTCTCTTTGTTTTTTTTTTTTTTTTTTTTTAAGATATTACTTAGTTCTTCCAAATTGCTTGACTGTACTTCTATGTATTCATTCTGGAACTTTTTTGCAAATTCATTCATTTTATTGTGCTAAGGCTTACAATAGCTGAAGACATACTCAAGAAGCATGGTTATCTGATCTGTGTCAAAATGCATATTTTTGCAGTTACAAATCTGAAACTACAAATACTTGGTTTGGAGTTAATTTATGAACTGAGTGACAATATGACCATAAAAGTAATTAATATTTACTGTTCTTACGATCCTTTATATCCATAAAAATGGCTGCTCATATTTCTGGGTTTTATAAGGCAATCTTCCTGTCCTTTAGATTTTTAATGCCTCTAGAGTCTCAACAGTGGCAGGTTTTAATGCCTTTTTTTTTCTCAGCATACTGCTCTCTGCTACAATTCAGTGGTTAGAGATCTTTACCCTATTTGAAAAACCTTTGTTGTAACACACTGCTGGTTAGCCAACAGGCAGATCAAAAGTACTACCCTCAAGGCTTGGCTGCCAATATAGAGGAAATTACTCACAGGAAACCAATCTCCTTTTAAGCGGTAGTTATCCAGAAAGTACCTACGTGTCCTGGAATGTCATACCATTCTTCTGCCAAGGATTACTGTTCAAGTTTTACTCTTCCCAATTAATAGATCTGTGCCTATAATATTGCCTTGAAAATAATCTTTATTGTACATTGTTATAAATCTTTTCAGGGTTTGTTACTGGTCAAGACTGAGTTTATTTAAGAGTTTATATAGGGTTTGCATTAGTGACCCAGAGTGGAAAAAGACTGTTCCCTACAATCTTCAGAATCCTAGAATGGTTTGGGTTGTGACCTTTAAGATCATCTAGTTCCAACAGTCCCACTACAGGCAGGGACATCTCCCACTAGACCAGACTGCTCAAAGCCCCATCTTGCCTAGCCTTCAATGCCTCCAGGGGGAGGCATCCGCAACCTTTCTGGGCAAGCTGTTCCAGTATCTCACCACCCTCACAGTTAATAATTTCTTCCTAATATCTAGTCTAAATCTACCCTCTTTCAGTTTAAAGCCATTTCCCCTTGTCCTGTCACTACATGCCCTTATAAAAAGTCCCCACCTAGCTTTCCTGCAGGCCCCCTTCAGGTACTGGAAGGACACTACCAGGTTCCCCCAGAGCCTTCTCTTCTCCAGGCTGAAGAGCCCCAGCTCTCTCAGCCTGTCCCAGCAGTGAGATACTCACGAGGTCGGTATGGGCCCACCTCTCAAGCATGTCCAGGTCCCACCAGATGGCATCTCTTTGCTCTTGCGTGTCAACTGCACCACTCAGCTTGGTGTTATCTGCAAACTTGCTGAGGGTGCGCTCGATTCCATTGTCCGTGTCGCCTACAAAGATGTTAAATAGCACTGGTCCCCAAAGGAATGCCACTCATCACTGGTCTTCACTAGGACATTGAGCCATTGACCACAACTTTCTGAGTGCGACCATCCAGCCAATTCCTCATCCAGTGAGTGGTTCATTCATCAAATCCATTTTTTTCCAATTTGACAACCAGGATGTCACGCGGGAGCGTCAAATGCAAGTCCAGGTAGATGACATCCTTTATCCACTGACACTGTAACATGATCATAAAAGGCCACCAAGTTTGTCAGGCATGACATGCCCTTGGTGAAGCCATACTGGTTACCATCAATTACCTCATCTTTATTTTCCATGTACCTCAGTAAGGCCTCCAGGAGGATCTGGTCCTTGATATTGCCATGCAAAGAGGCGTGACTGACTAGCCTGTAGTTCCCTTTATCTTCATTTTTTCCTTCTTGAAAATAGGGGTTATGTGTCCCCTTTTTCAATCAGTGGGAACTTCGCCAGACTGCCACAACCTTTCAAATATGATGGATAGTGGCTTGGGAGCTTCATCTGCCAGTTTCCTCAGAACCCATGGATGGATCTCGTTGGGTCCCATGGACTCGTGCACCTTCGGATTTTTAGATGGTCTCAAACCCAACCTTCACTTACAGCAGGCAGATCTTCTTTCTCTAATTCTTACCTTTGGTTTCTGCAGCTTGGGTGATGTGGCTACAGCCCTTGCTGGTGAACACTGAGGCAAAGAAGTCATTGAGGACCTCAGCTTTCCCCATATCCCTCACAACCCGATCTCCAGTTTCCTTTCAGAGAGAGCCCACATCTTCCCTGGCCTTCATTACTGATATATACCTATAGAATACCTTCTTGTTCCCCTTTATGGCCCTGGCTGGATTTAATTCTGTATGGGTTTTAGCTTTCCTAACGTGACCCTGGCTGCGCAGACAACTTCTTTGTAGTCCTCCCAGGTAAGCCGTTCCTGCTTCCAGTCCCTACAGACCTTCTTTTTGCGCTGAAGTAAGTCCAAAAGCTCCTACAATCTTTAGTCATCCAACACCCATCTCCTACCTGAAAAACAAAATCTAACCTAAGCTGGTCTGATTCTCTAACAGATGTTACCAGAAAGTCCTATTTGGACTTAAACTTCCATAGCTGAATGCTTAAATGTGATCTCTGCCTAACAACTTTATAAATAATCAAAGGAGAAAAATAAAGGTAAAAACTGCAAGAAAATGAAGAAAATACAAAATCCTGCAGCATCTAATACCATGTTCTCCAGTAACATTCTTTGCTCTTCTTCAAAAAACTGACTGCCAAAAATGTGAATGAAGACAGAAACATCAATTTTGAGGAATACTGTGCTTTGTGTTGTTACAGTCTCTACAGACCTTGATGTAACCTGATAATGGGTTTAACAGCTTAGACTCATGACTCATGGTACTGATTTCTTCAAAGCCAGTTGAATATTTCCTATACCCAGTCAGACATTTCTGTACTTCAGCCACACCTCCTGTATGCCAGTATTGAGGCCACACTATAGAACTAAAAATTGAACATAGACCAATTAAAAGAACCCTTCTTCAGGTTCATATTTTAAGATGGATCATTTCAATAATATGGCAAGTAACACAGCCATACGAACAGTAAGATTAATGCAACTGTTATGGACAGTGAAATGTGGCCAGAGGAGGAGCAGCAGATTCTTATGTTGGTTTTGCCTTCAAAGCTAGTAACTATATAAACGCATGGTCCAGCTTGAAGATAAAGTGGAGAGTGTCCATCTCTTTAGAAACTTCATTTACCGGTCTGACATGGAGTGCAAACATGGAAGTCACATATAACTCAAAGTCTGTAGCTACTTATATTATTGAATATATATATTGAATGCATATATATTACACATATATATATTAATGAATTTATATATTGAATATAGCCCATATTTTGGTACTGAATCTAAGCAATAATGAATTCAAGGTAATGGTTCCATATCTGACTGCATCCAGACTATAAGGAATGTTTCAAAGGCAAATCTAAAATGCAAATCTTTTGGCTTAAATCATTTTTATGCTTTACCATAAGCAATGATAAAAATGTTACTGTGAAACAAAAGCCAAGTATAGGGAATGCTGGCAAACTGGCAGAAAAAAAATATGATTAATCTTAAATAGATGTTTTCTTCTCTAATGATCTTTTTTATTTATTGTATTCAACTTTACAGGGTTCCAAGTCATTTTTAGAACTTTTTGGTACAATGCATTTGGATTTCCGTCTGCTTGACAGTTTCATCACTTAGTAATTATTGCAGGAGGCTGAACCAACATTGTAAATCATTAATGAAAAATGGCTTTGTATGTTTCACTCAAAAAATTTCACTGGATTATCCATATCTTAAAAAAATGATGAGCAATTATGAAGTTAAAGAGACACGAAAATATATTTCATCAAGAGACATGAGTATGTGTAAAATCAGAATAATATCTTCCTCTGATTATTTAAAGCCATAACATTGCACTGATTATACACAATGGGACCACTATCAAGCAACATTCAGAGAATAGTATATATAGCGTGAAAGTGTCCTGAGAAGTTCTTCTGATTTTTTCCGTTTTATTTTTGGCCACAGACTTAGCATAATTAAACTTTCAAATATAGAGACTGGAATATTTTCTTTTCAATTCAGAACCAAAAATTCTGTTATGCTTTTCAGCCCTCTGAAACACGGTATTGGCTTAGGTATAATTTTCCATATTAAAAATCTGTATAAAGTGATGATAAGAAAATGTATTTATACCCATTTCCAAGAATGCACAGGTAAATTCATTCAATACACTTTATCTAGAGAGCATACTTAAAGAGACATACATCTGGCCTCAACAGGCTTGAAAGGTGGGCCCAGAAGAATCTAATGAGGTTCATCACAGTGAAATGCAAGGTTTTGCACTTGGGCCAGAGGAATCTCAGGCATATATACAGGCAGGGAGGAGCAGTTCTTGAGAGTAGCCCCGCAGAGAAGGACCTGGGGGTCCTGATGGATGAAAACCTTAACGTGAGCCAGCAGAGTGCTCTTGCAGCTTGGAAAGCAAATGGCATCCTGGGCTCCATCAGAAGAGGGGTGGCCAGCAGAAACAGGGGGGTGAGTGTCCCTCTCTACTCTGCCTTCATGTGGCCCCATCTGGAGTACTGTGTCCAGGTCTGGGGTCACCAATACAAGAAAGAGAGTTGTTGGAGAGGATACAAAGGAGGCCCACAAAGATGATCAGAGAGCTGGAGCACCTCCCTTACGAAGACAGGCTAAGGGAGCTGGGCTTGTTCAGCCTGAAAAAGAGAAGGCTGCTGGGTGACCTCACTGCAGCCTTTCAGTACCTAAAGAGAGCCTACAAGCAGGAGGGGAGTCAACTCTTTGAAAAGGTAGATAATAGCAGGACAAAGGGAAATGGTTTTAAGTTGAATGAAGGAAGATTTAGGCTGGATATCAGGGGGAAGTTACTTACTGTGAGAGTGGTGAGGTGCTGGAACAGGCTGCCCGGAGAGGATGTGGGTGCCCCATCCCCAGAGGTGTTCAAGGTCAGGTTGGATGGGGCCCTGGGCAGCTTGGTCTAGTATTAAATGCAGAGGTTGGCAACCCTGCCTGCGGCGGAGGGGTTTGGAGCTTCATGATCCTTGAGATCCCTTCCAACCCAGGCCATTCTACGATTCTACAAATCTATGATCTGTTGCTGACGCTTGCTTTTACTTCTACTTCACAATTATCCTATTCAGCTTGCACAATTAAATGACTTACAGAGAGTAGATCTGTGCTTTAGGCATGTGTGGACTCTGATAGCAGTTCTGTTTCCACATGTTTAAAGTGTAGGATCCAATCCCCTGTGTTTCTCCCCTTGTCATCACAGTGTCTCCTCATCTACAGAGAAAACAAACCTTAAAGACACTGGAAGAATGCCTGTATTTAAGCCTCTTATTCCAAACTGAGAACCAAAACAGTGCAGAAAAATGTAATAGTCTCATGATTTTAATACAGGAAATAGTATTAATTGTTCATATGGGAAATTTTATACTGGCAAACCTTAGCAGTTGCAGCATTTGTTTTACCTCTGTTAGGGCACCCATGAATAAAAAACCTCTTCCTTCCCTTATTATTCAATTCTCTACATGTGTAGGCACACACCACCTACTATGGTAGATTCATACACACAGGGAAGAAGTTACCTTCCTCATAGAATCACAGAACTATCAAAGTTGGAAAAGACCTCCAAGATCACCTAGTTCAACCTTCAACCTATCACTGCCATGACCACTAACCACGTCCCTTAGTGTCGCATCTACTCTTTTCCTGAAAACCTTCAGTGACTCTACCACTTCCATGGGCAGTTCCAATACCTCACAGCTCTACCTAAGAAGAAATTTTTCCTAATATCCACCCTGAATCTCTGCTGACACAACTTGAGGCCACTGCCTCTCATCCTACCACTAGTTACCTGGGAGAAGAGGCTGCCTCCCACCTCATCACAACCTCCTTTCAGGTAGTAGAGGGCAATAAGATCTTACCTGAGCCTCTTTTTCTCCAAACTAAACACTCCCAGTTCCCTCAGCTGCTCCTCGTGAGACTTGTGCTCCAAACCCCTCACCAGCTTTGCTGCCCTTCTCTGGACACTCTCCAGGGCCTCAATATTTTGCTTTTAGTGAAGAGCCCAAAACTGAACACAGTACTCAAGATGCGGCCTCACCAAGGCCGACTACGAAGGGATGGTCACCTCCCTGCTCCTGTTGGTTGCACTATTTCTGATACAAGCCATGATGCCATTGGCCTTCTTGGCCACCTGGGCAGTGTAGGTTTATGTTTAGCTGGCTGTCAACCAACACCCCCAGATGCTTTTCCCCCATGAAGCTTTCCAGCCACTCTGTCCCAAGCCTGTAGTGTTGCATGAGACTGTTGTGATCAACGTGCAGGACCCAACATTTCGTCTTATTAAAGCTCATATAATTTATCTCAACCCATCAATCCATTCTTTCCAGACCCCTCTGTAGGGCCCTCCTAGCCTGAAGCAGATTAACACCTCCACCCAACTTGGTGTCATGTGCAAATTTACTGAAGGTGCACTCGATTCCCTCATCCAGATCATCAATAAAACTATTAAACAGGGCCAGCCCCAATGCTGATCACTGAGAAACATCACTACTGACTGGTCTACAGTTGGATTTAACTTCACTCGCTACTCTTCCCTCTCTTCTTTGAAATCAAATTCAGAAATTCAGAAGCTTTGGGCTGTCAGCCATGCATGAAAATGCAGATGGAGCTTTTCCCTCTTTCATTCAACAACAACAACAAGACTGTAGCTCATCATGTTTTTCTCTATGACTTTGTGCACATAAAGGTAAACACACTGCAGCTATCGGATAGCAAAAAGATTGCAAAAATAGTGATTTTTTTTTCTCCTTAGAAGACAAAAAGCAAAGCCCTGAATTTTGGCAGAATTCAAACTTGAGAAATCTTACTTCCAAAAATGAAAGCTCTAGAGGTTACAAAAAAGCATTCAGAAAACCTCACTTAGGATCTCATAATCCAGTTTCTTCTAGAACATACATATAGAAAGTAGAAACATAAATTTTAGTTGAAAATAAAATTTCTTGGTGAAAAATGTAAATTCTTCCAAGTATCAGATAAATATAATTATTGTTGTATTTATTCCACGTAGTACAGCCATGCATGATGGGAAAGACAGGAGCATATGCAGACCACACACACAAGCTCACATTAACACTGCAAACACGTCTTATCTGCCCTAAATTATACAATATTCTCCACCCACATTTCAAAAATAACTGAAGTGAAAAAATCCAGTTGAAAAATGCATTTTTGAAACACAAGACTGTGTTCTTACAGTTTTTGAATCACCACACTAAGTGCACCAGTGGTTTACTGTCTATTCTTTTTCCAACTAGCATATGAGAAAACTCAAATTTCTGCTTCAGGGAAAAAAGGATAAAACGAAGGAGGCTTTCTCTTCTTTGTTGTATATTGCCAGCACTTCAATCCCCTATCACATAGCCTCTCAGTGCTCTAGCAAGTTCTTTTGCTGCTCTGAATGAAATCTTTCTCTGCTTCACTGACATTAGGGTGAAAATTGGATCTGCTCTAAGTGGCTTTAATGTACATCAGTGTCCTCTTTCTGTCTCTCCTCGCTATATGGCTACATAGGTGGCCTTTAGTTAAGCATATTGTTATTGTTTCAAGGGCATTAGCAGGGGTAAGCAAGTACCTGGATCCCTTATGGGATTTCAAATACATTAAATTAACTGGCTTTTCCACTTCAGGAAGAGTTTGGGAGCACTCTGAAAATTTCTGTATTGGATGAGTCACCCTCTTGAATTACCACAGAATGCCAACCACTGGATACACGACAACCTGCCTGGAAATGAGGATATGCCTAAAGAAACATCCAGAACATCCTGAAGAAGCACTGGGAATGCAACACAGATTTTATTTCTTGGCTATATTGATGACTGAAAAACGGCAAAAGCTAAGGAGACATTCATCTAGTCTGTTTTATATAGAAATAAAGCAATGGGAATTTTGGAGCTGCACAGCAATTTGTGCACTTTATCTGATTACTCCTGCAATATATTAAAATTATATGAGAAATTATCACGTTTATGATATAAAGAGTATTTTTAGGCAATGAGAATAAGCAGGAAGCACAAAAACACATTTATTGCATTTTACTGCTGTAGCTTCTTTTATAGTTAAAAATAAAAATCACAAGACATTCAGAAAGATGACTTATGTAGTAGGCACTATGACTCATAGACCTTAAAAAACAGATGGGACTTTTTATTAGGGTTGAGTAAATTAAATAACAAGTATGCTGAATAGCATACTTATCAGATCTATCAATGACATGAGTAGGGGCTTTACTCTCCTTAGGCCTTCAGTATTTTCACAACAAGACAAATTCATTCACCACAGTGGGGCAACTGTACAAGTACATGCTAATAAAGGTTTATCTCATGATATTGCTTATATCTCAGGGCTTATACATAAAAACTTGTACCAATCCTACTATTTCCTATACTTTGCATAAACACTCATAAATAACTTCAACCATTTCAGCCCTTTTCTCCAACTTTTACCTCATGATAAAAACAATCCCATGATTGTTCATTATTCTAGAACAAAATCATGCAAATACTTAAGCATGCTGACACTGCATTCTAACTGATAGCATTAACTGAGTTGTTCACATGATGACATCATCAAATAAGTAATCATGCCCACAGTGAGTCAGTTGCTCTTCTTTCTGTTCCTTGGTTCCTCCCATGAACAACACAAAATTCTCTGCATAGCCTAGGACGCCAGTACAACTCTGGATGGTAACCTTACATATCATGGTTTCTGTATAATTTTTGCTCTATTAAAAAAGATAAACTTTTCAAAAATGTTAAACAAATATCTTCCTTCCCATTGTAAGAATCCATGTAGGTGGTTAAGCACTTTTATCTAGAACTATCAATCTCAGATAGACTTAATGCATGTCAAGTTAGAAAGCACAACTTAGGTATTTAAAAGCGTTACCCAAATTCTTATTTGTGTTGTATACAATCAGTATGAAAGAATGGCATGCAAAATTCATCCTATACCAACATTATTTTGAAAAGCAATACAAAACTCCTGTTCTTTCTTGAATCTAAAGTATTTTCTGTAGTTGTTTCTCTCCCAGCACAATTTTGGAAACTTATACTGGATAATGTTACTATATTCTATTTTCTCTATAAAAATCAAGCTTCAGAAATTGAATAGAATAAAGCAGAAATAAAAACAGAAATAGAACATGAAGTTTCCAAACACGGGATGAAGAGAAAACAGTTGTTGTTGACTCTGTAGGCATGAGAATTCCTAGGAGAGAAGAAACGGATACCTAAACTTAATAAATTTGAGAAGAAATCTTCAGGAAAAAAATAACAAAACACCATTTTCATCTGAAGCCGATAGGAATTTGACTATAAAAGATATGTAATATTTTTTCCATTCTCAGAAACAGATTGGTATACAGAAATAATAAGACTCAAAGCTGAGAAGCAGAGGAAGCTTTCCACAAATTGCTGTTGATGTCATTCTCTTTACAGTCTATACTACACAACGAAGTTTCACTGAGATGTACCTGAAAAATGGTAAAGATCTTATCCTCCAGTTCTAGCATGGATTACAGAAAGGTTAGATAGGAAGAAACCTCAACAGGCCTTGAGGCTGAAAGCAGCAAGATAAGCACTCATCTGTGCTACATATGAACAACAGCACAAAGCTGAATGTTCTAATGAATACTGTAATAGGTAGAAGTACAGTCCCTCCCTCTCCAGCACAAGAAATAAAGTTGGAATTGTGCTTCCTAGAATTTCTTGCTTGTCACACAATTATGAGATTGATAACTATATGCTCCATCGTTCATTTTGCTTAGGCTTAAGGAATGGCGCTTGAATTTTAATCTACGCAGAGATGTGGAACTTTTGCTGGTAGATTTTCAGGAGCATGTTTTCCTTTTTTTTTTTTTTTTTTTTTTTTTTTTTTTCTTTCTTTCTTTCCTAGTTAGTTTTTAGCAATTCTTTGAAAAACCATTTTTCTAGTCAATGAACATAGATATAATTCTCAAACTCATTTTCTGGTGAAGTTGCTGGGAATTCACTGGAGTTGTAAAAGAAATCATTTGAGCTAACACCACAGAAGATTCCAAATCTACTTCTGTCCCTCACTAAATTGCTGAGCAGCCTAACACTCACAAAACTTACTTTCAGGTTTCTCTTACTAAAGACAGCATAAATGCAAACACCATTCAAATGTTATCAAAGTAAATTAAGAATTAATGTCATAGCAAGCATGATAAAGATGGCTGCACCAATCTAGAAGAGATTCCCATATTCCAGAATTCAGTGGGAATGTTTTCTTATTTCTATTGCAGATTTCTTCTAAAAACCTAAAACAGTCACTATCTCTGCCTGCCTCAAATTCTCATTTATCAAAACCAGTATAGTATTTCCATGCCTTTGACCTTTTTCACTTTAGAATTTCATCGCTCCAAGCGAAAAGACAAACTGTCAGTCTGTCCAGTGTACACTGAAGACAAAGTAAGGAGTTTGGCACTTCTCAACAGCTAAGCTAGAAGAATTAACCCAAATCTGGTCTCTGCAAAGAGCAGACAGGCAAAACTAGCTTAAATTGCACCTAGTAAAGCTCCTCTCTTCAGAAATCTTAATCATATCAGACCTCATTCTTTAAGTGAGCTTTCAACGTATTGTGGTTGCCCAGCTATTAAGTATAGGAATGAAAGAGCATTAACACGTACATTACATTAAAAAATAATGCAACAAAAGCATTAAGTGTTTGAAGTACTGTTTGCCAAAATTAAATCAAATTTATTTCCATTCCTTTTTGACCATGTTATGTTGTAATACAGTTCCAGATTTCATACTGTGTTTTTTTTTTCCTTGTGAAATATTCTGCTTTATTGAATTGATTTGTTACAAAGAAAAATGCATGACAAGTGGCTGGTTATGGTAAGATGTGTACTTTGTATGCTGTAGATACTGTAAAATTTATAATTAATGAGATAGAGTATTTCAGAAAAAGAAGATGAAGGAAGTTGAGTATTATTCTCAGATTTTACCTCTTCACCTTTCATGATGTCCACAGTGATACAAGATTTGTTACTTACTAGCTTCCCAGAAGTACTTAAAAATGAGACTTCTACTCAGAAGGCTAATTCTCATTGATTCTCACCAATGTGACTTAAAATACCCAACCTATAAGGACTTAATAACACATTTTGAGGGATTTATTCATTTGCCTATCAAAAAGAATACCGTATACTTGTATTGTTGCTATCAAACTGATGTAACATCTAAATGTTATAAAAGGATAGAGAGAATTTTGAAAAATTAAGAACTGATTTATCAAATTTGTTATTTGAAGCTTGCAAATATTTCTGACAATTTTTAACTGTAATATTTGTTTCTTAGTTCTCCAGTAGTTACCTGGAATACTACCAGTAAGAAACAATTTCTCAATTGTCCACGAAAATCCACAGATTGCCAAATGAAAATATATTCACCAAAATATTAATATTGGCATCACTGAAGGGCCGGAAGAGATCAACTAAATAATGTCTAAATATAATAATATAAAATTCAAGAAAAAGATGATAAAATACAATGAATATGTAACCTGTATAAAAAACCAATACACTATAGTGTTCTCAATTCAATTTATAAACTTATGTGAAGGTAAATTAAGGTTAATGAGAAAATTTAAATTCTCATGTTTTCCAAGTTTAATTTATATAACAGATGTAGAAAACTTAAATGATCAATGAGAATATCATTGTAAATATTAGTTTTTGCTTTCTGAAGAAAGGTAGAAGCAGGATTATGTATGATAATAGGTGACCAGATTGGAGAACATTTCCTGTTCAAATATTGCATCACTACCATGTCCCAGCAACTTAATACTCCCCACTTAACCATCTGTCCTATTCTACATCTAACATTTAAGCTATTTAACTTTAGAAATGAAAATTCTAACTGATACACATATAATGTTTCTCATTAATGTAAAATGTGCAATTATTGCTTCTGCATAAAAAGATAAATATCATCATCCATTTTGAGTACACAATTTAGTTCTGATACTATAAAGACTGTAATTCATACAGTAAAGAAAAATAATTAGAGGATTTGGTGATAAGAACAATACACTTTCTCTCCATTTACAGTCACACCTGCTTAGAAATTAAATTGTATTTTTATGCTACATTAAAACAGCATTTTCTACAGGAATGTATTATGTTTCTGAAAGGCAATTGCAAATGCCTTGGTGATCTCTGTAATATTTTGCATTCTACAGGAAATATTTCTGTTAAGTGTCAATTGTGTAATAACGCTTCTAAGAGAGAAAAAATAAATAAAAATGCCACTAATAGCACAACTCACAGATTCTGACTCTCTTTGAACACTGCTGTGAGCACTTGTTACTCTTATTGAGCATCGTTTACATCCTTTTAGCTTCCAGGACCAGGCAGAATAAACTTCATCATAACGCTTGCTCTAAATGCAACATCCTATCATTGTCACTCTCAGCTTATTTTCAGTCTGGGAATTCATGTTTTTATCCAAATGATCCTAGTTCACAACAGCTATTGTAACTGTATTCATTTTGAACATCATACTTGGTAACAAAATTAATACAAATAATTTAATTCTAAATATGGCAAAATTATCTTCTTCAGGAATTACTGGTCATTACTTCATTCAAACCTTCTCTATGACTTTACTGAATTGCTTTTCATTCAGATCACGGAATCATAAAGGTTGT
The DNA here is from genome assembly GCA_016647715.1 of Pavo muticus. Lineage (NCBI taxonomy): Eukaryota > Metazoa > Chordata > Aves > Galliformes > Phasianidae > Pavo > Pavo muticus. Next base: position 1,869,736 of record JACDJE010000236.1, read on the forward strand.
AAAAGACCATTAAGTTCATGCAGTCCAACCAATGACCCACCACTATCACGTCCACAGAACTATGTCCTTCAGTGTCACATCTACCCTTTTCTTGAACAACTCCAGGGATGGTGATGCCACTACTGTATTGGGCAGTCTGTTCCAATGCTTGATTGCTCATTCAGAGAGTAATTTTTTCCTAATATCCAACCTGAAAATTACGCCTTTTAAGAAATTAGAAGCATAATCTTTACTTGTAGACCATTTGTAGTTACTGTATTTTCTGTAAGGTCTCACAGAGAAACTGAATTTGTTGTTTAATGTCTCCTATAATCAAAAGAAACAGCAGGAGAAAGTCTGTTCTGCAACTGCACCACTGTAAAAGAGATTATAAGGATGTTCTTTTTGGGAGCAGTAGTTGCAATATTATAAACAGACACAGGTTTGCCTGCAGACATCTATGGTTATTCTCCATTTTCTGAGGTATGGTTTTATACTACTTGGTGAAGAAGAGACAACAGTTCATTATATAAAGTTCATGTAAAAAAGCCCAGTTTCTAAAAATAGTTCAGAGCATCCACTAAATACAAAAAGCCAAAATGAGCGTTCTTGACAATGAATGCCAGCACCCAGGTAATCACATTCATAGGTGAATAAGACTCTTCAACAATTATTTGAACAAATTTAGCATTCTTGTATTTGTTCTAGAATAAATCCAATCTTATCAAGTGAAATGTATCTGAAGTTATTTTAAGGCGAAGGAACATAGTCTCAACAAAATAGAATATTCTTTTCACTCAATTACAAGGTTCGCCCAGTCTATTGTCTGTTCATGGCATACTAAAAAATCACATTCCCTTTTTTTATTAAATAAAAAGATCAGACTGCACTACAGTGGGTACTTATCTATTCTGCTGTAATAAGTTCAGTAATATCTTTAGAGGATTCCAGCAATAACCCTGAAATTTCATCATACATTGTTAGCTTTCTAGGGGTCCTGTAAAATGTCAAATAACTGCTGTTCAAAGACACATCACAAGCTTCCTATAACACATATATACACATGTGCAGAGGAAATGAAAGATAGATCTAGGTGTCTATTGCCATATAGTTTTCAATCATGTCAGTTTCTGCTCCAAGAGCTTACTTTATATCCTCTGCAACTTGGTCTGACATATGCTTTATGTATATACATATCCATAATGCACCACGTAATCAGGGACAACTCTCAGAATTTTCCTCTTCTACAACTGCTTGTTTGTTTTGTTGTTGTTTTTTTTCTCTCTAGATATTTTTCTTTATGTTGCTATTCCTCACAAAAATATATATAGTAGGTGCTGGACTGTAATGACAGGAGCCTACCATTCAGTAGTTCTGGAGTAAAACTTGCAACATTGCAAGTGAATAAAATGATTCATGAGGAAGCAAATCATCCTTGAAAGCTTTCAGCTAGATGTCTGCATCACTTTATAAACTGGAAAGAGATACAGTCTTTAGAATACGTGGGATAGATGAGTGGATGGTGATGTGAATTGAGAACTGGGTGACTGACAAAATTCAGAGGGTGGTCATCAGCGGCACAGAGTCAGGTTGGAAGCATGTAACTAGAGCTGTTCCCCAGGGGTTAGTGCTGGGTCTGACCTTGTTCAACATCTTCATCGATTACCTAGATGAAGGGATAGAGTCCACCCTCAGCAAGTTTGCTGATGATACAAAGCTGGGAGGTTTGGCTCACACACATGAAGGCTGTGCTACCATTCAACAAGACTTTAACAGACTGGGGAGTTGGGCAGGGAGGAACCTGATGAGGTTTAACAAGAGCAAGTGTAGAGTCTTGCACCTGGGGAGGAATAACTAAAAATAAAAGTTTCTATCCTGCTTAAAAAAAACCTTGTATAACTAAAATTCTTGAGTCCCAGTTCTGAATGTTCTTTCCTACCCTCTCCTCTGTTGGCTCATTTCCTTAGTATCTCTACTACTATGAGCTAATTAGATCTGCTCACCACATTCACTCACTGCTGCTTTTGACGCTGTCAAAATCGTATCTTCTTACATACTTGTGTGAATAGCACAAGTATTGGAGTAAGAAACCACAGAGAGCAATGAAATTTGTCTATGCAATGAATGCGGGTAGCTTTAAGAAGTAACATTATCTTTTACATTCTCCTACTTTCTCAGCTTCCTAAGAATTGCTATCCACTTTCTGGAAAGTGTTCTATTTGTTTGGATTCCATTTAAGAAAATAATATCAAGGAATCTGTTCAGTATCCATTTTTACATTGTTTAGAAGTGTATCCCACTGCTGTTTTGTTTATGTAGTATTTTAGCTGAAAGACTTCATTTTCAGTTCCTTAAGGAATTTGCATTCCTTGATGTAAGCTTTTGTCCTCTGGTTCTTCAATTTTATACCACCTTGTATAAATTGTGCTCTCCTGCCTCTTCACAGCGTAACTGGTTAAGGTCATTTCTTAAACTTCTCTTTCCAAAGAATTTGAACCTTGATTTTTCTAACAATCCAAATAACTAAAATTCTTGAGTCTCAGTTCTGAATGTTCTTTCCTACCCTCTCCTCTGTTGGCTCATTTCCTTAGTATCTCTACTACTATGAGCTAATTAGATCTGCTCACCACATTCACTCACTGCTGCTTTTGACGCTGTCAAAATCGTATCTTCTTACATTTAGTCCACATGTAACAATTATACTCCATTTGAGAAGATGCTTCATTTTCCTCCAAAAGTAGTAACTGCAAACCCTTCCAATATACCAAAGCAGTCTGATTTTGAGTGCTTTCTTCAGTTTTGAAGAAACTGCTATCCTCTTGCTATTTCAAGGTGAGACACGGTATTTCTGGTAGTTGGCGCTCTTCTGAAAATTAGCATATTGTGTGCTTTCTGCCTTGATGCTCTTTTAAATCTTTTTTTGAATGAAGAATTTGCACATGTCCACCAACTCCTTCACAGTTTAAAAGTGCACTTCTGAATAATTAGCTATGCATGCTAAAAAGCTTCTTGAAAACCAAAGTAAGCAGTATTGGAATCTATGCACAACCAAAACTGCTTATGGATTAGTGTGATCATTATGCACAACATATCCATCAGATCAGGTATTAGATTGTTCAAACCAAAGCTTCTTGAAAACCAAAGTGCTTTTGACTGTTTTAAAACAGGTGTTTGTACTCTGCACACGTATCTTCGAACAACACTGCAATGCAAAGGTATCCAACTTTGCTCTTAGTAATCTGATTGTTATGGTGTATCAAAAACCATCTTTAGAAATATCAAAACAACCATCTTCAAGAGCACTACTCAGCTGTGTCCAGAGAGCATGTAAGGTGCACATTCAACATTCAAAAGCCGTTTGGGACATATAAATAGCTTTTTTTCCTTCCTCTTCACTCTCTCTAACAGAGAAACACTCTTTTTAACAGAGAAACAATAATGAAACAAAATTAAATGCAGAAAAACACAGTATAAATATACAGAGTTTTGTTCTTACTGAAAAATATTTCCACATCGGTTCCTTAGCGTCATATCCCTCAGCAGATTTCCCATCAGACTGCAAAGTCAGACAGAATAACTATGAATTTTACATTAACCCAGTATCTTCCAGGACTACATTTCATCAGATTACAGCCAAATCTAATCAGAAAGTCACATTCTTTACTAGGAATGAGACCAATCTTGTTTTATTCTTTTTCATCCTGGACTTATGCAAGGATTAGACAGTCCACAGTCCAAACTGAGTGGACATGTGAAGAGATGTCCCAGGCACCTTAATTGCTTCTCCTCTTCACTGTCACTAGAGACGAAAGGAGAAATTACTAGTTTTCATACTCTCTTTCTATAGGAGGAACACCCTCTATTCTACAGTGCATTTACACTACTGATATAACATGAGAGGAAATGGGTAATCGCATTTTACATGCATCTTCACAGGCTGTTTTTTTTATTATTATTATTTTAAATATATATTGCCATTTACCTTCCAGATAGTTAAAGGATTTACTTTTAGTTTGCAGAACTTGCTATGAGTGACTGCTGGTACTTGTAACAGTAAACAGCCTATATGGCACAATAAAGATAAAATGATTCTACAAACTTTGTCAGCAACACACATTCTTAGGTCAAATGCAAAAACAAACAAACAAAAAAGGGCAAATTCCATTCTGTATCATTTCTTGCATTACACTTGTTTTTTTTCTATATGCTAACAGGATTGCCCCTTATTATTATTTGTACTGCAAAAAGTTGAGTTATTCCTCATTTCCTTTCTATTGAATTTTTAGAGAACGTGCTTAAGGAACTTCTTAAGGAGTAGACTAAAGGACTCCCACCTGCATCACAACAGTTTAATCTGCAATTTCCCTGCAAAGCATGTCATTACCAGACAGAATAAGTTGGACTTAGATGTTTGCCTTTAGTCCAAGATAAGCTTGCTAACACAGTACGAAGGCAAAAAAAAAAAAAAAAAAAAATTTAGATGAGGTTTTTCATAAGCATAAAGGACTCAGCTAAAAGCCCAGTTAAGCTTTGCAGCAAAGAAGTGTTTGACAGCTGAGTACGTTTATGTACTTCAGGACAGACGTAAGGGCACAAATAATACCTCAAGCCATCAGCATGGATTTCAGCAGGAAATGTACCTTGAGATATTATGCAATTCAAACACTCGACTGTCTATTTTTCACTACCAATTTTATATATGATAACTAATTTAGAGGGAATCCAATAGTTTGTTGGGTTTTTTTTGTTTTTTTTTTTTTGTTGTTTGTTTGTTTTAAACAAAAGGAGCTTTCCATTGGCATCAATGGACTTGAATCAAACCCTCCAGGAACAAAATAAAATAAAAATAACTGTTAAATTTACAAGAAAACCTATATCATACACATAAAGTTCTTCTGTACTGGGAACAAACTGCTCTTGATCAGAACACAATCTGCGTGATTCGTTAATCGTTATCACGCTACTTAGATCACACTCATCTTCAGTTTTTATGAATTTTTTCCTTGAATGTAATTTTTATTTAAACTACCTGACTATCTTCATACTCACTAAGTGTAGAAAAGAACAATAACTTTGAGATTTATATTTCTTTGAAACATGAAAGATTCATGGTTTTTTTTTTTAAATCTTAAATTGGAATAAAATGTCAAAATATTGTAACTTCATGATTTTAAGTAAATCAAATTAAAAAAATAAGATGTTAACAACCTATTCTCTTTTCAAAACTTTTTTTTTATTAATTTTGAATTAAGTTAATACTATGTATTAGTGGTGGTTTATACAAGATAATTCAGCTATTTTTTCATGCATAAAGCAAAACAACCTTTTCTGGAAGATATAATATCTGTATTTCTTATGTACTTAAGAAGACAAACATCACTACACAGCATCACTAATTTGGTAGCCTATTCTTCATTTCTTTGCAAGCGATTATACAAAACTGAGAGCTCATTATAGTACCCAGTAAAAATAATAGCCCTTAATGGCAATGGTCTTTAGATGAAATTCTGTTATTCTCACCAGCGACTTGAAGAGGAAAGGACATAAATTCTCAAATGTCCTCCTGAAATCTCTTCCACATGGAAAAATCTGCTTGAGATCATTTCATGAGTTACAGGGGTTCCAATAATAAGTTCTGGCTTTGCTTCAAAAGACAAAATTTTGGAAGAGAAGCCGTCTCTCACAATGTGCTTAAACTCAGTTTTTAGTAGCTGGTGCCAACCAATCTATTGCACATAAATTGAATTGCAGTTCTCCAAGGAGATTTTCTGTTAGGTTCTCTAGTGATTTCTTAGTTGCCAGCATAGTCCATGTCAAGTTTAGAGTGGAGAAAAAAGCCTAGCTGGATTCAGTAACAGTTTAGGGGAAAAAACTAAATTAAAATACACTTTCGTTTTTCATTGAGGTTCTTCAGTACAATTCAGATTCAGAATTACGAAGATTCAGCACAGGGATGTGAGAGAAGTATAAAAGTATAAAAAAAAAAAGTATAGAAGTCCTATGTCTTCATGAGCTGTTTTACCATTGCAAAATCCCTGTTGCCCTGTCCCTGTTTAAATTGCTTCTCTGGTCTCTCATTTGTTGGTACCTTTGGTTGACACAGTATCTTCCCTCCTTCTTCCTCCACTGAACCTTGATCTGACTTATTCCATTTCAGCATTACAAGATATGCCACATGTCTTCAAACAGGAGAAAATCCTCCTCTCTGAATTCAATACACAGATTGTTTGCTGATAGAAGAATGTCTTGCTATAGTTAATTAGGTAACGTTTACATTACAATGAAAACATAAACAGCTGTGTTCTTCAGGTTCCAAGTGTTCCAATTCTGCAATTATCTGCAAGGTGGTCTTGAATTTGCTAGGAAAGGAAAGATTTTATGGCATTTCTTTGTTCAGTCCACCAAGACGTCAACTACTTCAATGATATGATGTCCATACCATGTGGCATCATGCTGAGCAGTAAGACTGGGAGAGTTATGGTGGGAGCAACCACTGCTCAGAGCGCTAGTTGGGCAACAGTTAGCAGTGGCGAACAATTGCTTGTGCACTGCTTGCTTCTATTCTATTCTGTTATCATTACTATTATATTCACTTCATTTTCTGACCTATTAATTTGTTTTTATCTCAACTCACAAATTTTGTATTTGACTGTTTCTCTCCCACTTTCCCACTTGGTTGGCAGGGAGCAGATGACAGCATGATGCTGAACTGCTGGGTTAAACTACAATGACCATCTTCTTACTGCTATGAACACAAGCTAAGGTATCACAAACAAGTTATTTAAATCACATAAGTTTTGATAATTTTTACAATTATTGGTGATTATCATATGCAGTACTGTCTCCTATGTGATTATGTTGGCCCACGACATCAGAGGGGGATGTTGGTGGCATGACAGTAGAGGTTGAACCTTCTCAGCAATATTCCATTACATTTTGCTGCCGTGTGACAGATGGCAGCAGAAGGGGAGTCTGACAGAATAGCATCTGACATGGAAGTGCAGACGAAGCAAAGGTGTGTCACTGAATTACTTCATACAGAAAAAAATGGCACCCACTGGCATTCACTGATATTTGCTGAACATTTCTGGAGACCAAACAGTGGATGTGAGCACAGTGAGGCGCTCAGTGGTGTGTTTCAGCAGTGGTGACTGTGACAGTGCATCATCTCCACTAGTGCAGATTTCTACAAGCACGGCATGCAGGCTCATTCATCGGTGGTGAAAATGCATAGCTAACAGTAGTGACTATGTTCAAATATAGCAACATACATCTGATGAGAATTTGCTCTATTAAGTAGCATAATTGTGCTCTTTGTATCTGTATTGGTTTCCATGGAAACAAACTGGAGGCATTACTTTCAGAATGGCCTATGCATACAGAAGCCCTCTGCTTCAATACATGCAAGCTAAAATATCATAAAAAGATTCTGTATTTGCCCTCAATCACTGCTGTGCTCAAAACAATACTGAGCAAAACAGAGGCATAAACAAGTTAAGCTTCTATACTGTTGGCATTTCAGTCTGACCAGCTGCATATTATACTTCACTAAAGAAGCCAGGGGTTATTGGCTCAGACCCACAGCCATGTGGACCCTGCATACCCGATTGCTGTAATGGGTCTTGTTTTGGCTTGCCTGGAACTTTAACTTTCAGCTGCAGCAGAAAGCTCCTAATGGCAAGGTAGCTATTGCCTACATCATTTTAGTTTCACTTAGCTTTGTATAATTGTATGATACAATGTCTAATATTAATATTTTTGACTTAGACATGAACAACAAGCAGATACATTGTGTATAATGACCACAAAACAAAAATGCATCATAAAGGAGTACAGGCATGAAGATGAGAGCAAAGACCTTGAAGGCAAGAGACGAGTGACACTAGATGGAGGCCCCACTGGTTTCCCATCCTGAAGAACTTCCCATCTGTGGATGTTGAGAACTCATCTTAACTCTGTATCTCAATCCTCCACCAAAACCATAGCTGGAAGAGGAGCAGTGAAATGTTGAGCATGCCACCATGGAAGAGGGAGGGCACACCAGAAGGGATCCTTTTGTATGGACATTTTAGCTACAATGTTATTAATGAGATTTGCCTTGCATTAACAGGATGGTTTAGACTGTGAATGTTAGTATACACTAAACGTTACAACGTAACCAACTTAATAACAAATATTGATAGCTGAATTGCTAGTTTCACAATGAGGAGCCTCCCTTTTGAGAGTCACAGTGCAGAGCCCTCTGGATGGGTAAACAGCCCTGGTGAATGTGCTGCCACCAGCAATTTATATCTTATTGAACTGCAAAGCTTAATCATGATGCTTCATCCCTTCCTGTTCATCAGCTGTCCTTTCTCTAGCACAAGGAATGATATCATGTTATAGATTAACACAGCTTCTCAATCAAGAGTGTCCACATACATGCATTCAGTGTATTCATACACCAACACAGAACCAACTCAACACAGTGTACTTAAAGAAAACAGTGCCATTCATCTCCATCAAAGAGGAATAATCAGAACACCCAAACTTCAATTATCACTATGTTTTCAGAGAACAGTGCAGTGCTGATAAAAATGTATTTGCCAGAGTAAAGCTCCTTTAGCTAAGAGACAATAAACAGCCCTAAAATAAAGCTGGGGCGGGGGGGGGAAGGAAAATAAGAAGTTTCCTACTAATAAAGGCTCTCTTTTATGTACTTGTATGTCACAGATTACCTTAGGGACTGATGAAAAGATTTCTAGTTTTCTTATCAGTAGGAGCCAAACACAGGATGTTTCTCCACCACTGCAAGACAGCAGAACAGCTCCTGCTTTCTGGCACTGAGTCTTGCATGAACACAGTGGGCACTGTACCTCCACTTTCACCATTAATCATCACTTCAGTTGTTGACAGCAGCAGTTCTCCTAAAGCACTGGCAAAGGATGTATAAAACTATCCTGCAGGTAGGCTGCCACCGGTTGGGCTGTTTTGACTCACACATGCACACAGTGTGCAGTTAGTACTCAGTATGCAGTGCATATATATCAGCCAAACTTAAACTAGAGACCTTTTCTAAGTATAGCTGCAGCAACAGAGGGTTCAGCAAAGACTGGAACATTTCAGTAGTTAAAACATCAGGAGTTTTGTGCTGCCATGCCCAAGATGTCAGCAGTTTGAAGGGGACTCAGATATGGCTTCACATTAGCCAATACAACTTCCTACAGCTGTAGCCACTTCAGAAACAAGAAGAGGTACATAGAATCCATTCATGGTGCATAAAAGGTTTTGCCTAAGGATAGGGACCTCCAGTGAACCTGCAATGAAATACAGGTTTATTTAACAACTGAGCACAGGTCAGTTGTAAGCCATCTGTGGGGTAAGGTAAAGTTCCTGACTTACTGATCTAACAATATTAAGACCATCTGTAGCTACAGAACTGATATTGTGTCCTCAGTCCAGGTTCCATATCTTATTTGCATATTTAGAGGTAAAAAAAGATTACTTATTAAAATGTTAAATGCATTTAAAAGTATTTAGCTACTACATCTGCATAAGTGTAAGCATTATTCAGTGACTTGTGATAGGTTTATTACTGCTTCAGCTGTATAACCTGTTTTTGCTTTTCTCTTTGATAGAATTATTGCAGATATTTACTTCTTATGGAAAAAAAAAATCATAGAATCGTAAGATCATAGAATAGCTTGAGTTGGAAGAGGCATCTAAGATCATCCAGTTCCAACCCCCTGCCACAGGAAGGGTTGCCATTGACTAGGTAAGTTTACCCAGGGCCCATCCAACCTGGCCCTTTACTTTTCAAATGCAATCTTGTTCTTAGAAATTAAGAAAGATCACAATAAAATTTGTTCATACTAATTACACAGTATTCTTCACCTTTTTTTTTTTTTAATACTGTAACTTAAGTATGAATTATTGACACAAAGTCTAACAATCAGAGCAATAATGAAACAGAAAAACATGGTATTTAATTCAACAGCTGGTTAAGGGCACAGGCATGACAGTTTCTTGTATGAATTTTTAGACTTCTAGTTCAGTATAAAGCCAGAGTTCTGCTAACTTTAAAAATCACATATTTATGGGGTTATTTTTAATTAAATATCATGCAGGTAAATCTCACTGCTGAGTAAAAACAAGGAGAGAGACATGAAATTAATATACTTAAAATACAAACCAAAATTTAGTTTTGGATATTTTTCCATCTTACTCTTCAGTGACCTGAGATAGAAGGGTGTCACGGGTTATCTCTGGATACAAGTCCGTGACAGGGGGGCACAGGCCCCGGAAAA
>JACDJE010000138.1:6805-45703 GCA_016647715.1 Pavo muticus
TTTTTTTTTTTTTTTTTAATTGTCCATCAAGTATGAAAAAATTGTTCTTTGAAAGCACTGCGAATTGTGCCCTACAGCTGAAAATAGTTGGTAATGCTCCAGCTTGACAGACCTTTCCCAGCAGTACCTCCTGCACTCATGGAATGACCAGAACAGAGGTTAATTTGCAGCTGAATCTAGTTCAGTTGAAAACAGCAGTTGGAAGAGCAATGGCTGGCAGAAAACACCACCAGTTGTATTAAGCATTTGGCTTGGTCTTCACTTCTGCAAACTGCTGTTGTATCTGTGCTTTACCTAGGGGGAAGCAGATCAAACTAGCCAACTTGTCTGGTATTAGGAGTGAGAGCTTTTCAGAGACTGGAGAAACAGCATGCTTAGCTAGAAGGAGCTCTGTTCCCAAGACTGGATACAGCTTTAATGCTTTTTATCTTTCCATCTTCTTCTTTAAGGCTTTTTAATCTTCCATCAGATAGATACCTAAGCATGCTTGGATCATGACATATCTGCTGTTTGCAGGAATCGTAAGGTAGGGAGAGTCCATACAGTTCCTAGAAATGTATGCTGTGCTCTCTCTGCAAAGTGGAGTATTTCCTTAAGGTGCAGAGGACACATGTCCCTGTGAGGGATATAATATGCATGTATATGTAAGAAAAAGGTTGGGAGGATTTTATGGATGGAATCATTTATCAGCAAGTAAAGAAAAAAAGAATGCTTCACAGCATCTCCCCCCATAATCTTCAGTCTTGCTCTCTTTCTAACGTAGCTTAACCTGAACTTCTCAGTGTCTTCTTGCAGGAGCACTTCTGCTACAAGCTTAGGAACTCATTGTTTCCAAATACGTAACACTCCAGACTTGCCCCTTCTAAACAATCACATATGAAATCACATGCAAAATAATAAATTCTGGGAATCCGGACCTTCTGAGCTCGTGTTCCTGCTTCTGTGTGAACATTAACGCAGTAGCTAAAGAAGACGAAGGGCACTTTCAAAAGGCAGGTGCTAAAAATGTTTAATTATGAATTATGGAAGATGCAAAGGAATTAGTTGTGGCCTCTCAATTTTCTAAATGTTGTTACTTGTTACTAGGCTCCATAAATTGTTCCAAGCAACATGTATTTGATGCTTACTGTGTTGCTGCATTATGGCAATTACAGTTGCTATTACCCTATGACAAAGAAGGAAACTGGAAAGATGGCTTTCTTTCAATATTCAGTGAGCTATGAAAAAATCACTACAGGTGAAGAAACTGGCCTTTAACTCCTGTTCCTGGTTTAGCTACTAATACTAAAGATCAGTAAAGTGAAGGGCTGCGTATCCAGTAGAAATGCACATTGAATGCACATGCTTGGCTGACACTTGACCATGGCAGCACAGATACTATTAATTCAGTTTTGTAAAGGAGATCATGTCTCGCTGAACTAATGAGGATTATAAATGAGAGCCAACCATCCGGAACTACTGTTCTGTTCTGTCTCCTCCCTTTCCTTTCCTTCTTTACCATATCTCATAACTAAGCATGAGAAAAGAAACTGAAATTGCTGGCGTAAGTGCACTAGGAGATATATGTGTACTTTCTTTTTTGTATTTGTCACTAGCATGCTTCTGTCTGATTTACTGCAGTAGTACTCTTTGGTGTAACTTTGTGAGGACTTTTCTTTAAGCTATAGTAAAAGCCGGTCCCCGAGGTCTCTTCCTGCCTTCCACACCTTCAAGCAAGAAGGGTAAACTGTTGTGAGGTTACAGGTCACTGCGTTAGGGTTGTCACTTGAGGAAAACAGTTCTGGTGTGCATTATGCTGCTCTTCCCTTAAAAAAAATAAAAATAAATCCAGTGTACTTTTTGTCTTCTGTGACATCCTGGATAGAAAACACCCGTAGTCTAGATTCCTTAACATTACAAGATGCATATATTTGTATCTAAAGCTGCCTTACAGAGCTAATTCATCCTAAGCACTTCTTGTAAAAGTACCAAGCAGTAGAACGAATGGCCTTTTGCTTAGGAGAGTGTTTTACAGCTTCATGTACTTCACTGTCAGCTAACACATTTTTCTTTCTTGTAATTTTCCATTAAGTGCCTGGGATATTTTATTCTTGTGTTTATACGCTTTAGATCTTCACAGATTCTCTTTCAGCTGCACAAACAGTACATGCTTAATTCTGACTTCTAAGTCTGTGCCAGTTCACTGTGTTGTCTCTGTATGATATCCCAGCGTAGGTACCAGAGAACAAATACAACAGCAATTGGCAGTAGACTCTACAACTTGCACAGATTGCATGAACTGAATTTTCAGTTCTGAAATTCAGTTCAGAAACAGAAACTTCAACAACAAACAGTGGCACAAAAAGTAAAATGAAAATAAAAGTTTAGCACTGATGGTTTTAACAGGCTCATGTGGATGAATGAATCTCATTACTGCATACTATAGTACCATGAAATCTCTCAGAAATTAGCATGTATCCTGTTTCTTTCAATGTTGTCTTTGCAGAAGGAAAGGTTCCAGTAAATGTGAGCCCAGAAGCTTACTGGAGAAGCTGCGCTGGGTGACCCTTGGTTACCATTATAATTGGGATACCAAGGTATTGCAATTTAATTCTTCTCCTTTTCTTCAATGTAAGTACTCAGAACGGCAGACAGAAAGAGGGTATTATGGAACAAAATTTAGTAAGGTTCACAGGATCCTACACGACAGTCTCAAGGAAGGGCTGTAACACACTGTGCTCCTAAGAACATTTTCATCTTTTTGGATTCACTATGGAGGATTTGACAGCAAAAGCCCATTGCTGCCTTCTTTGCTTCAAAAGGTAACACAGTAGTGTATGCTTTGCTCTAGACCTGTGACTCCATTTCAGGATAAGTGAGCATTTTTACCTTTCTAAAAGGGATAGTATCAAAAGCGCTTAGAGCAAGATTGACCTTTCATGCTCGAAGACAGGTACTTCTGAGAAATGCTGCTCCTCAGTGGAGGGGCGAGAGCAGAAAGAGTCTGCTTAAGATGTGATTTTGAACTTAGAATCGGAACCAGTATAGCACAGTCTCACCAACTGACAGCTATTTTGGGGCTCCTCAGCATAATGGAGACAGAAATAAACTTGTTCAGCAGATTGAGTCAGATAGAGGCTGAGAAAGGACAGCAGAGCAATTATGTATAGTCTATCAGTATATTACAGATACTTAACCAGATCAGTTTGCAGATATTTATATTTACCAGATCAGCACGTTATTTTGAGGCCTTAAGAAAACTTGATTGCTCCCTTTTACTCTGGTCGGTCAAAATCACTTGAGGAAGAGAGGAAAAAGCGGGTTTGCTATTGATGCCTGTCTGTCTTATCCTTCAAAGAAGGCGCAAAGATGTTTGTTTCAGAGCTCTGAAATGAGCTCTGTTGGCAAGATACAGAACTCTCCTTTAGCAGTATTAGGTGGTGACTGAATGACCTGAGGTAGATCCTCAGGATGTTCATATTAATATACCAACTTCAAGTTTAATTGTAATGTTCAACTCCATGATTAAAATGAAAGACTGTTAATTCAGGCAAGTTTAGCATAGGCCCAGAATTAAATGATTTGAGGAAAACTTCTTTCGTTATGCCTATGCTGTAGTCCTTCTTTATGACTATCAGCCAGACTTCTGAGATATGATTCACTGTTTGTTTCTGGTTGCATTTGCTGTTCTGATGTTCTAGGTTTGCTCTTTTTGTGTTTTTGTTTTGTTTGTTTTTTTCACTTTCCTTCCTCCAGAAGTACTCAGCAAATCACCACACTCCTTTCCCCCCAGACCTCGCATTCTTGTCAGAACAAGTGGCTGCAGCCTGTGGATTCCGGGGTTTCCAAGCCCAAGCAGGGATCTTGAACTATTATCACTTTGATTCTTCACTGGGAATTCATGTGGATGAGTCTGAACTAGACCATTCTCGTCCCCTTTTATCATTCAGGTGAGTCCATTTGAGTGTTATTGAAGGCATGGTGGATTTACTGATTTATTTATTTACTTTTACCATGACCACATATGGTTATAGGAAGTTAGTATGACGTACTTGGTTAATTGAGCATATAATCTTTATTCTCCAAAGATCTGAATATTAGGAAGCTGTAGCTCAAGGACATAGGTTTCTTGAAGGCTGCTTGAATAGTATGGATGTGGCATCTCAGTGGAATTGCTCTCAGTACAGGGCACAGTTATGTTCTAAAGCAGCAGAGTGGCAATTTGGTTACTAAGCAACAAGCATGAAATACCTCAGCAGAACATCAAAACTGGGCAGAGCAACTGCTCACACAGTGTCTAAAGTAAACTAGTCCTCTTCGTCTCATGTCTTCCATGTTCTCCATGTTCTAACAAGGAGTCCATCAGCATTTTTGGTTTAGTTTGTTTTTGTTGTTGTTTTCTAAAGAAACACAGTTGCTGCTAATATTTTTCTACTGTACATATAATTTTCTCTACCTCAATTTGTTTTCTCTTCTCTCTCTATCCTCATACCATCTTTAGTTTTGGACAGTCTTCCATATTTTTACTTGGGGGCCTGAAGCGGGAAGAGGCCCCAACAGCAATGTTCATGCACAGTGGAGATATCATGGTGATGTCTGGCTTCAGCCGTCTGCTATACCATGCTGTCCCCCGTGTCCTTCCCAACCCTGAAGGGACAGCTTTGCCTTCATGCCTCGACCAAGCACTTTCTTCAGACCTTCCTGTTGGCTCAGTCATTGAGCACAGCTCTGATGAGGATTGGCAAGTCTGTGCCAAGTACTTGCAGTCTTCCCGTATCAACATGACTATTCGACAGGTGTTGGCTGAGGGTCAGAAATTTCCAGAGGAGTCTGGGACAAACACAGAGAGTCGGGCACCCTCTGAAGACAGTCACCATCAGGAGAACAGCAGAGCCAAGAGACATAAACCAAATATTGACAGCTGAGACCCAAAGATTGCGCTAACATGGACTGAATGGACAACCTCAGTTGTACTAGAAGTCTTTGTCTATACAGGCATTAAGAAACAACTGTAGAATAAAAGCAGTCCTTGCTGCTGTAAGGAAGAGGTTGGGGTCTGGGACGGAGAAATAAAATGGGAAAGAAGGATAAATTTAGGACTGGGACTCAGAAGATGAACTTCATTGTGGGCATTTATTGTACTTGGTTCCCTTTGTGATGTATTCTCTGCAACTTTCTGACCTGTATGTCAGAATTGTAAGTTTGGTTCAGTTATGTTTGTAAAATATTTTGAAATAATTGGGCAGGATGTGCTAGCAAATGATACCATTGCTATTTATTAAAGAAGCTAATCAGGCTAGTAAAGCTCAGCTGGAGTGCATTAACAGATGTGAGGGAGAGTAGGTTGCTATGAAACCTACCTGCAGCATTTCCAACAGAGTTACTTCTACTGCAAAAACTGGCTCAGTGATCAGAAACTAGCAGCTCCCTTGAGCAACACGTGGTAAGCTTCTTCTAGCCTTGTGCTCTCCTCCTGCCTGCTTGCAGCCCCTAGGCTGCAGCAGAAAATGATTTTGAGTGGATCTGGACTTCTTGCATACCTCAGCTTTTAAAGGGAAATGACAATGGGGCAATATTAGAATACCAGTTGAGTATCCTATGCCCCCATTCTTTCACAACTGCCTCCTCTAAGTGCCTGCAGATGAGGGTCCTGCAGCCTCACGCTAGCATCTGTAAGTTACAGAACGTCTTTCTTTCAAGTGAAAGCAATGAAGTTGTAGACTGAGAACATACATAAAAAAGAAAATTATCAGTATCTCTGTTGCCAAAGATAAATACACTGAAACAAAGAAAAGTACCGGCTTTTGTTCTCGTTCTCTTTAAGACTCAGACCTTCTATTGGCTTTGTAATGCAATTTTAATTGTCGGAGTGGAAGCTCTATCTCTAGGGTGTTTTGTTGCACTTTCCAATGAATAAACTTACTCAGTTTTTAAATTAAAGATCTCTATCGGTTTGGGGCTTTTTTCTTTTTCCTTTTCTTTTTCTCCCTGTTAGCTATTTCAATGTATTCTTCATTGCTGCTGCTGCATCCCTTGTACTGTTTCCTCCAGGCATCTTTTAGATCTATTGCTCTGCCATCTGCCAGCTCTGGCAGAGAAGTCCTGTTTGTATGTCTGCAGGGCCACTTTGCTTAAGAGCTCTTTTGGGCTTGTCAGGTAGTTTCTGAGGGGTGTGGCCTGCAGTATCAAAGTCCAATTTAGTGTGTATAAGGCATCTTTTCCTCTCAGGGGTGCGTTTGATCTGCTTATTTCACTGCAGGTGAGTATTTGTGCATGCATCTGTGCAGTTAATTCTGTATACAATACTGCAGTGAGTTCCAGTAATTTAATGACCAAAATAATCAGATAGCTATGGTGTTCAGTATCTCACTTCCAAGTTCCATGCCAGAAGAGTGTCCTTTCTATACCCTAGGTGGGTTTGGTGTAGTTACAGCTAAGCCCTAGAAGAGTGAATACTGTTACAGAGAGAGGTTACAATATGACCAGAAGAGAAATGTTAACTGTCTGGGTCCTTCAGTGGCACCTGTAGGTAGGGACAGGGAGAGGAATGCTTGTCTCCCTTACAGTGAGAAGGCAAACTGTTCTTAACTCAGAAAAAAGCAAAAAAATCTACCTACGCCCTTATCACTGAAGCTTAGAGAAGATGGGATGCGTGGATCAAGACAGTTAAAAACCAAACTGGACTGTACCAGGCTGAGGTTGAAGTATCTTTATATTTTCATTTCTTAAATGCCTTCAATTCCTTACAAATGTGACAAATCATAGAATGGCTTGCACTCGAAGGGACCTCAAGGATCATCAAGCTCCAACCCCCCCACTACAGGGAGAGCTGCCAACCTCCATATGCAATAGTAGACAAGGCTGCCCAGGGCCCCATCCAACTGTGATTGAAGAACAAGAAACCATACCATTTGAAATTGTAGTAAATGCTGAAAAACAGCAATAGCAATTATTGATGTCCATCCAGGCTTTTTGTTCAGATGCAGCTGTGCTGAAAACCTGAGTTACGAACTTGCAGTCAAGCTTACTATCTAATGCTACTGTGAAATATAATTTTGTATCAGACACCCAAAAAAAGAAGAACCTAGAAATGGGCGTATCAGAAATTACCCCAAAAAAATAAAGTCATCCATGTATGAAGTCCAGGAATATAAGGAGAACTTCCTGAATAGCTTTTAATAACAGCAGCGTTGACAACTATGTTTGCAGCAAACAGTAGAGTACAGGCGGGCAAACCACAGAACTTCTACAAATTATAATCCTCAGCATGGTTTTGAAAAGGCAGCAGCCCTTGGATGACAGAGTCATGAGGTTCCATCCAGTAAGTACTCCACTGATTTTTCCTTCAGGGCAGAACGACTAGAAACCAGTGGCCTAGTCAACACCAGTAACAGGCTGTGGCATTTGCACTGTATCTGTTAAGGTTTGCAGTGTCCCAGTAGGATTTTTCATAGCCCAAATTTTTATATCCATCAATACCACAAATATTTGCCTCAGTTCGTAGGAGTACATGCTGAGATAATCTCTGTAGTTCTTTATTCTCAGAAAGAAGCACTGCCTGAGTGCCACAAGCTCATGCCATCAGTATCAGTCTTTTAGGATGCCCTGCTATGTGCAGTTAAGGGGAAGGAAAGAAGAGGTCATCTGGGCTAGCTCTGCAGGAAAATGTATGTAATGAGCTGATTACCACAGGATAATGATGAGTTTAATTCAAAGCCACCTGGAAATGAAGCATCTTGTTTAGCATATGTACTCTGTTTATTGCGTGATCTATAGATAAACTATCTGTCCAAAAGAATAGAAACAACTAGTGATACCAATTTTTTTTAATATTCTACAGTAAAGGAAAAATAAGATCTGCAGTTAAATCAGAATCAGCATACAGTGGGATGAATGTTGGAAGTAGAAGAGGAAACTGCCTGTACAAACTTAGCATTTCAGTCCTCCTGATAGTACTGTGCTAGAGAAATCCATTATTATAAACTGGGCTGCACAGTACTGCCCAAGACAGATCTACTGCATGTCTTTTTCTTGGCAACCAGGCAGTAACTTACTGGCAAAGCAATCCCTAGAGCTGTGCCCACTGCCTTACAGATTCTGCTCTTAGGTATTTTTTCCTTTGAGAACTTGTTGACGTTTTTTTCCCCTCAATGTTCCACATCAGATATTTCAGCAGATAAAAGATGGACCTAAGGAGTAAAATGGACCTAACCTCTGCTGTTTATGCTCTGCTGAGCTAGTATATAGGAGAAGCTGGTAGATG
Source organism: Pavo muticus (assembly GCA_016647715.1). NCBI lineage: Eukaryota > Metazoa > Chordata > Aves > Galliformes > Phasianidae > Pavo > Pavo muticus. Next base: position 15,048 of record JACDJE010000138.1, read on the forward strand.
GGGAAGAAGCTAGTTGGTAGGAAATACCCACATAGCAGCACAGTATCTCAATCTTACTGCCATGCCTGTAAGTCCAGGTTGAAACTGGCTTGCATTTTACCAACTTCAGACAAGAGCTTGGATTTATCTTCGCTTACATAGGCCACCGCCATTCTCTGCATCACAGCTCAAGCAGGACAGATTTAACACAAAGAAGAAAGTAATTAGTGACAAGACTTATTCCTATTTAATTAGAATAAAAAATTGAGTTACAACTCAGTGTGCTCCAAGCTTACTGTAGTTCTGATGAAATCAGAAGACTTGCCTACATCTGAACGTGTTACATCAAAAAGGTAACAGATGAACACACAGTGCGGGAATTAACGATCCAGAAAAACAAGTTGCTGGAAGCCTCAAAAGACCACTACATTAGAAAATTAGAAAAGCTTTGGTAGAAGACCAGTCACATTCATTCACAGTCTGCCAATGCCTCTATGCATCCTAATAACCAAATCTAGTTGATCTGGTACAAGTAGCACAAGATGCTGTTGACACAGTTTTAACGTGGTACAAAATAAGTTCAGCTATTTATACTTAGCAAATGACGATCACAAATACCTTAACAGAATTATTTTCCTATGCAAATAATTGAAGACTGCCTAATAATATGTTCACATATACTCTAATGGAGTTGAGGTGAGATCAAAGTTGCCATTGTGCAAGTCACAGCTTAGCTCATACAGGCTCTTTCTTTGCATCAATTGGTATCTGTAGTCAAAGGACCACAGAAACAGTGGTTTTAAGGCACCTCTAGAAGTGTCTAGTCCAACCTCCCCCTAGAAAGAGTGCTGTTGCCAACATGCTAGACTTTGAAACCTCCCACTATGAAGGCTGCCATTTCTTTCAGTAACCTGTATCAACACTTCTTCATAAGGTGAGGAGGGCAGTTTTGTCTTATGTTCTGCCTGAGTTTCCCAAAACACAATTCCCTTGCTTTTTTCTTACCATCTACTACTACCATTGAGAATTTGGCTCCACTGCTTTTGTAACTCCCCAACCTTCAGCCTCCTCTGTGCCACACAGAAGGATGACTCAGCGCCCACAACATTTACTTGTACATCACATGCCCTGTGTCCCTGTCTCCTTAGCAACCCTCCTCTACACCTCTTCCAGTTTCAGGTGGTAGATCAGCCTCTCAGCTAGTGCTGATTTCTGCTACAAACAAGGTGCCAACAATAAATGAATGACTGGATCCTAGTTCCCAAGCCCACTAGATTCACTTAAATCCATTGGATCCTAGGGTGTTTTGCTTTTGGGGTCCCAGTGGACAAAGGAACAATCTGAAGTAATTCTAGCCCAGTTAGCTCTAGCTCCATCCAGTTCTTGCTATTTTAAGTGTAAGACCCATCTTAGGATGCTCTGACTATGCCCAGAGACCCTGAAGGAATTAGCCAGCTAACCACGCATCTCTCTAAGGTGGTAAGTATTTTAAGGACAGCAAGGAGCCAGATCTGACATTCATTCACATCCAAGGGTTTGTGCTCAGATAGGCACCACAGGAAGCATCTACTGCATCCACTACTACAAGGCAAAGGACAGAGGGGATGAAGTGTAAAAGTCTGCAGTAGCTTTTCCTCTCTTCAGAATAGAGAATACGATTACTCCTCTGGCCAGTGAAAGTTTTAACCCTATTTAGGCATTTCCCATCTCATTTCCATTCCACCTTTGATTTTTTCCTACATTTCTATGTTCTTACATTGCTGATATGCACCTTCTTCCACAAAAATTCTCATGTGCAGTGGACTGTACCCTGTATACTACCTGGGGGTTTCTTTGGGTTGACTCCCTTTTTTGTGTTTGTAATAACACAGCTTAGCACCAGTGTGAAATGAACTGAATGGTAGAGCCCTCCTTCACAATCACTTGATGCTTATTAACTCAAGTGCTCAGTGCTGTTGACTGAGCCAAAGGAGGACGTTTGCTCACAACACAGCTTTTCTAATCACTTCCATGTACAGATCAAGGCTCTTCCAAAAGTTAGGTCAAGACCATTACTCTTTGGAAAGTCACGAGAAGGCCAATTTATAGTAAAGTGTGCTAAAACTGAAATAGAATTAAAGCAAGGTACAGTGAAACATTCACCAAATGTTGCTGTTGAAACTACACAGAGAATAAGAGTATCAGGTGAGAAGACACTATTTCTTTATTCTTTCATGTTAGGAAGTCAGCACTTCACACTGGCTTTTAGCTTCCTTCTAGGTGAATTTAAAACTCATTCTGTATTTACTGAGAAAGGCCAGAAGAATCAATAAAGGGCTCGGCTTTCTAGACCTGATCTTCTCACCAATCATTTCTGTCTCTGTTCTGTGCTAAGGGCTCAGATAAGAAGGCTTTGTTTTTGTTTTCATTCTCCTTAATGGATAGGTTTCTTAATTACGATGGGGGAAAAATGACTGCAATTTTGCAGTGGTAAATTAAAACCAAAATGAGGTAGCAAAGAGCAGGGTCTGGAGGGGAGGGGTGCAATCAGAAACAGCTATTGATTCTGAAATGATGGAGGAGGCCAGGGGAGAGCACACAGACTAGAAAGGAGACTCATCTTTCAAGTGCTGCTCTTGCATAAAAACAATCAGTCCAGGCAGCGGTGTTGGTTGTTGCTGAAACTTTAACATTAGCTTTGTTTTCAAACAGAATTTACATGCTGGAAAGAGTTGCCTGTTCGTAAGGAGATGCTCCTTACACAAATCTCGAGATGATGGAAACCCAAGTGTGAAGAAACTCTTAGCAGTAATAGTAACAACAAAATATTTGGAAATAATTTATTCTAAGAAAAAATGTCACTGTTCACAGCCAAGCAGGCAGAGAAAAATGCAGCAATCATATGCTGAACACAGGACAAGCTGCAAGATCTAACACCCTTCTCACTCAGTTATTGCATAGTATATCCCAGCTTTTCTTGAACAGAGAGGACTGATCTGGCATTGTCTTACCTTGTTGCAGTGACTGAGACCAAGTGTGGGCACAGCTTTCTGCCACTCTAGTCAGCATGCTTTCATACATACTGGCCTTTTTCCCTTTGGCTTTTCAGACAGCATTCCTTTAACAATGAAATCAGATATTAGCCTGACATTTTGTCAAATACAGCTAGCACCTGGACAGACTCTGTGCAAACAGCACTAACCTTCTAATAACTGGTTTGTCTGATTGTTCTCATTGCTGTGATGAAACCTGACTTCATAAAAATGCTGATTATCAGGTGTTTGTAGCATATAATCAGGAAGATTTTAGCCCACTATCGTAAATAATATGTAGCCATTCTAAATACAGCTGAATGCTTTAAGTAAATAAGGCTCTATTTTCAGCCCAAATAGCTGAAAACACCTTGGAGGTCCTCTGAAAGCAAGGGGTTTGTTCCACCATGCAGGAGACATCTCTTCCACTCTTCACACTAACATTGCTCTACAAAATCTTCATCTCAGTACTGGTGACAACATGGTGTTTCTCTTGCTCCTCTCACAGGGGCTGGCATTTTGTAGGAGTATGTCCTTGTTCATAAGCCATTTTCTTCCTCTCATTCTCCTCCAAGCAGTGCAACAAGATCTGTTATTTTCCCACTTCCTCCATCTTTGTAGCCAAGATTCTGCCGTGTCACCTGTTCCCTGCCTGAATCCCAGCAGTAGGTAACACATATAATTAGCTGGCAGTGAGAACTCCTCATCCTCACCCAATACCCTGTCCTCACTTGAGAATGGCAGAAGCACACCTTTCCAACAACTGTATCTGTGGCTGCTCTTGCCTTTGACAGCTGCTCCTGGATGTCAAACGGAAGTATAGGACAGATGTTTCTAAGCCCTTTCTGGCTGTCATTGTCCTCTAGGGGAAATCTGGATTTGGCACAGTGCTTGGATGCTTCAACACTTACCTGGCCAAAAGTGGAATCAGTCTGCAGATATCTCCCTCCTCATCACAGGAGTTTTATGCAGCACAGCAAGTCTTGTATAGTCTTATCACTACCACTATCTAATTCACTGTCAGTTCTTTTCCTAGGACAAAACAATAGGAGTTAAAGGAAAGAAGGATTCCAGGTGAGCAAACATAAGAAGTGAAGATACAGCATTCTCCTGATCCCTATGGCCTACTTATCCCTTCCTTGTAGCTGCAATGATCACTGCATGCTTTTTTGGGAACAGCAGAGGCTGCTTAATACTGAAGGCTGCACTCCCTGGCTCCGCAGATCTCTAATGCCTCCTTCCCCTGGTATTCACACAGGAAATGCTATTTTTTCAGGTGACATGGAGCCTACCAAGAAACCCTGCATCCCATCCTTTGATTAAGTGTGCAGGTACTCAGTGTTATTATCACTGGATATTATTTTCTGCAACAGAAAAGCAGGAGAGAAAGAAAAATATTTGTCAGAGTTGCTTAATTGAGATCTAATAGCCAAGGTCAGTGCTAAGCCAAGAACAGATAGCAGAAGCCTCCCATGATATATTTTTGTGATGAGATGTTCATAGCACACAGACTGATCTATTATTGGTTTTCACTATGAAAAATTTAGCTATTGCCTGGAATATACTCAAATCAATTTTGCATTATTTCCTTGCTTTTTCATTTAAAAATATGTTTCTAATGAGACCTCATGACTGTGTGAATTAGCAAGTCTCTGCTGAGTGGAGAAATTGCTTCACCTCGCAGAACTGCAGCTATCTGTTCTTGCAGAGGTCTGGCAGAAGATGACAATACCTGTTTATCTGAGTCTAGCATGCTTTTCTGTGCTTGAAACAAAAACCCTTAAAGAGAAAAGGTGGACACTCAATTGGCATGTGCTACAACAGGCACATCTGTGAGGAAGAGCACTGAACCACTGCCTCTAGCAGCGTTCTGCACATCTGCAATGTTACAGTGCAACATAAGGAATGTGATGGTCTACAGCACCCCTCTGGTATCCTGTGGCACTTCAACCTACAGTCTGGCGGGACCACCTGCTTGCTTTGTTCTTCCCAACATTTGCATACGAGTCTGTAAAAGATGCATCAGTGCTCCCCCCCAGCCCAATCATTTCCAGACATCTTAGGCTGCAAAGCCTTACTTCCTCCATTTTTTTTCCCCTCCACAGATCACAAGGCATCCTGCTCCTCAAATCTTTAACTGAGAACACAGGAGGGAGATGATTTACATGGCCTCACAGACATGTTAATACTAAACCTAAAGAGCTGATGAAAGAGTTAAGTCCTGTGAAGATGAAAGGAATAAGGTCTCCAAGGAATGCATCTTAGCACATCTATTCCCTGGAAGATGCAGCTCTACTTTCTTTGCCAGTGGCTATAGCACAGGACGTGGTCTGATCCAACTCAGTAAGAACAGAGAACACAGTCTGTATGGGCATCACAGCAAACATGAATACAATAGGTGCAAGGAAGCATTGTCTTCTGGTGCACAATTACCTTGTGTCTACCTTAGAGTCTTCCAGTACCTATCCCTGGAGAGCTCCAACCTCCTATTGCTGCTAAGGTTGAAGCTGCTCACTGTGAGCACCTTTCTTGCAGTATGGGTGCAATGTCCTCCAACAGACAGCTTTCTGCAAATATACACTATGTACCTAACAACTGCCAACTGGCTCATTTCACTGCTCCTGAGAACACTGTGTGGATGATGATGTACCATAGCAGTTCAAACCACAGTCCTTCCGTTTCTGTACTGCACCAGCAACTGGTGTGGAACATGCCCAAACAGTGGCCTTCTTTTACTACACCCCCACATTCACCACTTCTCCCATCCAGAGAGAGGGCAACACAATCCTCTAACATTCTTGTAAGAGCAAAAGTGGGTCCATGTCTCCCAGAACAACATGCAAACATTATTGCCTGGGAGCCTGGTGTCTGGCATGGAAAGGAGAGGAGAGTGCAGTCGCCATGGTAATGCTGTTTAACTCATTTAACTGCAAAGCAACCTCCTGTGTCCTTACACACAGCCATTCCTGCACATCTGCCCTGTGCATAGCACAGGCAGCAGACTGCACATGTAACCAAACACACACAAAGCCTCTCCGCCAGTGGCCACCCTACACAGGGAGGGCCCAGATACATTGTAACACCTCCACTATCCCTACATATGATGCACACAACACACACTTGCTGAGCAATACACATTCTCTCAGCTCTCCCCCACTCGTGCGCCCTATATCTCAAGAGGCTTACAGTCTCAGCTCCTACAGCTATAGGTCCCTCTGCTGCGTAGGTATAAGATGCTTTATAAGCACAAAATGCAGTCTGCCAGCCACCAAAAGCTGCATGCTCTTTGTCTCCCTCAGCCTTGCCACAACACCTGCCTATAGATCTCATGCAGTTTATTCTTGGATGCATTTTGTTTCGATTCCATGGCATGAGCACAGAATAAATTGAGCTTTGTATCATTTGCTTTCCTCTGTTTCTCCCTGAGAGAAAAAAGGCCCCAAGAAACTGATCTATAACAATGCTATATGCCACTATGCAGTACAAAACCCAAGGGAAGCTGGTGGTTAGGTCACTTGGTGCTCCTGACTGGACCGCTCACATTTCTTGGCAGATAACTATAGGAAATCAACATCAATCCTGTTTCTCCTCAATATACCCCTTGAGTCCCTGGAGGAAAGTCAAACTCCCTGTTGATAGCAGGGAAGCTTAAGCACAGCAGCAACTGACTTCATAGAACATCAGGAACAAAGTAGGTGGGAGCTGTGAGCTGCATCCCTAACCCCCCTGCCATGTAACAGTCAGGTATCAACAGATATCAGGTAACAGCTGTCATAACAAACCACTCAAACTCAGCTTTCATTTATACCTCCAGACAGCCTGGAGACCTATCCAGAGATACCACTGTCACAACATATTCCATGAGTTCTTCAGGAAGGTGCTGGCATAGCTAAGAGCTTGGGCAGTGCCACTGTGGTGGGTACAGACCAGCCCTCAGTGAGTTCAGGCACCAAGTAGAAACTCCTCAAACATACATACATGGCAGCTCCAGCTAACAGGGTCTGTTAGGCTCAGCAGGCACAAACTTGCTGGAGCCTGAAGTTTCTGTATCACACAGTACCAGTGTCCTTTTCTGTCTTGTGCTGCAGGGAGTTTTGACCAGCACTTGGCAAATGACTGGCACCTAGCAAATGATGAGGTAGCTCATACTGTGACAGTCACTAGGGTCCAAGCAGTTGCTAACAACCATGTTCCACTTGCCGCTACTTAGCTTGTGTGCTCTACACATGTGGCCTTCAAAATGCTCAGGAAACTGCCTCGGGCAATGTCTCCTTAGACTGCAGGCAAGATGCCTGCCCATACCCTATTGATCTATCCTGTTCTTCATAAACCTCAAGCTCCCCCTGCTTACTTCATCTCACTCTTGAGATTCCCTACCCTTCCCAAAAGCACTCCAGCATGAACATCCTCAAGCCAGAAGGCCTAACCTGAGTGTGATCCAACTAATGAAAGAGTGACCTGAGGTACTGGTACAAGCACATGGCTGAAGTAGATTTCCCTACCTGGCTGCTCAGCACCTCTGGACAAGGTGGCCCCACTTATCCCAGTACTAGTCAAGATTGCACAGCACACCCTCCCCTCTCTCCAAGAAATGATAAGCACATAATTCACATGCCCATGCATCTCCTTTCTCTGTTCACTCCCATCTTCACTACCTGTATGACTGACTATACCTGACCTCGGGTACCTCTCTGGAAGCAGAGGCCCCACTTGCAGCCTCGCAATGAAGTAGAACCCAGGAAGGGTCTCTGCTGCCTGCAGGGCCTACAGCCAACCAAGCCGGGACTGCTCTGGCACAGAGAAAGGCATCTAATGCCTGAGCACACACTTCCCCCTTACGGCTATGTCTGATATAGCAACTGCTCAGACCTGCAGCACCTTCATCAGGCTTGTGATCTTCCCGTGAATATTGACGTTTCCTGTAGTTGCCTCTTACACTTGCCACACACACCTCTCTTTCTTCTGCATTTGGGGGATAAACACAGAGCCACTCCTACCAGCCTGCTTGGTTGATGCAGATCAACACACGGTGAGCAGCACAAGAAAGCAAGACAACTGCAAGCACTCAGTATGTGTCCCACCCAAAGCGTCACACTGTCCCTCTGACAGAATCTCAACCACCCATCCCTGGTCCTGGGGCACACTTCCCCTACTGGAAGACACAGCATAGAACATCTTTCCTTTCCCCAGATTAAACACAGCTTTCACTTTGATTCTGAATTGAAAGTTTTTAAGTAGATAGTTATGATCAATGATTCTGTTCAATTTCTCCCTCTCCTTCCCATTACACTGCATGGCAAAGCCTCTCTCTTCTTATCTGAGTAATAATGCCTTTATCAAAAGGAGAATCAGCAGTCTTTACAAGTCCTCTGTTTTCCAGTGCCCATCTTCTTCTCTGGACTGAGCTTCAAGTACCTGTTTCTCTCTGTTCTCCCATCACCTCAAATACCATATTTGTAATTCAAGAACAATTTGCTTCACAGGAAGGGTAGTTTCCTCTAACATCTAGCCTACAACCACCTTCCCTTTCCCCCACCCACCTCCCATTTCTGTTCACTGCTCTGAAGAAAAATGAGTCAATTTTCTGGCAGATATTTTTCTGTCGGATCGGTGAATTGAACTGACCTGTTGCAGATGGAGACTAAAGTACTGCATGCTTCACTCAAAAGAGGAAGGCAGATATTTATTGATATAAATAGATACGGCAATTTGAACAACGAAGACAGCAACTTGACAAGATTCATAGTGGCCAGATATCCTTGACTATTTGCTACGCAGAGGGTGGGGGGTGCATAATGAATCTAAGCTCAAACCTTAGTGAATCTAGTATAGCTTAAAACCAATAAATCACTTGTCATCAGAAAAATGCAAGAAGAAAACCTACTGACCCCTATTGCTAAAGGAACCTATATCACACTAACCGAGGATCTGTCGGCAAGGCGTCACTGGGGTGAATCTGGGGGAATCTCTGCACAGGCATGAAATAACCTCGAGAGGTGTCCCTGTTCAAGGAGAATTCTTCTCACTGTGGAAGTAGAAAGCTGAGTATATGTAAAACAGCAATAACAACAAATCTTTAAGCCATGTCATCTGTCAGGTTTTTTCTTCCCTTCATCCAGGTTTTTCTAAAGAGTAGAGGAAGGAGAATAAAAACCTGCAAAACTGTGTGGTACCCAAAGGGGGACAAACTGCTCCTTCCTTCATTCCCTCTCCAAGTTAAGGACTGGTCACTGCTCGCATGCTAGCGTACCATCCTTGCCACCTCTCTCTCCTTCTCTAGGATGTTCTCTTCTCATGTATCACCTATGTAAAAGCATTAGGAAGGGATGCAATGAACGCTATCAACAAAGACATGTTTTCAGCGGAACACTGGAGCCCTACGTGCCCTCCTACTCCAGTCAGAGGACAAAATGCCCAGTCCTGCCTCCTAGATAATAAACAGGTAATGCTTGTTGCCACTAATCCCCCGGCTGATCAAGCTCTCTGCCAGACTGACTTAACTGGATACTACTCTGTTCCTCACAGCCTTGGCCATCCACCCTCCTTCTGCTCTATGACCTTTATGGCAGCTTTTCAATGCTAAATGCCTAGGTGAGGAGCTGTAATTTACTTCCCTTAAGTTAAGGCACGTTCAAAGGTCAGTGACTCTTCACATTCCTCTACAGACTTGTACCAAGTGCTCAAGGTGCTCCCAGCTGACAAGAATTACGTTATACCATGATCTTCACGGTCAGAAACTGGGGGTACAGGGACATGGAGTTGAAGCAGAAAGGCTGAGCCATGGGACGAGTGATAGTGGCTGCAAAGGAGAAGGCTTCAGCAAAGGACAAGCATCCTCTGATTCTCATACATGCCGCAACCAAGGGGCTGCAAAAGTCAGGGGCTGGCACAGCTTTTCACAACAGGAACAAGCATAGCCACCCAAGTTACACTGCATGGAGCAGTCTCTTCCACTCTCCTGTCAGTAGCATCAGTGGCCTACAAGGGCTTTTAGTTCTGCTTTTCTCATAGGACCAAACAAATAAGGGGGGAACTCGACCAGTTTCCAGTGGTACCAACAATATTGTTGGAACAAGGAGAAAGAGCTGCAGTTCTTCTTGAAGTCAGCCACAGCACCCTCTGCCAGGCTCAGTGCTTTTACCCATTTCTCAAAGTGCTTGCAGCTACTGATAAAGAAGGGCCACATCTGCTCTGAACTTGTTTGCCAGGGTATTAGTGGGAGGTACGTTTGGTTTCTCTTCCATATAGAAAAGTGTTAGGCCCAGACTATCAAAAGCATTTAAGTGCCTAAAAAGAAGTTGGAATTAAACTATCATGAGGCTCTGGGTCCTAACAAGGACACAGTTATATTGGTATTGAATGTTTTTTGCTGATTCGGCTGACAGTGCTTGGAAAAGTTCTGCTAAAAAAAAAAAAAGCACCCTATTGTGCTGACATCAGCTGCCTGCACATAAGGAGGGCTTCACTGGTACAACTCTGCTGCTACAGCGATATCACACACATTTACATGTAAATCAGGGCTTTGTTTATTATACTGCACAGATGCAGCCTTTCACTTCATCTTCCATGGAGAGGGTAATGGTCTCACTAAACTCATTTTACGGACTAAGAAAGCAAGTCACAAAAGATAAAAAATGAAAATCAACTCATTGGCTCAGTGATGACAGAAAAAGCACAGAACCTGGTCACTGCCTACAGGAACAGACTTTCTTCAGTGCTAGAGCTGGGGAGACTAGTGAGCGTGCCATTAAAAAGGAGCCCATATCACATCAAATACGCAGGATCAAATCCTGCATTTGAGGTGGGGGAACTAATAGTGAATGCTCTATGGAGCCCCAAAACTGACAAGAGACTGAGGCCTGTTTAGATGCAGGAAGCACTATCAGCCAGGAAATGAACCCGAGACCTAAGGACAGTTTCTACCACACTGCTTTACCACTCACCAAACTGAGCAGCCATCGGCACAAGTGACAACGAACGTCCACAGAAGAATATGAAAGCTGGGGCAATACAGGTGACTAACAACATACCACAGGAACCACATATGCAACCAGAAGCTGCTGTGATTACCATGCTTCCAGCCACTGTTTCAAGTACATACACACTTACTTCACCTCCATTCTGCCAGTACACCTGCATCTTGACCACAGACTCTGTCAGACCTGTATAATCAACAAGTATACAGATGTACAATTGATAAGTACGCAGAGAAATTATGCTGGTCTTGAGGGAGCTTATAGCTAGAAAGATTATCACATTGGAAGGGATAATCAGAACAGAATAGAAAATGCTCACCAGTATCATGGGCTTGCAAGAAAACTCCCTAAGGAACAATCTCCAGGAAGAGATCCTCCCTCAGTGGCAGTCAGCCCTTAAATGGGGTCTAGGAGAGGTGCAGCCAGGCTCCACCCCTTCCAGTCACACAGGTGAACTGCCTTCACCTGTGCTCCGTGGCTGACTCAGTGCTTGCCTCAGGTGATCAATCAGAGGTTCAGGCCGTGATTCAGCAGTTCCCACACACAGACCATATTGCCATTAACAAAAGCTAACACGACAAGAATGATGATAAAATAATGGGTTTCACCTCAGCTGTTCATTCCCAAACCTGCCACTCCTGCTCTTTTAACATAACTCACTGTTTTTGCTAGGATAGTTTTAACTCATATCACCTCTTCTCAGTGGTGAATGCAAGAGTTACAGGAATTACAGCCCCTGTTGGCCCTACAGTGCTAGAGAGAGACTTGAGAGAAGACACATCACCACATAGTTCCACTGTGATGGCATAAGAAAAGATTCAGACTTAAGGCTCCAGAAAAAAGCAGGTGTTGCCAAGGGCTGGACAAAACAGTGAAGGTGGGTGAATGTTACTGCTGGCCTCAACTCAGCTGTAACCAACAGTTTAGCTCTGCTATGGAGACTCCACTCTAAAGCACTACACAAGTCACTGATCAAACGAAAGGCAAACATCCAGAAGTCTGAACTGGGTGGATGAAGGAACTTTCTGAATACTATTTTGTACTGGAGTAATGGAGGATGCGAAGAAAAACAGATAAATCACAAGGAAGGCTTCAAACAAGGCTAGGGTGATCTTGGCAGTCAGCCCCAATTGAAACTTGCAGAAAAACAAACATTTGGTACAGTTAGTTACCTACTTCTTTCTTAACTGAAGGATTAAAGCTGTACGCAAAAGGAATAATAACTGTAGGTGGGTGAGTAGACGGTTAGAGTCATTAATCCCTTCTAATAAACTGGATTTCCTCCAATGCCTAGTTCTGCTGTCCAACACCCCGATCCCACACACATTATCTACCCCATCCTACAACAGTTTTATTATGGCTCATCAGACCCATATTTGTATACATATTTCAGTACCTACATCCTCTCAGGCCTCTTGCATCTCCGATCATAAATCTCCCATCCCGACATTTCACTGCAAGCCTGGCTAATTTCTCCAGGCAAACATACTGAGCAGCAAACACTCCACCACATGTACAAATTCTGATCCAGTGTGTAGAGAGAAGTGAAAAGGTGAAACTAAAGCTGCGGTGATCCTAGAACTGTGGCATTCACCACAGAAGGCCTTAGGGAGAGAGAGAATCTTTCCAGAAGCAGAAACAACTCTCAGCTTAGCTAAACTTAAACCAGCTAACTACATTGTTAAAAAAAAAAAAGCTGTACCTATCTCCACTTGCCTGCCTCCAGCAGAAGGAAGCGATCCGTTGTGAGCATTCAACATTTACCTCAGCTGAGGACAGAAGAATGGTCACTCATGCAGCAGACCAGCCAATCTCCCAAACAAGCATCATTCCCTCTTAAGGGCTACTCCAAGGCCTCTCCAGCTTTCCATAAAATTTAGCTATTTTCTTGACAGATTCTCCTGGGACACTATTATTGCTCTGTGTTTTCTTAAATCGCTATTTAATTAGCCATGAGATCCCCAAAGAGCTTTCCATGCTCCTGCTGATTCTTCACCTAAATTTCAGACACATGTTCTGCCATTCAGACTCGAGCTAAAATTCAGTGCCTTGCTGGAGTTATTTCCTTACACAGTCCTTGAAGGTTTGGTGCCAAGTTACAGTAACTGTAAAAGAAAAACAAGAAACAAAACCAATACCCACCTCACAGCACTACATAGGTCTGCCCAAACTGTAGCCTTTTCAATTACACCTTCAGCAGTGCATTCATGTTTAGTTCAGCTTGCACCTGGAGACTGAAGATGAAGGAGAGACACTTGGAGACTGTGGACTGTTCCTTTCCAGAGCAACCCACCTGCTACTAACTGCCTTGAATGCAAGCGCTGAATCACTACTTACTGTGTCTGAATTGCAAATGTGAAAGCCAAAGATTTAGGCTCATTTCTGACTAGAGCCACCTTGAGGCGTTCAATTGAGATTCCCCACAGAGCTGACTTTATTCACATAACTAGTTTTGTCTCAGCTGTCAACCCTCTCCTTTGTCAAAAGAAATTATAGCCCACAGACATAAGTTCTGATAATCTCTAATTATTGTAGAAGGAAGGCCCAAGTTCTGTTTGGTTCTGTTTGGGACACTGAAACACAAAAATTTTCCTGCAACCTTACAGTGTTGGTTACCCAACTGCTCCTTCCTGAGTTCGTTTTCTGCTGTCTCCAAACTTCACAACTCTGCCCTGTGATCCCCAAACCTACAGATGATTAGCAACTGTATGCATTGACTCATGCCAGTGACGTAAGCTCTCTGTCGATATGAGCTTGGAGTGCAACAATCCCTGACTAACTTGTTACTTATGGTCTACTCTTCCATTTGACTCATTTCATTCTTCTTATACAGTTTCTTGCTTCATTCAGATGGCTCAGTAACACTATTTGCTATGCCAGCTCACAGGAAAAGAATCATAAAATCATTAAGGTTGGAAAAGACAGCTAAGATCATCTAATCCAACCATCAACCCATCACCATCATGCCCACTAAACCATGCCCCTAAGTGTCACATCTACACTTCCCTTGAAAACCTCCAGTGACAGTGACTCCAGCACTCTTGGCAGCCTGTTCCAATACCTCAACACTCTTTCTGAGAATATATTTTTTTCTAATATTCAACTTGAACCTCCACTGGTACAACTTAAGGCCATTAGCCCTCATCCTATCCCTGTTACCTGGGAGAAAAGACCAGCCCCCACCTTGCCACACCCTCCTGTCAGGGAGTTGTAGAGAGCCTTCTCTTCTCCAGACTAAACAATCCCAATTCCTTCAGCCATTCCTCTTAAGGCCTGTGCTCCAGACCCCTCACCAGTTTCACTGCCCTTCTCTGGACACACTCCAGGTCCTCAATGTCTTTTCTGTAGTGAGGGCCCAAAACTGAACGGAGTACTCAAGGTGTGACTTCACCCGTGCCATGTACAGAGAGATGATCATCTCCCTAGTCCTGCTGACTGCACTATTTCTGATACAACTCAGGGTGCCATTGGCCTTCTTGGCCACTTGGGCACGCTTCTGGCTCACGTTCAGCCAGTTGTCAACTAACACCCTCAGATCCTTTTCCTCCATTCAGATTTCCAGCCACTCTGCCTCAAGCCTGTAGTAACGTGTGGGGCTGTTGTGACCAAACTGCCACTTGGTCTTGTTGAAGCTCACAAATTAGACTCCATCCAGCCTATCCAGATCCCTCTGTAGGGCCTTTCTACTCCCAGGCAGATCAACCTCCCAACTTGGTGTCATCTGCAAACTTACTGAGGGTGCACTCAATCCCTTCATCCTGATTATCAATCGAGATATTAGACAGGGCTAGCCTTAATACTGACCCTCAAGGAATACCACTCATGACCGTTTGCCAGTGGATTTAACTCCATTCACCACCGCTCTCTGGGAGCAGCTCTCCAGCCAGTTTTTACTCAGCTAAGAATATAGCTGTTTATAAGCCGTAGGCTGCCAGCTTGTCCAGGAGAACGCTGTGGGAGACAGAGCCGAAGGCTTTACTAAAGTCTAGATAGACTACATCTGTAGCCTTTCCCTCATTCACTAGGCAGGTTGCCTGGTCACAGGAGGAGTTCAGGTTGGTCAAGCAGGACCTGCCTTTCGTGTACTCATACTGGCTAGGCCTGATCTCCTGGTTGTCCTGAACGTGCCGAGTAATTGCACTCCAGACAGTCTGCTCCAAGACCTCCCTGGTCAGGCTGACAGTTCCCCTGTAGTTCCCCAGATCCTTCTGACCCTCCTTATAGATGGGCATCACATTAGCAAGTCTCCAGTCATTTGAGACATCCACAGTTGACCAGGGCTGCTGATAAATGATGGAAAGTAGCTTAGCAATCATTTCCGCTAGCTCCCTCAGTACCCTCAGGTGGATCCCATCTGATCCCATGGACTTGTGACAGTCTACGTGGAGTAGTGAATTGCTAACTGTTTCCTCCTGAATTGCGGAGGCGTTATTCTCTGCCTCATCACCATCTTCCAGCTCAGGGGGCTGAGCACTCTCAGGATGGTAAACACTTTTTTTCCTGGAGTCACAGCAGAAGCTCCCTGTCCAAGCAGGCTGGTCTTCTCCTGTTGGGACCTAAAAGGAGGTTCAGAACTTGAATTTGTTCTGAGTTTATTTAGATAATCTTCTGTGCAGCCATGTAGTCCAGAGACACAAGCTGCAACCACCCGTATACACAGGTACCTCACACGTCACACTGAGCCTGATCAGAGCTGCCCACAGGCATGACACCAGGAGCTCTGTGGGCTGTGCTTGATGCTGCCTATGGCACCAGCTGTGCTCTGTGAGGCATCCCCATGCTGGGACCTGTCCTCATGGACATCCTGGGCTCTTCTGTCACTACAGCCCTAGGGTGAGTGCGACTTTCCCTCCTCCTGCTCTGTACCAGAAGGGGAAAGGCGTCCCTCAAGCACCATGTTAGCCTGGTTCATTGCTGAAGTCAGGGTGGGTCTGAGGCCCAGGTGCAGGGGAGCACTACAACGGCTGCATGAGACTGCCAAGTCCTGCAGGAGTTTATCAGCAGGTCCCTTAGTTTTTTTTTCCTTCCTGTCATTCCTCAACCAAAACTGAAACCATTATATTGTAGGAGTTTGTGCTAGTTGTGTTTAAGGACAGATGAAGCAACCAGTCCACAGGTGCCCATGTGTGGAAGGGGTTTGGGCTCTCTAACTGAACAGGTAACCTAACAGTGGGATCCAAAGCCCAGCAGTGGAAGCAGCTTGTCCTCTCCAGAAATGAGGCATCAGCAAATGAAACTCCTGCATACACAGGTGGGGAGGGGGGAGAGGGTGTTGCCTCAGATATTCCCTGCAGGTGCTGGCTGATGGGCCATCTGACCCCATGGCATAAACCGGTCAGTACAATTCAGTCATTTCTGTTCAGATGGAGAGGAGCCAGAAAGAAAACACCAACAGCCAACCATGGCAATAGGGAGAAAATTCTTCAAAAAAATGATATAGTATGAGGGTCCCTAGTACACCTCTCTCCCTTGCTCACTCATTTCCTTTTTTTTTTCCATTCATTATCTTCTTTACATTTCCTCAGAAGTAATTTCAGCTCTACAAAAGCTCTCTGTTCCTTCTCCAGAAAAAGCTCAGCAGCAAGAGCGGTCCATGTGCTTCACCAACAGCACTAACTGCACATGCAATGAAGCAAGTCCACTTGCCACAAGGAGCCAAACACTGAGCACAGGTGATTGCTGTTTTGATCACCAGAACCTTCCTAGCAGCACCAGCTTCGTGGTCCTGTCTTGTAAATGAGAGATGGGACATGGTCCATCCCATCCTAGCTGACAGCTTCACCTCTGCTTACTGAAACCAGGTGAAGAATGAATGTTTCTCAGACAAGTCTGTACCCGCTCCAGTGGCAGTCAAGATATGGGAGCAGCCACAGCCTGCAAGAGTAGGAATATGGCCTCACACAAATCTAACCCTTCGTGGCCCCACACCCAGCCTGGACTTGCTATCCCTGAGCCGGTGTTTGTACCCTCATTGTGAAAACCTCTCATGTCCATAGGTGACTCAGAGATATGAAGCATGTTGGACACGTTGCTCCGCCCATAAATGGGCTGAAAGAAGCTGTAAAGCTCTCCCAAGCCTTCCTCAGGAAAGAAAAATGACTGCCACAAAAACTAATTAACTTTTGCTAAGAGCCCTACATTCACATCTAGCTTGCAATGAGATTCATGACAGAGGTCCCAGGATGCAACTACAACACAGGAGAAACAAAGAACAAAACCCACTATCAATAATAGCAAATTAGAGAGAAGAGGATGAGACTACTCTCAAATTCACCTGCCTGCTAACTTTGCATTGTGCTGAGATTTACTTCGGTTGTTTCAAATTACACTCTAGTAAATACCAAGGCCCTTCCCTCTCAATTACTCAGGAGAAATCAAAGGTCAAACTCTTATACTTTTTCAGTATGTACTTAGGCACGTTAGTTTTATTGCCCTCCTCCTACCAGCTGTTTGGTGGTGTGGTTTTCTTTTTGTGGGAGTTTGTTTTTGTTGGTGGTGCCAGCAAAACAAAAAATAGGGCTGTTGACTAAGTTTTTAATTGGTGCTTTGATCCTGTTATGGTGCTTATTATCAACCCCAGCAGGGGAGTTTAACACAAAGCTGGTGGAGTGTTGAGTCTCTGCTTCTTAGGCTGCAGATGTCCTTCTTA
This sequence comes from Pavo muticus, assembly GCA_016647715.1. Lineage (NCBI taxonomy): Eukaryota > Metazoa > Chordata > Aves > Galliformes > Phasianidae > Pavo > Pavo muticus. Next base: position 32,663 of record JACDJE010000138.1, read on the forward strand.
TTATCTAGGAACAAAAACTTTCCCAAGAGAATAGTTCTGCTGAGCCGTTTGAATTACTTGCTGAAAGCCCTTAATTTATTGACAGCGAAGGCCCAGAATTTATTGACAGGTATCAGTGGTGGGGTATTTTTGTTTGTTTTGAGGAGAGCTGTGATAGTAAAAACAAATCTCCCAGCCTGCAAATCAGCAACCACCTCTTGCTGCTTTCTCCTTGCTAGCCTCTCAGTGGTGCCGAGAATAGGCACAAGTTGTATAAAACAGGGCACAGATACAGATGCTTTTTGGTTTTCCTCTGGTGTGATGTTTGCCAGCTCAGACAAGTAATATTAACCCCCGAAACTAGTCATAGTATTTAGTTTGTCTGGTCTCGGGACAAATGTATTTCCAAACCTCATCAGAAAATTCACAGTCAAATATACAATGAGTCTAAACACAGGCAGTTATCAGCCTACCAGCAGCCAGGGTACCACCCCACCAAGGCACTCAGGCAGACACAGCTTTAAGTCACAACGTAAACACTACTGACTTCAGTTGTGCCTCGAACTGGTCTGCAGGGTTTGTCTGCCAGGTCACCTTCTGTCCAAGCATAGAAGGGCCAGAACTGCCTCTCTCCCCAGCAATCCCAGGGAGTCGCAGCAGCCGACTGTGACCTCTTAAATCATTGCTTGGTGAATCTCACCCAGCAGCTCTCCCATCACAGCGCTCACTGACGGCTTCCTTCGTCCCTCACGAAGGCCACTGTGACCCAGCCCGAGGCCCGCTCACCAGAGGCAACCCCCACGTCCCGAGGGAACCCATTCCCTCATTATTTCTTTCACTTTGAACAACAAGAGCGGGCACGGCGCTTACCGGCCGCAGCCCTGCCCCTGCTCCAGCGATCAGGGCACCCTTGAGAACTGCGGCACCAACTGGAGCAGATGCCCACACGGTGGACCATTGGTGGGCCAGCCCGCCCTCGCGCCCCATTGGCTGCCGCCTCAGGCACCGCCCTGCTGCTCCCCCCTGTCATTGGGCAGAATCCGCAGTCTGCTCGCGCCCACCCTCCACCTCGTGCCGCCATTGGTTACCTTATCTCCTTCTCTTCGTTCCCGGTTCTATCTCTGCCGGGTGATTGGGCAGCTCTCACCCCTTGCCTCCGCCTCGCACTGAACCTTCTGCTTTGCGACTGGGCGAGCCGCTCCCTTCCCCTCGTTCCCCGCTCGCCGACGGGCGTGCTGCGCTCTCCATTGGGCCGCGCCCCCAGGCCCCGCCCCCTCCCCCTGTGCTCTACAGCACGCCGTTCAGTCGCCGCTTGTCTCTTCCCTGAGTGTGACGTCTCTGCCGTCCATTGGGGGAAGCAGCGGCTCGCGCTTCCGGTGCGGCGCGGCCGAGTGGGGGCAGCGGAGCGGGTGAGGTGCGGCGCGATCGTGTCCGGCAGCGACGGGATGGAGCGGCCCGAGCGGGCTGCGACGGCGCTGGGTGCTCAGCCCCGTGCCAACGGCTGCAGCGGCGCGACCCACGGAGGGCTCCGCAACGGCTATGTGCGCGGCCTGCCCGCACCCGACGCCCAGGTCAGCGCGGCGGGAGCGCTCTGCCACCCGGGCGCGGCCGGCAGCGGTGCGAGGGAGGTGGGGGGGGGGACAGCGCTCGGCTCGGGGGTTCGGGACGGGCGGGGCAGCGCCTCCGTACAGGGCTGGGCTGGGATCTGCGCGCGCCGAGGGCAGCCGGCGGGCCTCAGGGAGAGCAGGGGGGAGCTGCGGCGGAGCCCCGCGGAAGTTCGGGTCTCGCAGCCCCGGTGGTGGCCTGGAACCCGGGGACCCAGCGGGTAACGGCGGCCGGGCCGCTCCCCCCCCCCATCTGGCTGGCCGGGCTGGCCGTGCCTGTGCTGCTGGACTTCTGTGGCTTTAAACTCGAATCCCGCTCCTGTGTAACAGGTCCGTGCTTTAGCAGAAAGCAGCAATTAGTTCCTTAACGTTGCTCTGTTGCTACAGGCGAGATGTGTCCTTTGAGCAGGAACTTCCTAATCCGGGAGAATGAAGGGTTCTGCGCAGCACTTCTCATCTTGCTGTGTTATGGATGTATTACTGTGTGTTTGCACCTTCACAGTTCTAGTTGTTTTCCTGCAAAACACCAAACTTTTGTGTGATACTGTTAGTGGTTCTCCCAAAGGCAGTCCCAGCAGTATGGAACTTCTTGTATTGGAGGCCTATGCCTGGTACTGCTGCTGGAGAAAAGCCTTCCCCCGCTGGTGTCCTTTGTATTGCTCCCTATTTTCCCTTCCAGTTCCTCAGGGAAAGCTCATGATGTCACTGAGTGAACCAGGTTGAGAACTGATGCAGGCTAAAGGCACACTTTTTTTTTGTTTTTCTTCCATGACTTGAGTTTAACCCAGGTCGTTTCTTGTATTTCCTGGGCACCCACGGTCTCGCGCTGGCACTTGGGAGCAGATAGCACACTTTTGGGAGTGAACAACTGAGGGAGGTTACAACACCTTTTCTTGGCAGCAGTATCAGCTTATACAGGTTTATTGTTGAGGAAGCTATGGCGCTGGCAGTCTTGCTTTGCAGACATCAAAAATTGCTCACTATAAAACCTTAGGTTTAAATCTTTGTACTAAGCACAAGTAGTGGTAGTGAGTGTTCTGATGTTCTTCCCTTCCTCCAGGCTGTTCCACACATTTAAAGTAGAGGTTCTGCTTCAGAAGAACAGCAAGGGGAGGGAACATTTTCTTCAAGGATTGTGTACAGCTGCTTGTTTGGAAAACATGAAAGATGGAACATGTGAATGGAAAAGCTGCTGATGTCAAGCTGAAGAAGTTCAGTGTGTTAAGAGAATTCATATTCATTTGTTGGCTCGTGTATGATAGTGTGTTTGAATGTGTCTTGCAAACCAGAGGCACTTGAGATGATCACTTCTAATGGGAGGAAGGCTCACTGCAGTGCTGATGATCATGAGACGTCTTAGCAAAAAGCTGAAGTCTGGTGATGTAAGGTGATTATAAGAAAGCTTTAAAGCTTTCTGGCACCTGCCTGTTGATCAAGAAATTGCTTATGATTAGGAGCCATGTGTTCCTTACTCCAACATCTCACATGGTCTGGATCCCTGACTTTCAAATTGAGGGTCTAAGTGTTAAAATGTCAACTGAGACTTGGGACTGCTCAGGGCTACTCATAGGTTACAGTTTTTTTTCCAAGTATCATCTGTGCTAGGAGTTCAGGACCACCAAAGATACAGTCACAGAAACAACACAGATTTGGCTGTTTGTTTGGCTTTTTTTTTTTTTTTAATCTTCATTGCTCTGTCTCTCCATAGGAGAACATGTTAATGCTTATCATGTGTTAAATATATTTGTCTGTGTAGGTAAACGTTTACATATATGTACGTACCACATATAACACTTGAGAATATACAAGTGGCAAGATCTGTGGAATGCAAAGTAATTGAGTATCAAAAAGGAGATAACTTATAAGTGCAGTAACTGGGTAACAGAAGAGAACAGAAAAGTAAAGGATAGAGGGGGAAAAGGATTATTTTGCAAGAATGCCTGTTTGGTGCCTGAGAGAAGTAAGAGGGAAGAAGGGAGGTAAGGTCTAGAGAAAATTAATACGTTGATGGAAAGAGGAAGGGGAAGGAAAGCCTTTGGTGTAAGGAAGTGTTGCAAGCACTGATGATTTATCTGGAAAAACCTGGAGCTTGTGAGAGCATCACTCAGATACATCACCACACCTTCCTGTAGGGCTACATTGGACAGGCAGGCTTTACGTCTTTTTAACAGTGTAGAAAAATAGTAATATTAACTGTACCTAAGATGTCTGTGCTGTAAGTTACTCGAGTAAGCTTTATTTTACTCAATTTTTTCCCCTATTAAAAAGTTCAGGTTAAAGGGTATTGTCTTTACAACACAGACTTCAGGTTGTGCTTACAGCTCTCACCACAATGAGAGACTGATATTTAAAATTTAATGTACTCTACTGCCATTCCAGCCTGAACAGAAGAGGGTGGGAATGTTCACCTTAATTTTTAAATATTACTTTGTCTCCTGCTGGGATCTAAACTGCTAATCCTTTTTCTTGCTAAGAGGAGAAGAAACCTGCTGCCCACTGAAACTGTGGGAGCTGACTTTGGCTGCCTTGGAGATAATGAAATATTATCAGTAGCTCAGAAAGGAATAATTTGAAATTAGGATTTCAGCATATAAAGAATAATCATTCTGTTGAAGTACTGAGATAAAGAAAGAACTGTTACTTTGCTTTCCCAGGAAGTCCTGTGTCCAAAGTACTTTGATTCTGCAAACAATTGATCTCTTTAGAGATTCAAGTTCAGTGAGTGCAACAATCTCACTGTAAGCTTTTTTGTTAAAACAGGAACAGTAAAAACGGTTGAAGAACCATCTAGCAATTAAAAACTGTGTAAAGTTGTTGAAAAAAGTGAGTAACTTACGTCTGACCTTGTGTACAGTTAAGAGTGTGTGATTAAAATAGACTGATCTTTGAGTTCTTATGCTTTAGTGTAATACCACGCTAGGTGAGATGAAGGCCTGACATCCTGGAGAGTATTGTCTTGAATTGAGGAAATGAACATAGCTGAAAGAAAGCAAGTCAAGAAAGACAGTACTGAAATTAGCTCTCCAAGTTGTGCGTGATTCTGCTTTTTCTGTTCTTCTGGTCTATTAAAGAGGGTGCTGTGTGGGTTCAGTAGAAAAAATGGTACTGAGGTTCTATCAAGACGCTTTGGAAATAATAAAGAGTGCAAGAATAATCACTTTTTCTTTCTGTGATACAATCTTAGACTGGAATGTGTTTCTCCAATGCACTGTCTTTCTCTGAAACAAGAAATTAATGGTTTTTTAAGATTGTGTTAGAATAAATAAGTTCTTGCTTAGAACAGGGAGATTGGGACCTATTTATTAGACAAGATACCCTTATTTTCCATGTTGACTTCTTGTAATCTGCTACTCTGAACAGAAGTTCACTAATGCAGTTTTCTGGACTTGTTAATTGAGCTTCTCACATTAGGATGGCTTCTCTTATAGTTTTAGATGTTGCAGAAGAAGTAATCTCAAACTAAACAAAAAAAAAGGAATATAGGGTTTAGATTTCAAGTTCTTAATTTGTTGTGCACAGTACTTCCAAGTCAGTTACATCGGAGTTGGAATGATACAAAAAACTTCTAAATTTCTGGATGATTCTAGGTTTTCAAGTACTGTGCTAGAGTGATCCCCAGATAGCGTATTGTATACATCTTTTAGTAAACAGGGTTTCACATGACTTCCTCAGGAAGGGAAGGAATACTTCAATTAAAGAGAGGGGGATGACTGAGAAAGTTGAATTCCTTTAAAACTGTTACAAGTCCTGAATTCTCACAGCATTAACATCAACAGCATAAGCTTTTTTCTGGTAAGTTTGGCGTGTACATGCTGAGCACAGCTTTTGTGGTCCTATGAGCCTACAATTAATCAGATTGCACAAAATCATCTATCTCATGAGGTGCTTCAGGGTGCAGTAGAATGCTGGCTCCGTCCTCGTTTTATAGATGCTTCTGCTGGAATCAGAGTGAGACTTCTTTGGGAGACCGTACTTAAGAAGAGGAGAACAAATACTGGAAGTTTCTCTCATTACAGTGAGTTAATGACTGCAGCGATATGAATAACCTTTGTTTGAGGCATAACCTTGAGATGAAGGTTAAGATAAAGATTTTTGAATAACCCTCCATCTGCTAATATTTTATATTAACATAAGAGATTTGAGTAGGAAATTGGTTGGGTTTTTTTGAGCCTGTATGCAAATTTTAAAACGCAAACACTTAATGACAGACAGAAAAATTTAATACTCTTGGATCTTAAGAACTAAATCTCATGAACATACTCACAAGGAAGTGAGAACACATGGAGTACTGTGCCCGGTACTGAGCTTTCCATTAAGACAGTCGTGCATCCTCATCAGTCTTGAAACCATTGGAGGGCCAACAGGAGGCTGAGGAAACTGAAGCTCGTGAGGTCTGAGGAGAGGCTGAGAGCCTCTAGATTTCTTAGCCGAAGGAGGAGAAGGTCTAACTAGTTGGTTGGAGGTTGCAGAGAAGATGGTTCCAGGCTCTTGGAACTATGTGGCAATAGGATGAGAAGCAACAGATGTTATTTGGAGGAATGGGAAATGTTGACTAGATATTAAGGAATTTTTTTTTCCATGAGGACAGTAAAATCCTAGAAGTTCCCCAAGAGGCTGTAGTCTGTCCTTGGAAGTGTTCAAGTCTAGGTTGAATGTGGTGCTCAAAACCCTGCTGCGTTCAGACCTCCTCTGAGCTAGGGATGGACACGATGGCCACTGGAGGTTCCTTCTGACCTGAGTTATTCCATGATTGCACAGATAAACTCCTGGACTGTAGGAATGTGCCCTGGGTTAGACATGAGTGTTTAATCCTTGAACTCTGGTAAAAATGTAGATGTTAGGGTTTTTAGCATGTATTCTGAGGCTTGTGTCAGACACAAAGAAATTTATTACTTCTGTCTCTAGCTTGGCTTTTTGATTAACTACATGTGTTGCATCAGTAACGTAAAACTGAACTGAGCAGAAAATTGGCTGACCTAGAAAAAACTGTGATCTCCTTCAGATGTTTTAACTGACAGAACTATTTCTGAAGAAGCCTATCTGTGCATGAGAATACTTTCCTAGTACCAAATGTAATTATAAAAGTCTATCAGCCTTTGTGGAAGGAATAGCTAGACAACATCTTTCTGGCTAAATGAGTATTAGAAGCCATCATATTAAATTAGTGACTGTAACATCAGCGTCAGGCTTGTCTGAACATTTCTTTATCCATACTAGTATAAGAACAAGCCTACAGTTAGTATAAGAACAAACCCACAGTTAATGTGGCTAGCTTCTCCTATATCCGTGTGTGATATTGAGGCCAGTTTGAATAAAATATTGAAATTATGTTGAGACTAGCATTTCAAATTAAGCTACTTTGTTCCTTAAATGCTCTAATAACGTTTTATAACTATATGCAAAATCACTTTTTGTTAGTGCAATTACATGAGTGGTGTCATTTCGTAACAGGTTGTTTTCCTGTCTTAAATATACAGCAAAAGCTGTTTTTCTTAAATAAACATCATACTTTCAAACTCTTGGCCAGAAAACTAAAGCTTTATCTTGATTTTTCTATTGACTTCAGTTTCTGTAGAAGGAACATAAATTGGGAGCCATGCTGAAGCTGGGGGCAAAACTACCGGCCCTCATTAAAACGTCATTCCTTGAGAAAGAACTGTTCTGCCTTGAGAAGTGCAGCCTTGATGACTGCTTATAGTTGAAGAGGCAGGAGCTGAAATATGTAGGAAGTGGTAGGTTTTAGCATTTGTAAAAACCCGGGAGCCTATGGCTTGGTCTGTTAGTGATCCACTGGACTTGTTCTGTCTTTGAAATTCTTCATTGCACGCTTAATAGCTGAATGTATTTAAGGCATGTTTTATCAAAGTGCTGTATACGTCAGACTGATTGAACATATTAGATAACGTACTGGATCTAAGGGAACAAGATAAACTATCAGGAGAAAGTGTATTCTCAGGAGAGTTCGAATGGTCAGTTATATATGTAGCTCAGTACTAATCACAAGCAAAAATGGCCTTAATTGTATCATTCACTCACTTAAAAAAGGAAGTATACATTTAAACTGTGAACATGTATGAGGGATTTATACTTTTTGTGTGGATATGGCAAAGGCATCCTAGTTATCAAAGGAGTGTCAAATTTGTTGGGAAATAATAGTTGCAGATTCAAATGTTTGATAATCTGTACCAACAAGAGCAAATATTTAAGTGGGAATGCACCGGAGTGATAAAGCCTGCCGTGTAGAACAAGTTTACCTCCTGTCATTTTCTTTTTGAAAGATTGAAACGTGACTCAAACCAATGCCTTCTAATTTTGGTAGTGAATCGTAGTGTTTTTACCACTGCAGCAGTTTGAGATGTGAAGGCTAAGAACAAAGCAGCACAAGAAGAAAGTCAGGAGGTGACAGGGAGAAGTTAGCGCAGAATAAGCAGTAGCTCAGATGAGGCTGCCTCTGGGAAGGTACCATTTAGTGCTGTTGTTTCTTTGGTTCTGATTCTCTTGATTCCATGTAACAAATGTGACCTCTTTTGAGGTGCATGCCCTGTCTTTCCATGTATTCCCTGTAGCTGACAGGAATCTTTGACAAAAAAAAAAAAAAAAAAAAGCAAGGAACTCTGGGAAGTAGCTTTTTATTATACATCTAAAACCAGAAGCTGCATGTCTCCTAGTGCAATGTCTGCAGTATGTGTGGTACGTGTCAGGAGAAGCTGCTACATTTTAATAGGAATTTTGCAAAGTTGTCTTCTAGCAACTTTTAAGGTTTACATGAAGTCAGCTGGGTTCATCTGGCTTTTGTTTTTCCTTGCAGCAAGGAGTAGAGCAGTGTCTTTAATACAGTGTGTTGTGGTTTTCCTGGGATAGCAGTATAACTGCTCATGGTGTTCACTGTTAACTGTGTTGCGTATGCTGTGCTTCTGTAGCATCTTCTCTGCCTGAAGTGTATGCCGCTTGTGCAGGATATTTACTGTGGCAAATGTTTATTATAAACAACTTTAAAAGATTCATTGATTAAGTCCTGTATGTGCTGTCTGCAGTAGTGTCTGTGCATGTCCCTGTGCTTACACATGGCTTTTGTCGTCTTGCAAAACTTCTCTAATGCTTTTGGAAGTTTACATGCTCTCCTGCCCTCCAGTCTGAGTTTGGCTTCTGCATACTCCTCTGTATCCACCTGTTTCTACCGTGCTGACTTTGATGAGAGGGAGCTCTTAGCCAAACTGGCTGCTGACAGAGGTGTAGCAGATGCATTGAGAACCCTTTCTCTGATTGACCTTGAGAAATAAGGTTTTCGTGAGCAGATAGATGGGTTCAGAATGATGTTAGCTTGATGTGTGACCTGTTTTGGCTGCTGGCAGTGGGAACTTAATACTGAAATCCGTATCTGTTTGCTTGATTCTTTTTCTCCCCTTGGTAAATCCATGACAGGGTGACGTATGGAGGTCCTTCTCTGAAGACCTGTCCAAACTTAGAATAAGGACACCTGTGGAGGGTGCAAGTAAAAGCAAGTTTACTGTTAATGACTTTTATCAATTGCATTTTTCCCTCACTTTGATAACTCTGATGGAGTTGTCTGTGCATCTAGTAAGACTGCAGAGGTCTCTGCTGGTGAAGCATGCAATTAGCTACATATCTAGTTGTGAATTTATGCTTAGTGGAGTGACTTAAATGAGAACTGTGTCTGTGTAGAAGACACTGTTCTGTCCCTGATGTCAGATGGCCTGTAATCATGCTAAGAGATACTGATGTAAAGGGGCTATGTGAGAATTTGTTTTGTACTTGTCATTGAAGAATTTGCCTAAATTGAGACAAGAAGAAAAACCTTTTCTGTGTGGAGCTGGAGTCTGGTTCTGGTGGTCCCTGAGCTTAAGGCACTGCAAGAACTGACGCTATCTGTAGGACAGTGTTCTTCAAAGCACAGCACAACTTTGCACGGCACTTGGGTAAGAGTGTAAGCTAAGGCGTGCTTACACTGCATGTATACATCCATAATCCCATCCTCTGTACCAGAGATGGTGTCATGATAATTGTAGGGATTGTATGTAGGTCGCTGCAAAAGTAATGACTCCTATTTATTTCCATGGAAATCACAACAGTTACAAAGAACACAATAACACTACATGATAGAGCAAATTCTCAGCTACAAGACGCTGTTATTTTAACAGTCACCACCATCAGCTATTTGTCAGCCATGAACTCTTTCAACTCTGGCTTCCCTTCCCATATGATGCCATACAAAAATGACCTGTGTTGCTCTGCTGGCTATTGTTATCCTTCCTTGATGTATTTACAATCATCCTTTTCCCTAAGAGTTGATGTTTCTTTGGTTAGAATCTTTTAAAATAGACTCCTTATTATATTTGACTATAAACTGGAATTTGAGTACAGTCTAGAGAAATTCAAACATCATCGTTGACCCAATCCTTTCTTCAGTGTGCTGTTATTATTAATATAGTAACTTATTGAAGCTTATCTTGGTTTCCTTCTTGTCTTCCAGCCACTCCCTTGCATATCAGGCAACACCCTTCATAGTACATTTGGAGATCAGAAAGTTACAGAATTGTGTACCAATAAGTAGCCTAGTTAAAACTGTGACATTTTACAACTGCGGTGTTACGTTGGGTGAGCCCTTGCCTTGTTATTTCAAATATTTTCAGTAATAGGCACCAATACGATACATTAACCATACTTGAGATGCACGCGTATTATGCAACTGGTCAAATTCTTTTCTTCAGGAGATAGCTTTTAGGTTACAAGATGATGTGCCGTGCAGATTTTATGTAGAAAGCTTTGCTTTTTTCTGTGTTCTGACATATATGCAGTGTTGAGGCTACGTATACAATGAGCTGTTTGTCTGTGATGCCATGTCCACCACATGGGTGAGTACAGTGGTTATGTCAGCATCTTTAGGCTTAAGGCTATGGAGAAACACAGAGGATGCTTGTTTTCTTACAGCAATGTAGGCTTCCATAGCAGAATCTCGTTTGAGTATTGTCCGGTTTTTTGGATTTCATAATCCTGAGAGTACATTATTTATCTTATAGAAGTGTTCACTTCTGTTTCTGGATTTCTTTGGATTTTCTGTTTTGTTGGGTTTTTGTGTTTGTTTTTTTTCCTCTACAGTAGGTCTTGGAAACCTCTGCTCTGTGACTTTGGTTATGTGAAAGTCTCGGTGGATGAGGAGGCTTTTTCACACCAACCTTGTATATGGAGACTAACAGTATTTATCGTGACCGAACCTAGCTGGAAGAACTTGGACTTGGGCTAGGGGAGGGCAGAAGCAGTTACAAGATCAGAGGGATTACTCAGAAATGCCTGTTTGATGTTCCTTGAATGAGTGTCTCACAGCCGCCTCTCTTTAAATTTTTGCTTCAGATAAATCACATCGTGCACAATGGAGGATTATACAAAAGGCCTTTCAATGAAGCTTTTGAAGAAACACCGATGCTGGTTGCTGTGCTGACCTATGTAGGCTATGGTGTTCTCACTCTGTTTGGGTATCTGCGAGATTTCATGCGGCAGTGGAAGATTGAGAAGTGTCAAAATGCAATAGAAAGAGAAGAACAAAAGGTAAAGACTGGGAAATTTCAATGTGGGAAATTATGTGGCTGAGGCTATAGTTTAAGTATTTATTTGCAGAGCAATATTTTTCAAAGTTTTCTACTGTTGTCCTTGTATCCTAAACTGTTGTCCTTGTATCCAAACCCTTGTATCTCTGTGTGTTATGCTAGTACTGTGGTGTGGTTAAACAAAACGATGTTTCCTTTATTTGGGTTATTTTTTGGTGGCATAGCTATATGGTCTGGTTTACTGGAAACTACATCAACAATTATATCAACATATTGAGTGATGCCTCAGCTGCAGAAACAAGGGTTTGAGAGAGAAACACCTCATGCCAGCATCAGTAGCAAGAGAAATGCTTCTTGAAGGGTCTAGCTGGAGTTTTGCAGCAGTAGTATGCTTTCTGGTGCTGTTCTGGTGGCTGTCTGTGTTTTGATTTGGAAACATTCTCTCCAGCCTAAGTAGCTGCAAAAAAAGCTTTCACTAAGAACCAGAGTGTAAGCTGGATGTTTTAAATGAATATGAGATTCAAAACGGTAGTGGATTAGATAGTAAGTAATTTGAGGCACTGACTCGCTGATAGCATTTGAAAAGAATTTTAAAAACCTATTAGTGAAAGTTTGTTACCAGTTAAAAAGTCTTGCCGTCTCCAGCAGTTAGTCTAATACAGGTAATCTTAAATTGTTTTAAATAATTTTTAGAGGCCTTTAGTCCCCACTCAAGTTACTGTTAAGGAGCTGCCACTTAAACTGGCAGTTTGTAAGCTATTTCCTGCTAACTCTCAGTGTGAGCTGTCATAGCATAGTGTGAATACCAGTGAGCTTTTCTCCAAAAGTCAAAATAGATTGCTGATCAGGGTTCTGTTTTCCTCAGTCACTTTGGAGAACAGATCCAGCTTACAATACTTCAAGGCAGTTTGTTTTCCACTTGCTGGTTTCTGGTTCTCTGGGCAGCCGCACAAGCAGTTGGAATTGGCTAGCAGAAAATGAGGGTGGGGGGAAGCAGCTCAAGAATGTAAACAAATAACTAAGGATAGGAGGTTGGAAGGAGGAAAGACAAAAGAAGACTTCTTTTAGAGGCAGCATTAGGGCAAAGTTTGTATCATGCTGTGGTAGATGAGTTAAGATGCAGTGCCAGTGCCTAAAAGGATTTCATGGTAGCTTCTTTGTATAAGTAGCATGTGGTAGAATTAAGCTGATTCATGGTAAGGCACAGAATTCCAAAACAGAAATATTCTTTCAGGAATTTGATGAGGAATAGATATTTCATGTTTGTTGACAGTGCAGGTAGTTAAATTTATACCATTTCCAAAACTAACTTCAGGAATCTAGAAGTAAAATTTTTATTCCCTTTCAATATTTAATATCTGAATGAATATTGCAAGCTAAATCTCCATTTGTAACTCGATGTGTTGTTTAATTTGAGCTACTTTGGTTTATATCACCTGAGAATATGACACCATTGTATTTTTCTACTTACATCCTGGAAATTGATGCAGAGAAGAGCAAACAGCTGCAAAAATATACCAGTGCTAGATATTAGAAGTTTAAATGTTTGTACTTACGATACTTGAAGATTAAAAAGAGGTAACTGGAAGATTGGTTACTGTATTTATGTGCAACACTTGTTCCCTTACCAAGTGGGAAAGGTGCCTGCTTACAGTAGCCTTTTTTTGTGAGGGCAGTGATAACTGTAAGAAGTGAATGTACAGAAAACATCAGGCAGCAGTTCTGATTTGGGGGTAAATTACTGATACTAGGTTCTCCATAAAGACCGTCACAGATGACACAAGCAGAGATTTTGTTAGCAACTGATTATCCCAGTTGAAAAATAAATTTAACCTTATATTATAAGGTTATATAAGGTATTATAAGGTTATATAAGGTATTATAAGGTTATATAT